>JAJHPC010000013.1:6012128-6357128 GCA_024447665.1 Juncus inflexus | reverse complement strand
TCATACATCTCTGAAATGTACCGGGTGCGTTACACAACCCAAAGGGCATGCGCCTATAGGCAAAGGTGCCAAAAGGGCATGTGAAGGTGGTTTTTTCTTGATCCTCGGGGGCGATGGCTATTTGAAAGTAACCAGAGAAGCCATCTAAGAAGCAGTAATGGTGGCGCCCAGCAAGGCGCTCGAGCATCTGGTCAATGAAAGGAAGGGGGAAATGGTCTTTCTTGGTGGCAGTGTTTAATTTGCGATAATCAATGCATACTCGCCATCCATTTTGTGCACTCGTAGGAACTTTTTCACCATCCTGATTCTCAATTATCGTAATACCAGTTTTCTTGGGCACCACATGGATTGGTGACACCCATTGTGAATCAGAGATAGGGTATATGATTCCTGCATCAAGGAGTTTGATGATTTCCTTCTTGACCACTTCCATCATTGGAGGATTTAGCCTACGCTGAGGCTCACTGGATGGTTTAGATTCATCCTCCAACAATATACGATGCATACACGTAGAAGGGCTGATTCCCTTAATATCAGCCAGAGTCCATCCAATCGCAGTCTTGTGGTCCCTCAAGACATTAACTAACTTCTCTTCCTGAGTAGTAGTGAGGCTACTAGAGATGATCCATTGGAAGAGTGTCTCCTTTACCCAAGTATGCGTACTTGAGATGAGTAGTAGAGGTTTTAGGTCAAGAGAGGGGGATTCACAATGGAAGGTTTGGTGGGCTCAAGAGAGGGTTTCAAGTCTATCAAGGGAGGAGAAGAAGAAGAGGAAGAAGCCTCTCCAATGGCCAAGGCAGATAGACTTTGAAGAAGGTCCTGCTCATCTGGAGATAGATCAAGAATGATCTCGAGCAGATCTATGAACTCAAAAGAGGAGAAGTTGTCGACACACTCATCAACTGGGTCGATGGTGCAAATAGCGGATACATTCCCGTCAGAAGGATGCTTGATAGCATCAAAGATGTTGAAAGAGATGTTCTCTCCGTCAAATTCCATAGAAAGAGTGCCATTGTGCACATCAATCTTGGTTCGGGCAGTTTTAAGAAAGGGTCTTCCCAGAAGAATGGGAGTCGAACTCGGTGAGCTATCAGACTCATCCATACGCAGAATATAGAAATCCGCGGGGAAGATAAGGCCATTGACCTTAACCGGGACATCCTCTATAACTCCCCTCGGCACACAGCAAGTAGAACGATCGCCTAGTTGAAGGATCACCCCGGTCTTTTTCAAAGGTCCTAAACCGAGGGAAGAATAAATAGAAAAGGGCATGACATTGATAGATGCCCCAAGATCAAGCATGCACCGAGCAAATTCAAGGTGCCCAATGCTTTGCAAGGAATGGCAAACATGCCGGGGTCTTTTTGCTTCTCTCCGGAAGCTTCTTGCGAATAACCGCAGAGACATTCTCACTCATTGTTACTCTCTCATGACCATTTAGCTTTCTCTTATTCGTACACAAGTCCTTGAGAAATTTCGCATAGCGAGGGAATCTACGAATGTAATCGAGTAGTGGAATGTTTATTTCCACTTTCTTGAAAACCTCTAGGATATCTCTCTCTCGCCTCATCCTTTTTAGTGTTAACCGCTAGACGGCTAGGAAAAGGGGCTCTAGGTTTATAAGGTGGTATTTCCTTGGGCTTTTCTTTCATCTTCTCGGATTCCGGCTTAATTACTTCAATCTCTCCTTCACCGTTCATGTTTCCCTTACTCCCTTCTATTTCTTTCCCACTTCTTAAGGTGATAGCACATGCATTCTCACGGGGGTTTAGAGTTTGGGAAGGAAGTTGTGAGGACCCCTGAGTTTTTAACTGGTTTAATTCGAGAGGATATTTGAGCAATTTGGGTGCCCGGATGTGTTAGGGCACTTTTTGTATCCTTCTGAAAAGAAGTAGTTGATGTGGCCAAGGAGGTCACAATGTCAGAAAGACTTTTCAAAGCAGGGTCAATTGGAGGTGAAGAAGAAGAAGAAGAATTTTGACTATGGATTTGAGGAGGTTGTTGTGGGTTTCCTGGGTCACGCCATCTGAAGTTTGGGTGATCACGCCATCCAGGGTTGTACGTTTTGGAATAGGGATCATAATTACGGTTTTGACCCCCATTTGAATTTCCGTGTTGGTTTAGCTTGAAGATGCCGCAAGCTGTGGACGTGACTTTCTCCTCATCATGGAGTGTTGGGCACGCATCAGTGGTGTGTCCTGTCTGAGTGCAGGCACCGCATGCTTTTACTTCCATTTTGGTTCCCATGAATGACGCCATCATATTAGCCAAGCTATCTAATTTTGCGTCCATACCATTCACTCGCTTCTCCAAATCACAGTCTCTAATCTCACTAACTCCCCTAAGTCGAGATCTGGTTCTACTAGATTGGGCATTTTTTGCCATGGTTTCTATCAAGGTTCGTGCTTGCCTAACGGTTTTATCTATAAAAGCACCCCCACTAGCAGAATCTACATTATCCCTAGTCTCTTGAAGCATCCCATCATACAAGTGTTCAATCAAGAGATTCTCTGGGACTTGATGGTTGGGACATTTTGCACACAACTTCTAGAAGCGATCGTAGTAGTCGTAGAGGGTTTCCCCTACTTCTTGTTGAATACTACAAATCTGCTTCCTAATAGAAGCGGTAAGAGAGACAGGAAAATACTTGTCTAGAAACAACTTTTGAAGTTCTACCCAAGTTGTTGGAAAAGGTGCTAGATGGTAGTACCAGTCCTTTCTTTGGTCCTCGAAGACCGTATGAAAAACAGTCGCGGCTTGCAAGGACCTTCATCTTCAATCTCCGCCGGCATCATTGTTGCGGTGATATGGTTGAACTCCCGCATGTGAGAGTGCGGATCCTCTCCGGCGCTCCCATTGAAAGTCGGTAATAATTGAAGAAGACCCGTATGGATCTTAAAATTTGGGACCGGTGGTAATACAATACCATACTGGTTGGTAGCAAAATCAAAGGTAGATAAGTCCCTAAGTGTCCTATCCTCAAAATTAGCCATGACCGTAGTGTTACCTCTTGTAGCGTGAGGAGGAGCTGGTGGAGTAGGAGGTTCGCTTTCGCTGTCCAAGTTCTCCACCTTTTCAATTTCTTCGGCTGCTTTCGGTGCTTCCGGAATTGCTCTTCTTCGCTCCAGGTGTGTTCTCTCAATCTCAAGATCTAATGGTGCAAGTGGAAGATTAGAACTACGAGTAGCTTTCATGAACTGGAATCAAGTGTAAGAGAGAGAATTAGTGAATGCAAGTAATGCAGACTCAAAGTGAAAATAAATAGTATGACTGACTCTGACAAAAAGTGAAAAAGATAACAAAGGTAACGAAAGTGTGACTCTGACAAAAGGTTAAAAAGATATGAGTGACAAAAAGTAAAACGAATTTGGTTTACTCTGACACAAAAGCAGACTACCGTACTACACAAGAGAAGTGTGAATATTGACCTAGACTAGTCGCGTTGCTAGCTCCCCGGCAACGGCGCCATTTTGATAATGAGGTATATTTGCAGTCGTTATACACTTACCAAAAGAAATTTATAACCCTAAACTTAACTACAATACAGTAGACAGTGGAAGTAGGGGTCGAACCACAGAGAGCTATTTAGACTAAAACTAGGTGAAAGGATTACTCCTCTAATGAAAACGGACTCGAACAAAAACAGAAAACTAAAATAAAGAGAAACCAATACCGTAAATAAAACCAAACACAAGACCTAAAACAAGACACACAATTGGGGGGGTTGTTGATTGGTTGATTGCAACAAAATGAAAGTAACAAATAAAGAGAAAACTTAAAGTAAAGACTAAGAGATGTGGTGGTTTTGTGAAATGAGGCATAGTTTCGTGTAGTGAATTTGTGTGTAACTTTATCCTTGATTATAATAATGAATTTGGAATTAATATCTTAAGTGCAGTAAGATGAGCTTTAACCGATAAATAACTCAAACGAAAAGATAGAATTTTAGTTTAGATGAGCTCGTAAATAAAAATACTAACCTACTTGAATATCATAACCAATTCAATAGGAATCATTGGTTATTTAAACAAATCAAAACCTCCTAAACAATGAGCTTGTTCGGAAACTGTTTAGTTCGTTATGAGTTATTTGCACTTGGCTATTATTCAAATTCTAATGGAAGCTATTGAGCAAAGCAACCAAAGGAATTTTGTGGCCCTTGTTAATTAGTACTGAACATAGAATTGACCGAAATAAACTTAAAACAATTCATTGAGCATGAAAGATAATAAGTAAATAAAAACAGAATATAACCGTTCAAATGAAATTCATTATTAATGGTCTCAAAAGTTACAACACAAAAACATAAACACTAACTATGCCTCGAAGGGCTTACTCGAAATACATGGAAAATAAAGAAAATAAAATAATGATAGAACCCATTAATGAAGCGTGGATGGAAGGGTGAAGCTTGCTTGACTTTCCCAACTCCAAGAGAGAGAATTATGAAGTTTAAGAGTGATTAGAATGGATGCCTTGCACCTGGTTATATAACCCTCTCAAAAGGTGATCATGAGGGATGAATGAAGCTCCATGCAAAGAGTGTGAAGGGAGCATGGAGAAGGCATGAAGAGTGCATGAAAGATCTGTCCAGAAGATGGTCAATTTGGGTCCTGTAGACTTCGGAATTGGGCTCTGGTGATATAGAATGAATTGTGGGCTTTGTTCTCTTCTTTCCAACGGTATATAGCATGCATATAGAGGAGGCCCAGATTATGAGTTATGGCCGAAATATTGAGACTGTGTCGGCAGGCCCGAGTCTTGATTATTATCTCTCTCTTGTGCTCCAACTTCTTTTCCCCAAGTTGTGCTCCATCTAAATTGCACCTGAAATCACATAAATATCTTATTAGTAGTATCAACATTCAAGTTATGATTATTATCCATTTAAACACATATAATAAGCAATATTACATATGTATAGGGTATAAAATGTGTATAATTAATGACTTATCAAGTAAGTTGTGAAACTATTACACAATATTTAAGATGATCGTCAAACTTTAGGCTTAAATATTCGCCACCTCGATCTGATCGGAGTGCTTTTATTTTCTTACCTAGCTGGTTTTCTACTTCACTCTTGAAAATTTTGAACAATTCAAAAGATTCGGATTTATGTTTCATTAAGTAAACATATCCATATCTACTTAAGTCATCAGTAAAAGTAATGAAGTATCGAAAACCACCTCTAGCTGGTGTGCTCATTGGTCCGCATACATCTGTATGTATGAGATCCAAAAACTCACTTGCCCTCTCACCTCTCTTTGTGAAAGGAGTCTTTGTCATCTTACCTAATAAACAAGATTCGCACGTCCCAAATGATTCTAAATCAAATGAGTCTAAAAGTCCATATTGGTGGAGTTTAGAAATGCATTTCTTATTTATGTGTCCTAAATGACAATGCCAGAAATATGTCGGATTCAAATCATTAGATTTAAATCTCTTTGTATTAATGCTATAGATAGACTTGCAATGTTCATGATCAAGATTTAAAACATAAAGACCATTTTCTAATTGACCATTCGCATAGAAAAGGTTTTCTTTACTTATGGTAAAGTTATTATTCTCAATAACAAACTTAAAACCATCCAAAACCAATCTCGACACAGATACAATAATCCTGTTCACAGCAGGTACATAGTAGCAATTATTTAAATTTATTATAAGTCCAGAAGGTAAAGATAATATATAAATGTCCATGGCTAATGCAGCAACTCTTGCTCCATTTCCCACCCGTCGGTTAACTTCTCCTTTCGCTAATCTTCTACTCCTTTGCAGCCCCTGCACATTATTACAAATGTGAGTACCGCATCTGGTATCTAATACCCAAGATGAGAAAGTAGATAAATTAAATTCAATAACATTAAAACCTTAAGTAGTAATCTCACTACTCTTCTTCTTCTTCTTTAGATCCTCCAAGTAGGTCTGACAATTTCTTTTCCAATGGTCTGCTTTGTTGCAGAAGAAACAAACACCCTCCTTGGGTTTCTTGCTCTTAGGTTCAGATAACACCATGCCCTTACCTTTTCCCTTGACTTTGCCCTTGAATTTTCTCTTCTGACCCTTGCCTTTCTGAACCAAGAGAACATTGTTGACAACATTTGTCTTCATAGTCCCCTCGAAGTTCATCAGTATGCCGTACAACTCCGTGAGACTCTTGTCCATGTTATGCATATTATAGTTCATTATAAATGGCTTGAAATTCGGAGTAAGAGACCTAAGGATCAAATCGGTAGCCATCTCATTGTCAACCTTTGCCCCTAGTTTCTCAAGTTGATCAAGGTACCTCTTAATTTTCAGAATATGAGCACTCACCGAGAAGTTGGGAACCATCTCACAACTTGCTAATGCACAATGTGCATTATACCTCTCATTTCTAGCTTGCTCTTGGAACATTTTCTTGAGCTGTGCCAACATTGGAAATGCCTCTAAATTTTCAAACTCCATTGCGTCGAAAATGTTGAAAAAGATTTCTCGTTATCAAATTCCATTGACCAGGTTCAAGAATGACAGTCGATTCGAGTTTTCGCTGTTCTGAGAAATGGTCTTCCCAAGAGAATGGAAGAAGAATCTGCAGTGCTTCCCATTTCGATGATGTAAAAGTCGGCTGGGAAAACTAGCCCGTTCACCCTGACCAACACATCTTCCACCACTCCTAAAGGTTGGATTGTAGATCGGTCT
Source organism: Juncus inflexus (assembly GCA_024447665.1). NCBI lineage: Eukaryota > Viridiplantae > Streptophyta > Magnoliopsida > Poales > Juncaceae > Juncus > Juncus inflexus. Next base: position 6,350,447 of record JAJHPC010000013.1, on the reverse strand, counting down.
ACAAGGATCACCATGATTCGAGTATTCTTCAGACTACCCAGGTCAAGGGTCTCATAAACAGACCTGGGCATTACATTAATTGCAGCCCCTAAGTCAAGCATGCATCTCACAAACTGATGGTGCCCAATTGTGCACAGAATGGCGAAGATTTCAGGATCTTTTTCTTTTAGGGGCAGTCTGACATCTAGGCTTAAAACAGCCGAGAGGTTCACCTTCTCATCCCCTTTTAATCTTCTCTTGTTAGTGCACAAGTCTTTCAAGAACTTCGCAACATTGGGGAATTTTTCGATGGCGTCAACGATGGCGATGTTCACCTCCACCTTTTTAAAAATCGCAAGCATGTCCTTTTCGGCCTCTGCCTTTTTAAAAATCGTAAGCATGTTCTTGATTTATTTTATTCATTAAAAAAAATAAAGCGAAAAATCAAACCCTAAAGATGTGAATCGTTCTCGATCTCTCCCCTTCTTGGTCGATTTGGCACTTACTCCTTCTAGATTGAGCTCTTCTCTCTTTCTAAAATTCTACTCTCTCTTTTTACTCTCAAGAAATGAGGATCAGAAATTTGTGGACATTAATGGTGGAAAAGAAAAAATGAAGAATGAAAATGGTGAAAAAAAAAATGGATGAAGAAAAGGTGTGTGATGATAAGTATGAGAATGGTTGTGTATGAGTAGTGTAATGTCCTTGAAGAGAGAAAGAGGGTGTATTTTTATAGAGAAATTTGACCTAGAAAATATTTGGAAATAACCTTGTGGGACTAAAAGTTGAGCTTAATCCGGATTCTGTTCTGTGTAGCAATTTGGGTGTATATAGCATTTTTTCCTTCTTTTCTATTCAATTCCAACTTAGGTGCAATTCTTGGTTCATTTATCATTTCCCTTCATTCCCATCCGAACTCAACGGACTGTACATGTGGCATCCCCTAATTGGCTCCACTAAATTCTTAAATCTAATCCAATGAACCAGAGCTTGCCACTTGTCCTGGTCAAAGGATTCCGTGACAACTCATCGCCACGTGTCGCGTTCTGATTGGGAAGTTCAGCATTCTCATACTGACTCGATTGGAAACCGCGTGAGATCTATTCTCCAGCTCCAACTAACAGACGGTCCATTTCGAATTAAATCATGTGTTATACGGTAAATGGAGGTATTCGGTTGAAAAAGAAACACAGAAGAAATAACATCCCCTTAATCAAACGCATTTTCTTCAGCGTGACGTGCCACGTGTCGTCTCCTGACTGGCAGAAAAACAACCTCATACTGATGCTTGTACGGAGGTTCATCAGATAGTCGGTGGTGCTCCCTAACCAACATCTCCCACGTGTCTTCACATATCCGATTTTTAACTACTTGAGCCACGTCTCACTTTCTGATCCGCTGATTTCTAATGGAATTTGCCGCGTGTCAACCTCTGATTGGATGAAAATTACAACTTCTTTCCCTTGATTTCTGTGCTAAACAAACTCCGAACAATATTATGGGACACGTGTCATGCTCTCGTTGGCTGAAAAATGATTTGACTAGGTCAAAATTTGACTTTGACTAAGATTGACCAGATCTTGTATCGTAATTTCTGCGAGTTCTAGAAGGTATTTTTTCACGAGGTTTGTATCGTTGGATTCGTATCGTTGTGCTCTTCGATTCGATACCTATTTTGACCCCTTTTGGGACAGTTGACTTTTGGTCAACGGGTCATTTCCCGGGGTTGACATTCGTTCTTTTGTGAATTTATTCGATTTTCGCTTGGTAGGTTGGTGGGTAAGGGTTATAAGAGAATTGGAGAGGTGTGTGTAGGGTTTTCGCGGAGATTTGTGGAGAATTCGGCCATCTTTGGCCCAGGATTTGCAGATCGGCTCATTATGCTACCAGTTCTAGAAGGTCTTTTTTCACGAGGTTTTTGATACCCATAACCCCCTTGGTTTCCCCCATAACTTCCCATTGCATTCACATCTTGTTGAAGAGTTTCGCATTCATCAGTTAAATGCGATGTACTCCCACAAAACTCACACTTCTTGGGTTCAATTTTTCCCCCAACCGTATTGAGCATTTCGCTGAATCTCGTCTCGAAATTTGCGGTAATTCGTGACTCCATTGCTTTGAGATCCACCGCACTGGTAGCATTTACTTGACCACCACGTCCACTACGCCCTCTCATGCCTTCTGCATTCGTCACAATGAGTTCTCGCACTTGGAGCATTTACTTTGATGTTTCCTCCTGGTAGCATTTACTTTGATGTTTCCTCCTGCTGAGCAATGGAGAAGACGGGCGTCGAGGTCGTTCATGCCTTCAAGGAATTGGGCAATGAGAGATATTTCCTCCAAATTGTGTTTGGGGCAAGATGCACATAAACGGATGAAGCGTTCGTAATACTCCTCTAGGTTTTCTTCACCCTTCTGCTTAATCCCCGTGATTTCGGATCGCAACTTGGCGGTGAGTGAATCGGGGTAGTAACATTTGAGAAAACGTTGTGTCACCTCCTCAAAAGTCCTGAATGGCCCACCTTGGAGGTGATTAAGCCAGTCTCTTGGAGCATCTCCTAAGGTATGAGAAAAAAGAGTGAGTTTAATATTATCCAAGTCATTTGTTTTACCAAAGAGAGCCATGCATTTCCTATCTAATTCACCCAAATGTATATAAGGATTGTCATTTCTATGTCCTTCAAAAACAGGTTACACATTTAATATAGCAGGGTTTAATTTAAAGTTCTGCACGGTGGGTATCACAATATTTCCTGGATTTTGTTGAAGATTACGTGCTAATAGTTCTCCTAATGTTTTCTCTTCAGGCATTTTCACTTTATCTTGATTTTCTTCGACTTTTAAATTTTGATATGATGATGATGATGAGCTTAAACTATGGAAAGGAAAGAAACTTCCTGATGATGAAGATCGGATGTAGGGATGGTTCGGATGATTTTGAGCTTGATCTTGTGGCTCTTCCACTAGTGGTAGCTCTGTCTTTAGATCTAGGGGCCCTAAGGTAGGAGAAGCCTCCACTTCCTGATTTTGCTTCGAAAAGGATGAAACACCTGGCGCTCCTTTCTTCTTGTTCTTCCTGATGTCTTTCAACGTTTGATTCAAGTCGGGACTTTGAGAGACCTGAGGATTGCCTTTTCTCATAAACCTTCAAAACCAAAAAAAAAAATAAAACACTAGACAAAACGTGAGATCGGTTAGTCAAAAATTTAATGCAAGCCGCTTCCCCGGCAACAGCGCCATTTGTAACTACGCGAAAACTTGTCGTTTGTGTAATCACGTGTTAACAAAGATATTTATAAGTCCCCTAATTCATTAACAAAGTGTATATGTGGAATTTGAGTTTAGGGTATCGAACACAAGGAAGCAAGGCCTTAAATGTTTTAACGTTCAATTCTCACTTTGATTTTAGTGTTGTGGTTTTGAAAAGTTGTTGTTGTTGCTTTAAATAAGAAGAGTTGCACGAAAAAGAAAAATAAAAAAATAAAAACAAATTTTCTTTTTAAAGGTTAAAAGAGAAATAGTAGCGAAATGATGACGAATTGTGTAACTTGAGAATCACTAATCACAAAAGATAGCAAATTAATTATTTAGTATTTATAAGCAAGGTTTAATTAATTTCCTTCCAAAAATCAATTAATAAACTCATCAAGCTTCATATCCATTTAAAAACTTCTATTTTTAAGTGTTCTTATACTTGATTCAACCCTTATTTGAATAAAGAAAAAAATTTCCAAGTCAATATTACTCAAATAAATCTAAACATTTCTCATAAATATTTCACGTCAAATCATTCTTCTAAATAACTCAACTTAGATCTCATGAAAAAAAATGTCAAGATTTAATCTTAAAATACCATAATAAAATGCAAAGATTCACATAAAATTTCATAAACAAAAGTCACACAAAAAGTCTTTCCCTATTCTTAAAACTACTCACTCATGTCCTCAAAATCCATATTTTCATGTTCTTGATTCATTTTATTCATTAAAAAAAATAAATTGAAAAATCAAACCCTAAAGATGCGAATCGTTCTCGATCTCTCCCCTTCTTGGTCGATTGAGCACTTACTCCTTCTAGATTGAGCTCTTCTCTCTTTCTAAAATTCTACTCTCTCTTTTTACTCTCAAGACATGAGGATTTGAAATTTCTAGACATTAATGGTGGAAAAAAAAAGATGAAGAATGAAAATGGTGAAAAAAAATGGATGAAGAAAAGGTGTGTGATGATAAGTATGAGAATGGTTGTGTATGAGTAGTGTAATGTCCTTCAAGAGAGAAAGAGGGTGTATTTTTATAGAGAAATTTGACCTAGAAAATATTTGGAAATAACCTTATGGGACTAAAAGTTGAGCTTGATTCGGATTCTGTTCTGTGTAGCAATTTGGGGGGTACATAGCATTTTTTTCCTTCTTTTCTATTCAATTCCAGCTTGGGTGCAATTTTCTGGGTTCATTTATCATTTCCCTTCACTCCCATCCGAACTCAACGGACTGTACACGTGGCATCCCCTAATTGGCTCCACTAAATTCTTAAATCTAATCCAACGAACCAGAGCTTGCCACTTGTCCTGGTCAAAGGATTCCGTGACAACTCATCGCCACGTGTCGCGTTCTGATTGGGAAGTTCAGCATTCTCGTACTGACTCGATTGGAAACCGCGTGAGATCTATTCTCCTGCTCCAACTAACGGACGGTCCATTTCGAATTAAATCATGTGTTATAGGGTAAATGGAGGTGTTCGGTTGAAAAAGAAACACAGAATAAATAACATGCCCTTAATCAAACGCCTTTTCTTCAGCGTGACGTCCCACGTGTCGTCTCCTGACTGGCAGAAAAACAACCTCGTACTGATACTTGTACAGAGGTTCGTCAGATAGTCCGTGGTGCTCCCTAATCAACATCTACCACCTGTCTTCACTTATCCAATTTTTAACTGCTTGAGCCACATGTCACTTCCTCCTGATCCACTGATTTCTAATGGAATCTACCGCATGTCAGCCTCTCATTGGATGAAAATTGTAACTTCTTTCCCTTGATTTCTGTGCTAAATAAACTCTGAGCAATATTATGGGACACGTGTCATGCTCTGGTTGGCTGAAAAGTGATTTGACTAGGTCAAAATTTGACTTTGACTAAGGTGGACCAGATCTTGTATCGCAATTGCTGGGAGTTCTAGAAGGTCTTTTTTCACGTGGTTTGTACCGTTGGATTCGTATCGTCATGCTCTTCGATTCGATACCCAATTTGACCCCTTTTGGGACAGTTGACGTTTGGTCTACGGGTTGATTTCCCGGGGTTGACTTTCGTCCTTTTGTGAATTTCTTCGGTTTTCGCTTGGTAGGTTGGTGGGTAAGGGATGTAAGAGAATTGGAGAGGTGTGTGTAGGGTTATCGCGGTGATTTATGGAGAATTCGGCCATCTTTGGCCCAGGATTTGTAGATCGGCTCCTCATTTGGAGTTGACTTTTCACCCAAGTTCTCCAAATTTGCATTTCTTGGTCTATTTACCTGAAAAATCACACAAAAGTGTATTAAGAGGTTTAAAAATGAATTTTAAACACTTTTTTGATCATTTTATGCGATTTAATGGTGAAATTTACATGATAAAAACCTTAAAAATGTGTATAAAAATATACATTACATTCTTGATTGTTTGCACATTATCCATGTCGGTCTTCCTTTTAAAACCGTATTTCCATCTGATGGATCAATCAAATTCAAAACTTGATTGTCTGACATGGATTACATCTCAACTTTCAAAGTCTCTAACCATTAGAGCCTTGACTCATCATAGTCTATTAGTAGAATGTAGACTCATCATCTATGAGTACGAAATTTTTATCATTAGACACGAAAAATCTATATTTTTCGGGCCTGCAATAAATTCTAATAGATCTACATGAATACACTTATGTTATATACTCGGACTCTTCAACATCTTGAGAGTCTAGTTGATTAATTGCAGACTCAATCACTTTTGTCGAAATCTGAATTAATTTCCATCCGAGCATTACTGTCAATATGTGGAATTTGAACTTTTCAAATTTACTCCCACTAATTCTTTTGGAAACACTTCTTCCAAAGAGATATAATTTTTGAGTAACAAACACTTTGTTCTCACATTAATTATAGAAGTAATATCCTTTACTTTTCTTAGGATATTCCACAATAAACACTAATCCGATTAGATGCATGATGCTTCAATTAAGTATCATATCCTCAAATCTTGATAAAAGATAATCTCATACACCTACCAGTCCTATCGCATATGGAGTCATTTACTATTGCTTTAGATGGAATTATATTCAGTATGAACGCAATAAGAGCGTAACCCCGAAAGAAACAGAAGATATATTTGACTCATCATAATCGAACTATATCTAATAAAGTTCGATATAGTTATCATGATGATCAAACACTTGGTTCACGACTTCTCGATCTCATCAAAGAAATTTAATTTTTCGAAGCCAAGTTTTATTCTCTAGTTCATTATTTGTAACTTTTGAACTTTTCAAAATATTCAAATTTATTGTTTCAATAAAGCGATGAAGTAGTTTTCTCTAGCACCTTCACTCATTGATGAACATACATCACTATGTATGAGAGCCAATAAGTAACTTGCTTTCACCTTACTTTGTGAAAGACGTATATGTCAACTTGTCTAATAAATAAGTTACACATGTTTCAAATGATTCAAAATCAATTGAATTTGGAAAATCCATCTTAATGGATTTAATAAATGTTCATCTTATTTAAGTAGAACAAGTGACAATGCTAGATTTAAATTCTTAATATTAATGTTATAGATAGACTTATAATTATCTTGTTCGATATAACACATAAGGTAATTTTTCTATTGGAACATTTCCAAAGAAAATTGACATTTGTGAATGGTGAAGTTATTATTCTCAAAAATAAATTAATAACCATTCATAGATAAACTCGAACAATAGATAATACAAAATTTATTGTCGACATTAAATAACAATTATTTATGTCGGCGATAAGTTCAAAAAGACAATGTAAATAAATGAGTTACTTGAGAAAATGCAACAACTTTTGCTACATTTGTCACTCATATGTTAACATCATATTTACTCCATAGTCTACAACTTTGTCAGCACATTTTCACAAATGTGTGATTCACATCGTGTATCTAATACACATGATGAGAAATAGACAAGTTAATTTCTATAATAAAAATACTTGAAATGGTAGTCACACTATCCTTTCATTCTCTTTTTTATATCTTCTTGAGAAATTATGGTCTCTTTCAATGAACCGATTCACTGCAAAAGATACTAATTTCTTACCTAAGGCCGAAGCCTCAGCAACATCTTTCCCTTATCTTTGGGAGTACCTTTTACGTTCATTTTAAGCACGAGAACATTATTGACAACACTTGTCCATGTTCATGTTAACGATTATTAACATCTTATGTTATTTGTCCTTCTCAAGGACCTATTGTGAGACATAAATAGATATATTATTCGAAATAAATAATATGTAAAGACTATTATTCTTTAAATATTTCATATAATGGCTCCCACTATTTTTAATCAAATCAATAACCCTCAATCGCATTGATTTGGAAACTTTCTATCCATGAAGTTTCATAGTGAGACAAGATCCATATTTCAATTAAGTCCTAAGTGAGCTTTGGCTCATCGCCCAGAACTTAACTTATTTAGGTAGGAATAATTCCAATTGTATCTCATACAACTCTTGAACAACATAGGATAAGCATCATGTGCCCGACGTATATATCCTATCGTATGCCCCGAGCCCAAGTCCGACTTGATAGCCCAGTTAAATCAAGCCATGTCTAATCATCGGCAAAATAGTACCCAACACACTCAGCTTTGGCATGACCTATGTTGGCTCCCATTTCCCGCATTCTCTCCTTCTAAGATTGTCCCTACATACCCAGCTTTGGCATGACCTATGCAGGGTCAATCAGAGTATCGAGAGATTTAGACTTATGGAAGGCATTTCATGAATTAATATTATTTAGAGGGATTTTAAATTTAATATTATATGTTATTATGCAACCTTCAAAGAACATCACATGTACCAATAGAATAAAGATAATAACGATGAAAAATCATGGCCTTGATCTTTATGAACTAACATAAAGATTTCATAATATATATTTCATCTCCATGAAATTTTTGTTAGATTGTATATGAAAATCTTATCTCCATGTATAGAAATCGATGAAATCTTTCATCGCCATGATGTGTGGTTAAAAATGAACTTGTCATCTTAGTGATGTATACATAATGAACGATGAACTCCTTCATCTGCATGATGGATGTGTTATGCCTAATGAACTCTTTCATTATATCAACACGTATCAACAAATATATCAAACATAAACATAATCATATTATGTTTCGATTATTTAACCATTTATAAAATATATATATATATATATATATATATATATATATATAAGGCTTATGAATGCGAATTTGGGGCACGGTCGTCATTGTCAATATTTGACAAGTCAAAAACCAATATTTGATTTGGTCAACATTTGACTCGGTCAACGATCAACATTTGACAAGGTCAACAGTCAATGATCAATATTTTGACCAGGTCATGATCAACTTTTGACCAATTTAATGGTCAACAATCAAGGGGTAAATTAGTGTAGTCAACTGTCAACAATTAACAGTCAATACAATCAACAGTCAACATAGTCCACAGTCAACATAGTGGGTCAACAGTCAACTGTCAACATGATCAACATGGTCAACACCTGGTCAACTTTGTCAATATACATTTTTCTACACATTAATACATCATAGGCATCTTTTCATGAATTCAATACATCACATGCAACTTTTCATGAAATAATGCATCACATGCACCATTTCAAAAAGGCAATTCATGGTATGCACCCTTTCATGAAGACACAACTATTCAAGAGGTCGCAACTGTTGCGATTGCACCTTTTCGGTCGTACCTCTTAGTTACGTATGTCGATTACACCCGTTGGTCGCATCTCTTGGTCGCAACCGTTAGTCGCAATCTATTGGACGTGATATTTGGATCATATCCATTGGTCACATCCTTTAGTCACACCCTTTGGTCGCACCCATTCGTCGCAACCTTATGGACGTGACATTTGGATCACATCCGTTGGTCACACCCTTTAGTCGCACCCTTTGATCGCACCTATTCGTCGCAACCTTATGGACATGACATTTGGATCGCATCCGTTGGTCACACCCTTTAGTCGCACCCTTTGGTCGCAACCTTTCGTCGCGTCTTTTGGATGTGACATTTGAATCGCATCCCTTAGTCACATCCGTTAGTCGCACCTTTTGGTCGCACCCATTCGTCGCAACCTTATGGACGTGACATTTAGATCACATCCGTTGGTCGCACCCTTTGGTCGCATCCGTTGGTCGCAACCTTTCGTCGCGTCTTTTGGATGTGACATTTGAATCGCATCCCTTAGTCACACCCGTTAGTCGCACATTTTGGTCGCACCCTTTGGTCGCATTCATTGGTCGCAACCTTTCGTCGCGTCTTTTGGATGTGACTTTTTGAATCGCATCCCTTGGTCACACCCGTTAGTCGCACCTTTTGGTCGCACCTTCTGGATCACATCTATTGGTTGCATCTCTTGGACACAACACTTGGTCGCAACCTTTAAATCATATCCTTTGATCGCATCTTACCAAACTCTCAAATCATATCTGAGTATATTTGTGATTAATTAAATCAGAGATGTATCAAATCATGTTGAGTCACGGCAATACAATTGCATAAATTGTATAACTTTAGTCATGGCCATGCATCAAATACATGGTATGATGATCCGTGTATTTTGATCAAGGAATACCAAATTGATGAACTTACACGAGTTTGATCATTATCTTGATCAAATTACTTTATGAGACTAACGACTATTCTTATTTGATCAACATTTTAATTAGACTAGGATATGATATTATAATTGGAGGTTTACCCGTCTACACATAAGCATTTTATGAAGAGACGCATGTTATCTCGTCTCACGAGACTATCATATATCGCAAAATATATGGACATATTTCTTTTCTATTAAAATATATCTTTTCAATAATTTATCATCATATGAACTCATTCATAAATATAGTACATCACATGCACCTTTTCACTAATCCTCAAACCTTCGCATCCTTTCAATTAAGAATATTCAACACTTGAAAACTCTATATGTAGGCCTTATAATTATAAATCAAAATTATAAATGGTATCTAAATATTATATATCACATATATACCGACTCAATTTAACCGAAACTGGGTCTCGGACGTGCAAAACGTAGCGGAAAATAAAAAATATTCGTCCAAAACCAATCCGAGGATCCGTGCGTATCGGTTAAATCAAAGAAATAAATCTTAAAGATACCTTTCGGAGATACCTTTCAGATTACGCTTAATCCGTGACGCTCAAACCATGCGTGTTGTCCATACGTCTCTAAACCGGTTACCGTCCTAACCGATTTTACGTCCGTCTAGGCCGTCTAGGTCGGATCATGCGGAAGTCATCTACCGCACACACAATCGGTCTCCACCAAAACTCTCAACAACCCGTTCTCATCTTCTTAGGCCAAATAGATCAAAAGCGCCGAAAGTACGAACGCCTCTACCGGTGTCCACACGAACAAACTTCTTAAAACGGGAAGAAGAACAATATATATGCTAGTAACTTGTTCTCCTCTTGCATAAGAAAACTCTTCTTATTTTATCTCACAAAAGATGTATATAATTCCTCGCATATAATCGCACCCTTTCATTTTTGTCATACAAAAGATTGCACCCTTTCGTAGTTATACAAAAAGGAAAGCACTTTTTCGTAATTTTGTCACACAAATGAGAAAGGATATTTTTCTCTCTTTTGTCTCACAAAAGAGAATGAGAAATAATGAGAGAAAGAATGATTAGGTCTATTGAATTTGGAGCCCTCTATGTCCTTATATAGAGGTGAAGAGTCATGTCTCCTCACACTAAAGATGTGTATGACATCACTCATCATTATCCATATGCCATCATCTAGACTCTTCTAGATTACATGATCTTTTGTGCTCATAGTCTTTATATACATATATATCACATCTTATCACATAAGATGACAATATATTTTTTGACATTCGTATGCAACTCATCATATAAGTCGCTATGATTTTCTGCGCCCGTTTCAGTTTGTTATTTGTGTGTGACCCTGTAGGTTCACTTAATGTTGGCAATAGACTTGACAGTCTATAAATCATGAGCGGACTCTAGCAAGCCATCATGACTACCCAATTTAAGTGAATATCGGTGATCCGATTTACCTAATCAACAATCACGTATTTAGTCCCTTTGTCACGCGATATCTATATCGATCATAAGGCATGTAATATGCCATCCTTATATTAATCGATTAATATTTCTTGATCCCAAATTAAACTGAACAAGAACAAATGACATTAATAACTCTTATTAATTCATTTGAGTATGGCCATACATTTCTTCAGTTCAATTCATCAAGAGGCCTAAAGATATCTCTCTCATTTATGAGAGGAACAAATCCCGTCTTGATTGCATTCATCCCTCTACATGATTCATTGTATACCTAATCATAACCGTTATGACCACCCGGTTAAAGGCAATGTTAGATTATATTAAAGTATAAAATTACTCATGTTGGGAACCGAGACAATCTCAGGTCAAAGGACTATATATACTTTATGTTACAAGAATCGCTAATGACGTAAAACATGTAGCATTCTTATGGCGGGTCAGTCCAGTATATGGTCTCTAACATATACCTATGTTAATGACTTGATTTATCCATGATCAGTAAAACATAATCATCAGTCAACTAATATACTGGTGTACATTTATAGCTTGTATATAAATAAATATTTATATGTATCTTCAAGTATATTTGTCTCCACAGATATCCTATAAATGACCAGGGACGATTTAGAATAGCATTCATAACACTTTATAGTTTTACTATCAAAGTCACGCACTTTGATGGCATAAAGCTGAATTGCATATTCATGGCCTATTTTAATTATATTAAAATAACCTATACGCACATATTATATGAAATATCTTAGAATAAATATTATGTTTGTTATTACAATCCATCATCTAGGTCACAAACATTTTGGCCTAGGGCATAACACCATCAATTTTAACTTTAAATTTCATAGTGTGCTAAGATCCATATTTCATCAAGTTCTAAGTGAGCTTTGACTCATCGCTTAGAACCTAATTATTTAGGTAGGAACATTTCCAATTGTATCTCATACAACTCTTGATTAATCCATAGGATGAGCATCATATGCTCGGCGTATGCATCCTATCATATGCCCCGAACCCAAGTCGGACTTGATAATTCAGTTGAATCTAACCATGTCTAAATATCGAGAATCACCATTTCTCGCTTCTTATCACCCTAAGATTATGCTAATTCACTATGCTTTGGCATACCCAAATTTTGCATGATCGAAGGGATGATAAGTATAGATACATGGGAAGCATTTCTATGATTCAATATTATATGAGGGATTGTTATGTTTAACCTTTTAGTTTTAGTTATTTTATTTTATCATGTATTTCATCACAGAACATCACATGCACGGATAAAATAAATATGATATGATATAACATGGCCTTGATGATCTAAATGAGCCAATCATTAAGATCATTTCCTAAGATACATTCAACCACAAGGCATTGATGAACTCCTTCATCTCCATGATGTGTATGAGGTGGACGGTGAACTCCTTCATCTCTACGATGTGAAATGACATTAATAACTCCTTATTAATTCACTCGAGCACGGTCGTGCGTTTCTTCAATCAAATCATCAAGAGGCCTAAAGATATCTCTCTCAATTTATGAGAGGAACAAATCCTATCTTAATTAAAATCTTTCCTCCGCATAATTTATTATATACCTAATTATAATCTTTATGACCGCCCGGTTAAAGACGATGTTAGATTATATTAAAGTATAAAATTTCTCATGTAGGAAACTGAGATAATCTCAGGTCTAAGGATTACAGATACATTATTTACTGAGAATAACTAATGACACGAACCATGCAGTATTCTCATAGTGGGTCAATCCAGTATATGGTCTCCAACATATACTTACGTTAATGACTTAATAACTCTTATTCATGATCAGTAAAATGTGACCATCAGTCAACTAACATACTGATATACATTTATAGCTTATCATAAAGTATGTTTGTCTCACAAACATCCTATGAATGATCAGGGACGGTTTAGAATATCATTCATAATACTTTATAGTTTTACTATTAAAGTCACATACTTTGATGATATAAAGCTGAATATCATATTAAAGGTTCATTTTAGTAATAAGAATAAAATAACCAATACGTTAGGACGCGATGTTAGTATTCTTATCAATTTAGTATTTCAATAAGTTATTTCTCTCCTTGTCCACTATTATTATTTACTATGATGTTGTTTGTGAATTGCTTAACTCTTATCTTGAAGTGTGTAGCATGTCACACGGCTTGATATATAGGTGAGTAAGTGAAGGATCGAGAGGAGAAGTCGAAAGCCAGATCTGCGATCAACACTTGGACCAACGAGGCATGAGAGTACCCGAGATGTCCGAGGGGAGCAAGGAACACCACGTATCTCAAAGGGCTCATACTCTGGTTGAGGGGAGCAAGGAACACCACAGATCGACTACTCACTCAAGCTAATCTCCAAAAACGAGGATGGCCTAATCATGGGGAATGTCACCTATGCTTTTCTCACATTCTCGAAACAGCTACTCACCTCTTCCTGCATTGTGACCTTGCAAGTAGAGTATGGGCAAGGAAAGGGGTGAACTCAAACGTCGCTCACGAAATTCCCTCTTTCTGGAGAGCTCAAAGCCAAGGAATGGATAAGGAGGCTAGAAGCCAATGGGACATAGAATGGCTCAGTACTTGCTGGACCATTTGGAAAACACATAACCAGGTGATATTCCGACAAAGGAGGTCTCATCGTCCAAGTATCATAGAGGAAATCAACTAGCGAACAGCAAACTAGAGGACGTTCTGCTAGAACTTGCATTCGAGCATCGGATTTTAGGGTAGGCTCGAGCTTATTTTATTCAGTGGTTGTTTCTCTTTCTCTTTTCTTATTTGTGTGACATGTAATATATTAAAGACCCGAACTCTTTGTATTATTTTTTTTTTTTTTTAATAAAAATTTCAGCGAGGCAATTCGCCTCTTGAAGCTTCAAACAAAAAAAAAGACAACAAAGTTAGAGTTTGAAGTTAAGGATAAAATCAAGCTAAACTGGTGTTTAATTAAGCTAAGTAATGCTTAAATGAGCACAATTCGTGGTATAGAAATACGGTAGGAAAACCGTCTCGAAATAGCCTTGCTCTGCGGGGAGGCTAATTCATTTTCATCGATTTTGAAAAGCCCGAGGCAGTACAAGAATCGACGAAGCGCTCTAGCTGTTTCATTGAGCTAACCAGTGCTTAGTTACGTTAAATTGGTGCTATATATGTCACAGAGTAATAGGACAAGTCTAAGCAAACATGATATTCATATGTATTTGTCAATTTGTGAGTAGGCAGAGGGAAAAAAGTGGATCAATCGCTCTGTAGGTCAAAGTAATAGAGGAAGTCTAAGCAAACTTGATATTGATATGTATTTGCTCGTATAATCCTTAATATGTTTTCTTATTCTTTTTGCAAAAACAGTAGGGAGATTTAGATAAAGCACTTGAAATCTATGTTTATTTTGCCACATTTTTGGATATGGATAAGTAAGTCATTGTAATGTGTATTTTTATCATATTAATTAAATTCATTCATAATTCACGTAAAATATATGAAAAATGTTTAAAATTCGTAAAACTCATTTTAAATTTACTTAATACATTTCTTTGTGATTTTACAGGCGAAAGACCATAAAAAGAAGAATTCGAGGACTTATTAAAAAGTCAACTCCAAAAAAAACACCATAATGCAAATGATGGGTCAAAGATGACCAAATTCCCCCTAAAACCCTTACATTTCCTATATGCATACTTCTCTAACCCTAAAGGATGAAAAACGTTGGTGGAAAAGAGCAAACATTAGAACGAGTAAGAAACGACCACAAAATGTTATGAAAACGTCTACTGTCTCATGCCATTTTTGAAGCCAACATAAACGTGAAACGACCACGTTCAGTTCCAAAACGGAGAAAAAAACATCCACGTTTTGCATGACGTTTGGAATTAAAACGTAACGTACCTAATCACCTTTATATTACACCTCAACGGTTTTTGGGCCAAAACATCTCTAAACATACCGTCACAACAATCCAACAAAGTCCCGAGATTTCCGAAACCGATATGTGAACCGACCAGGTTCGGCTCCGAAACAGAGAAGAGACGTCCATATTTTTCATGACATTTGGAGTCAGAACGTGATGTTCGGTTTAAGTGGATCCGAACCATCTTTATATCTTATGAAAGTATACCTCAAAATAAATCTAGCAGCGCAAGAATCGCAGAAAAACAACGCGCGAAAAATTCTGGTCAATTCTAAAAAGTCAAAGTCAACTCTCTCTCTCAAAGACGCTAATTTTTCGAAGTTCTCAGAATTGAGCAAACTCACCACCATTTGACTTGTCTCAACAAGAGAAGTAAAACCATATGGCTTGCCGGCCCCAGAAGTGCCTTATTTAGTCCGAAAAGGCGAAAAACCACTTTTCAGCCATGAAAATAACCCGTTTTGAGATGAGAAATTCTCGAGCTAGGCATTTCCTTTACAGAGCTTCATTTTTCACAAATCTAACTCCATTGTCTTCTTCTTTCTCCCCTCTTTCCAATTATATAATGAACACAGAAAACGATCAGCAATTGAGTGAGAAAATTGGAGTTGAAATAGTGTTCGATGAAATTCAAATCTGTTTTTGCTGAAATTACCCAATTCGAGCTGAAATTTCTCGAGCCTACTACTCACTTCACAGACATCATTTTCGAGAAAAAATAGCTCCATTCTCTTCTCTTCTCTGTCCTCTTTGCATGGATACCAAGAACAAAAATAATGGTGGAGGAATAAATGAGATATTCAAGTTTGAAATGGTGCCAAATTTTCAACGGTCAAATTTTGTTGGATAGAACTCGAATCAAATCAGCTAAAATCTCTCAAGTAAGTGTGTTTTTATTGGTTCAGAGATTTTATAAGTAATAGTAGGAAGGCGTTTGAGGTATTAATTTTATTTAAAAACATCTCGAAACAAGAGCTGGATTCGCGATTTTGTGATTTTTTTCTGGTTTTTCAATAACAGTGGGTGAAAGGAGAAATTTATCGAATAGAAAGACTTTAAGAGATAATATTCTGCAAGGAGTTTCGTGGGAGAGTAAAAAATCTGTCCTGAGTGTTAGTTTCAAGCACATTTGATGGAATTTTTTGCTTTTGATCTCGAAATTTCTTGTTTGATCAGAAATGGCAGAAAAGAAGACAGTCTCTTTCGAAAGGGAGAACTCGAGACTCAATCCATCATTTTGTCCCATTCAAAGCCTCAAAGAATCGTAATGAAGTGTAGAACATTTCTCAAGTGACTATTTTGAGCATCGCTGATCGAATTAAGCGTAAGAGTTTGAGTTTTCAGAACTGGTCGAATTTCAGAAAACGAACAGTTCGTTTGCTGAATCGAGGACTCTAATCAAATCTATGGACCACTTGTCAGAGCATCTGTGTGAGGATAAAATACATGGTATGCGCCACAGTAGATCCAGGGAGCTGCTTTGAAAATTTGAGCGCCAAAAATATGGACCACAATCTCAACAGATTGAAACGAACTCAACAACCCTCAGATCACGTACAGTCTCTCTGTCTGAGAGAAAATTCCGCTCCCTTTTTTCACTTATCAAAAAAAGCTTAATAACCCTCTCATACGATAAAATAGACTCTCCAGTAACTGCTCGAACCACAGAAGTACTCGTAATCCCATTCAAACCAAATGGAAATAAATCTTCCGCCAAAATGTCAAGCCAAAAATAGAAGATATTTTAGCTGAAAATCTTCCAATAAATCCTTAACAAAAAAAAAACTCTAATCAGTACCTCTTGATAGGATCTAAAGGGTGTGAAATTACGTTTCTGCCCTCGCGCCTTCTCCTAAAACCCAAACAGAGACCTTCATTCTCTATATAAGTCATCTGATCCAACACATTCAAAGTATCCCTTCATTATCCCTACTCTCATCGATCTCTCTTCAAACTCTCATTCATCCATTCTCTCATCATCCATAATCCATTCATGATCCCAATTACCTCCATTAAAGCTCTTGAGAGAAAAATTAAGGTTTGAGTGAATCAGCCGAGTCGAGTGAAAAGAGGCTTTAGAAGAAAATTCTCGATCAAGAAATCAGGTGGAGCTCCAGATCTGTTCATTAGATCATCAAGAACCAGTCTTGGCTCAAAAACTGGTTTAATTTCTCTTCTTTTTGTCTACATTTCTTGAAATTTCAAGTCTGTTCAAGGCTTATAATAATGATGAATTTGATGTTTGTTTGTGAAATAATTGTGATGTGTGAGTAGAATCTAGTTAGTTTTTTCTATAGTGTGGATATTTGTTTGAGAATATGGTTTAATAATAAGTAATTCTGCTGATTTTGAGAGTTAATACTTGTTCATACTCAAATCTGAATTTTTTGATTGAATCGCTTGATTAGAGTTGTCTAAATCAAATTGAACTGTTAATTACATGAATTAGTATTGATTAATCATCCTAATTTTGTTTTAGAGAGTTTGTGTTGATTGATTAGGGTTTTAGATCTTGATTTGCTATTTTTGAACTATATTGGTTAGATCGGTTTGAAATCGTATTTTGATCTATTAATTGTGTGATTTTTGGTTAGAGAATCATAAAAACCTTGTATATGGATCTAAGACTGCCTCTTTTGAAATTATATGATAGTGAATTGAAACAATTTATCAAGTAAACCCTAATTTGTATCCAAAAAGAAAAAGTTCTTGTTGCTGCAGTAAATTTCTGAATTTTTCAGTATTTTTCCTTCATTTTGTGTCCCAATTAGATCTGAAAAATAAAAATTAGTATTTTTCCCTTAACTTTCTCATTTATTGGAATATTTTCAAGCCAAAGTTTTACCCAATTCCTGTTTATAAATTGTGAGATATTAATTTTTCAATTTTCTTATTTTTCTGTTTCTGTGTTTCCTGTCCAGATTTGCTGATCTGCTTCTTTCAAATTTTAAAAAATACAAAAACAAATATTAACATTATACAAACAGTCCTGTATGAAATATTTTTGAAGTGTAGAATCCATTTCTGATTTTTAAAATTATCATTGTTAAACTAGAATTTGAGATATTGATACTTTTGTGAACATTGGTCTGTCTGACCTAAATCTGGAACCAGATCTGAAGTTTCTTAATAACTCTTGATCTATTGAACATTTCTGATTGAATTTTTTACAGAAGCTCCTAAATTAAGTGAATGAATTTCTGTGAAATTTTAGTTAATTTATAAGTTTTGATTATTTTTCTAGATTTTTTTTTAATGTTGTTGAATCTGAACAAAGTCTGGAATAAACTGCATATTTTTTGAAATAGTTGAATAAGAACCTAATACTAGTAAAGTACCACAGCCAAGATCTCTCTTTCTAATTTCCAACGGTATCTTATTTGTTGAATTTGAAGTTCTTTTGGTCTAGTTACGAGTCAAAATGCAAAAGTTGTCGTGCTGAAATTTGGATAAAAACTGAATTTTTCAGTATAAACCTTGGATATTTTTCCTTAAAAACCCTTCAATTAAAACTTAATACTAGAAAGTGAAAATTAATAATAGTTAATATTTGAGGCCTTACCACCTTGTGATTTAATCATGCTTTTGAAAGTCCATGTTACTAAAATTCAAGCGGATTTCGAAACTAGCCTATTTTGTTTTAATATACCTTATTTAATTATATAACACCAATTTATTTTTATGTTAATTTTGCAGTGAATTGAGTTTCCCAACTTCCTTTTTAAGATGGCTACAAAAAGACAAAACAGGTGAGTTATTGATAATACTCACCATGATAACAAAATATACAAAAATAAATATTTCATGCAAATTTTATCATTACTATATAAGTTCAATAATTCAACAATTCAATTCTCCCTCATTCCAATTAATTAGAATATATTGATAATTTAAATGCTTTTCTTTTTATGAGTAAGAAATTAAAAATAAACATTGTCATATATTGATATATTTAAACTACGGTTTTTAGGTTCCGATTTAGGCCTCCATCATCTTCATCACCTCCACCACCTCGGTCTCCAAGTCCACCACCTACACCAGTTGTAAGGGTAAAGGTTTTTACGTATTTATCATAGTTTTTATTTAAAAAATTTATTGGTTTATTATAAAGTATTACTTTTGCAAATTTAGTTCTAATTATTCAAAAAGTGTTAGCTTAATTGATGCTGGTTTGTTGATGTTTTCACTTAACTTGTTTAATTTTTGTAGCTTCCAAAATTTAAAGAAAATATTTCGCGCGCTGTTACTTGCGAGAACACTAAACTAAATGGAACAATTTTAAAAGAGGGATACTTTGAAGATAAGAACCATAAATGCTTAATTAACGAGATTTACGAAGGCTTAAAGTTACATGACCAGATACAAGGATATGACCTCGCAAATAAAATCAGAAACGTTTGGCCCAGGTCAGATGGTCAGCCCGATTGGTTTGTTTTTGTATGCGATATAAGAGGTCCAATTGGTAATATCAAATTTTTTGATAATCGCGGAAAGGCCAAATCTGATTTCTCCGACCTTGGATGTACAGTCGTATGGTATGTTTCACCTTTTAAATTAAAAGTTATGTTATTTGAATATTAATAAACCTGTAGATTTATAAAAAATAGAGAGAATGCATTTATGACCTTATTTAATTTAATTATACTAGCACTTCAAGTTAGTTATCAAATTAAATATAGATTACAATCACAATTTGGAATAGAATTATTTTTTAAATAATAATGTAGTATGATTTTAATGCAGGAATTTGTTGACAACCATCGAGAATATGCGATTGATAGACGAAACCAAACAGCGTGAAAGAGTGCGTCCATTGAACATTACTGATTCTACCGTCTTTTGCGGGAAACTCGGTATCGATGGGAACCAAAGCGTACTTTTCGGTGACTTCAAAAATGAAGGTGATTTATAAATATTAGTAAAGCGATTTGAAGGAAAGTAGTATGATTTTTTTTTTATACTTCATGTAGAAATTGAGAGAAATGAAGCAGCGAAAAGATCTTTTAGAGATTTAGGTATACTTTTAAGACAGTTTGCACAAGGACACACGTTGGAAGAAGAAGTTAATGATTTAATTGAAAAGCTAGAGAATGGAACTCTTAGTTATGTTAAAAAAAATTGAATCATTGGTAGTAAAAGAGAAATATAATGAAATTAGTAGTTTTTGACTGATGTACAACTTTTTTTATTATTTAAATAAATAGTGATTATCAAGACATTAAATGGCACCCAGGAACGTGGAACGTTCGTAGGAAGAGATTGTTTGTAAAAAATGTTAGAAAGAAAATCAAAGAAGATAGAGTACTAAAATATTATCTTCGAACTCCATGTTCTTGCGATGGTATTCGAAAAGGTCACAAAATGTTGACCGAAAGACTCGAACTGCCTTCTGAAATGACTTGGGAAAATCTTCTTGACATATTTCGGCATTTCTTTGAGCATTTCAAGGATTGCAAAGATTATGGTTTCAAGGTATAAATACATTTTAAGATTGAAAATACTTATTTTAGAGTTGGGGAATTAAAAGAACTATATTTTCTTGAAAACCATTTTGTCTATTACTTAGAGATAAATTAAGGTGTGTTCATGTTATTTTTCTATTATTACAAAACGAGTTAGGGATTTCTTGAAAATACAAAGATCAACAGAGAAATAAATTTTAAGTCTAGTGGCTTATTTGAGTATTTTAAAAGTTAAGGGGTTTTAAAATGGAATGCTTAAAGTAGAAAAACTTTTGCATATTTCGAGAGGTATGTAGTTGTCAAAAAAAAAGAGATATGTTATTTTTAATGTATATGAAATGAGAATATATACAAAGTTTTTGAAAATTGTTTTTGATATTCTATGATTGACTAATTAATTTGGTTTTGATATAGAATCGTATAGGTCATACGGATGACAATCTCGAAAAGTATTTAAGAGAACTCGAACCATTCTATATGGTCAATTTGGTCAAGAAAGTACTGATGCATAATGTTGGGGAGGGAAGAAAAGAAATCTACCCAGATGAAAAACCTTTTCCAAATTAACTTCTTATGGAGAAAGTCAAATAAAGAAAGTGTTGATGTGTAAGGTTTGTATTTAACATCAATTCTATCCAAGTATCATTGTGTTTAAGGTGTACTTTTGAGTTTTAAGGCTAAATATGATAAATTTGAATTTTTTAGAATGGTGAATTTTATGTTTCAGCTTTGAATAGATTTTAGAATGGTAATTGATACATGCGGTTGGAAGGGTCATTTATGATACTTTGAGTTCTTGGAAGTATATTTATGAAATTGTCCGTCAAATCTTTCCTCACTTGATCTGTTCATAATCTTTTTCACTAGCTTACAAGGATAGATGACAACAGTTACTTGGTTACTTGAACAATAAAGAATGTTACAATATTTTATATATATATATATATATATATATATATATATATATATATATATATATATATTATCAAATCAGCCATTTAATTTGAATTCGAATTGGCATATAATTCATGCTTTGCGCGAGATTTTTTTTTTTTTTAAGTAGTGGAATGCGAATTGCATGTTCCACTATTCAAATACAATTGTAACCATCTTCAAATAAAAAACCACAAGAAATTACAAAAGGTGTTAAGATGACTGTAGCGGCGGTTTGACTTCTTTTTTAACACTTGGAGATATCATTTTTTTTCGAATGGTAGTTTATTTACTCATTTTGAAAGTGTATTCAAAGCAACTCAAATTCACGACTTTCATAAGACAACCTAATGTATTTGTGCATTTAGCTGTCGATATTATCTTCATTATTTCGATTTGCCTATATAGAAGCAGATGCCACATCCATAACAAAAAAAATTAGTATATTATGATGCTAATCAACCAACTTACAATATTAGTAGCTTCAAAAAAAACTTACAATATTAGTACATCTCTTATGAAATAAACTATTGTCTATCCAAGTAACTGAGAAAATATAACTAATATATTAAGCCATTTTTCATTTTTCATTTTTCATTTTTTTTGTTTGATTCAAAATAGAAATAATTTAAACAAATCTAAAAATTAGATTTTTTTTTGTGTATATTTTGTTCCAAATATATAAGTTGTAGTTGAAGTTCAGTAGTTGGTGCTAGACAGCTAATTGTTTTCCCCTCTTTGAGATATAACAAGAAGCAGTCTCCCGCTATGCTGCGAGCTTTAAAATTTAATGTTAATTAAAAAAATTATTTATTATAGATAATGACTAATAGCCACTTATAGTGTAAATATAATATGTCAAAAGTTTGTGAATCGAATTTCTGCTAGCGTCGAATTGAAAGTGATAAATACTTGCTCCATTAAAAAAAAAAAAGTTAATTACATTATATCGAATTTCATTGAATGTAGAACTTTCTTTGAAAAAATAAATATGCAATTAAATATATTGTTTTTTAATTGTGCATTATTCATTTATGTAGAAAATTTGTATTAAGAAGCCTATCAGTTGAGAGAGGGAGGTGAACGATTACTCAGTTACTATAACAGAAAACCCTAACCTGTGCCTATTCCGTTCCCAACAGAATAGATATTTCCTTAACAGAAAACTAGGCAACCAAGGTTATTACAATTTCCATATCCATTCCGTTGGGAATGGAACTATTATGTTGCCAACGGAATAGTATTGTTTTGTTCAATCAATTACCCAATAGTTGATTATTTCGTTCACCAATTTATACATCATATGTATAACTGTTTCGAGGTATTTCCATCCCGTATGAATGGAGTTCATTGTGTGGCCGTGTAGGTTCCATTTAACGCTGACAACGATCTTCTAAATATTATAAGTCATGAGTAACCTCTAAACTGATGTCATGACTACTCATGTTAAATGAAATGATCAGTGAGCATAAATTTAAAATAGACATTTGCTTATTCATTTTGTTCTATGATATATGTCTTGATCATAAACATTGGAATCATGTCGTCCTTGAGTTTGATCAAAACCTCTTTCCTGATCGAAAATTAGGCTAAGTAAATACAAAATGATATTAACAATACATGTTAATCCATTTTACGCATGGCCATGCATTTTCTTCAGTCCTAGTTCATCAAGGGGCCCAGAGATATCTCCCTCTTATTGAGGGGAACAAAGTCCATCTTGGTGACTCACATTCATTGTCATGATTCAGTGCATATCTAATGATTATCCCGTTACGGATGACGTCGGATCATATTGAAGTATGCAGTTCCACATACAGGAATCCATGATGACCTCAGATCGTAGGAAGCACACTATTCATATGTGAATCACTAATGACATATACCATACATATTCTCAAAGTGTGGTCAGTCCAGTACGTGTTCTCACAATATAAGTGTGCCTAATTTAATTATTCACACAATATATGGGGCTAAATATTCACAAATGTATAATAAAGCCCAGACCAAGAATATTATTTTAACTATTTCATTGGAAAAGACCAGCCACATTGGGCCTCATTCGGTCTTCGGCCTATTGGTTTTCTAGAATATACTTTCTACATGGAATTTGTTAATTCTGAGTAAAAAAATTCTTTTTTTAAAGATGATTTATATCTGCTAATTATTGTTTGAAATATTTTTTGTTAATATTAGATTGCTTACCTAAACAGTTAGTTTTACATCGTTATCATTTTATTATGTGGCATGAAGCCTACTAATTCAATCTTGACCAAGTTACACAAATCAACTTCAACACCGACTGAAAAAAAAAATTCAACACTTATTAAAATTAGAACACGTTTTTTGAACAGTAAGAAATTAGGCTAATGGTCAACTGCACTGCACATTTAAAATATATAGTATATATTACGTGTCTCGAGCAGTTCTAAGAAACCAAATTATTGTTCTTAAATACTTAACCAAATTAAGATATCATCTTGTATCTTATATTAAAGAAACAAATGTCTAATTATTGTTAATTTTAATAAAAAGATTCGACTACATTCTCCAAAAAATGTCTACTTATGATTTGGGTTTCTTTACCAAAATATCTTCCTCGCCTCAACTTTGTGTGATATTTTAGTTAGAAATAACTTGAGGCATGAGCATTTAACAAATGACAACTTTACCCTGATTTAAGTCTAATTGTAATCAAAGGTCAACTTGTTAATTGTCATCAAGGAATCATTAAATTCCATAATATCCATTACCAACCAACCTAGGACACGCGTGTTGATCCCGAAGGGCATTTTGGTAATTGCACCACATTCTATGGCAGAAAATACGGCAGAAGCACGAGCTACAATACAAATACAAAGCACTTCGTAAATAGCACGTAAAAACCCAAAAAATATTATACAGATCCAAAATTTAACTGAAATTTGAAATATGTATAAATAATTCAATTAGACTGTTTGTTTGTTTGATAATTTCCTTGTTTGGATATTCCATCAGCATATATTTCTCTCTCTCTGTCTCTATTCTTCTTCTTCTGCTCTGACAAAAGACCTACTTAAGCGGCGTTGAATTTATAAATTTATAGTTTATTATTCAGTTTTGATCGAGGAGCGACTTTGATTTCTGAAACTTTGGTTAGTTCTCTATTCAATGTTTAGTGGGTATTTTTTTTTCTTATTTAGTGGACGAATTTATTTGGGTGTTAAATTGAAGAGTTTTAGCTGGTGTTTTCTGGTTATTTTTCGATTTCAATTTGGTTATTTTCCTTTGGGTAATATTGGTTTTGAATTCTATTAATTGGCTTGTTTTTTTGTGCATGCATTGGTTCAAATCTCAGTTGTACGGCATATCTGTAATTTGTAGTTTGTACTAGTACTTTGGTTTCAAATTTTTGAATTGTGATTGCTTTTCAGAAGGTTTCAGCGAAGAATTCAGTTTGATTCTCTGAAAAGTTCACAATTTGACTTGTCAAATTTGAAAATTTGTCAGTCAAACAAAAGGGATCGTAGATTTCAGTGATAAAATCCCAACAAATCTGGATTATTTATTTTGCATTGGTGCATTTCAATTCTTAAACCTCTCGATTCTTTTCAATTTCTTTTCAGCTACCAAAAAAGGGATTCAATCAGAGTTATAAATTTCAAAATTTTCAAAATTTTGAATGCCAAAGACAGAAATGGACGAATGCAATATTTGCAATTCAAAACTATTATCTCCAGTGAGTAATAAAGTTACAAAGGCATATACAAGCCTCACAACTAAACAGCGTGCCTTAAAAATTTTAATGGTTCTTGGCGATTGTATTTTGGTGGGCCTTCAGGTAAAAATTTTAACCAATTTTTTACATATTTAAACCTGAGAATATCAAATAATTTTCTGGAAACTACTTTATTAATGAACCCTAAACCCCTTTTATTGTTGATTTACTGCAGCCAATTTTAGTCTACATGTGTAAAAGGGATGGAAAGTTTGAATTCAGTCCAGTCAGTGTGAATTTTTTGACTGAAATTACGAAAGTTATTTTTGCCATTATAATGCTCTTTTTTCAGGTATATTATCATTTTTTTTTTCAAATTATTTCCAATTTGTTATGTACATGTAATAACTTGTGCTTAGGTTGAGCAAAACACAATTTCAATTTCTAACTTTTTTTATTTTGTAAATTCTTTTTCAGTCTAGACACCAAAAATCTGGAGAAAAACATCTTTCAGTTTCTACATTTATTCAGGTAACTTTTTTAAATTGCAATTATTTAAAAAAAAGAATAGCTTTCTTGGTTTTAAATTAATTAAATTAATTAATTAATTAATTTTTATTCTTTTTAGGCTGCTCGAAATAATGTGCTTCTTGCTGTTCCAGCCCTTCTTTACGCCATAAATAACTACTTGAAATTCATAATGCAGGTATGTAAATGCAATTTTATTAAAAAAAAAAAAAAAAAAAAATCTTTTTTCGTAAATTAATTAATTTCACCTTTTTAAACTTATGCAAATATATTCTAACTGATGATTGCAGTTATATTTTAATCCGGCAACCGTAAAGATGCTTAGCAACCTAAAGGCATGTTTCTAAACATTAAACATATTTTCTCGTTATATTTTTTTCTAAATTCATTAAAATGAAAATTAATTTCAAGTCATCTTTTATAAATTCAGGTTTTTGTAATTGCGATCCTTCTAAAAATGATCATGAAAAGACGCTTCTCCATACTTCAGGCAAGAATTGTACTCCACTTAATTTTTAAAATTCAAATTCTAATAATCATGAAAAGATTAATTAACATATTTTTAATCAGTGGGAAGCTCTCACATTATTGCTAATTGGAATAACCGTAAATCAACTAAAATCTCTTCCGGAAGGTTCTACAGCTCTCGGTCTGCCTGTTGCAACTGGAGCCTACATTTACACTTCAATTTTTGTGAGTTTTTTTAATTTTATAATTTAGGGTTTAGGGTTTAAGAAAGAATAAATTGGGAATTGTTCCCTTTTGTGTGATTTTGCAAAGGAATCACTATATCTGCATTCTGAAAAACAAGCTTTTTTAGTTTCTTATAAAACATGGACAATATTATTTATACCATTTCTTTTTTTATTTCTTAAAAAAGAACTTAGCAACAATTTTTGTTATTATTTGGTTTTTTTATTTCTTTTGTTATTATTTTGCAAAGTAAAATTTGTGCCAAAATTTGTTGTTCAAATTACATTATGTTTGAGATAGTTTGATAAATATATTAAATATTATATCTGATAAAAAATATACTAATGTTTTCAGGTAACTGTTCCTTCGCTAGCCTCAGTATTTAATGAATATGCTTTGAAAAGCCAGTTTGATACAAGCATATATCTTCAGGTGAATTATTTATTTATTTCTATAAATTTAGTTATCTTTTGATTTTTTATGTCATAAAATAATATATTTACCCTGAAGAATCTTTTTTCTTTTCTATTGCAGAATTTGTTTTTATATGGATACGGTGCAATTTTCAATTTTCTTGCTATTTTTGGAACTGCAATTATTAATGGTAATTATTCCTTTTCTACTATATATACACTCTCAAAAGTTATGTTCTAGCTATAGAAATTATCATTTATTTTTTATCCTTTAATTTTTAAATAGTGAATAAATTTCATTCAGGTCCAGAAAGTTTTGATATTTTAAAAGGGCACTCAAGATCAACCATGTTTCTTATATGCAATAATGCAGCACAAGGAATCCTCTCTTCATTTTTCTTCAAATATGCTGGTAATTATTATCTTTCTTTATTTCCTTTTTATTACATTAAATTATCTGTGTAAATTTAGGTTTTGAGTGAACACCCTCTAATGAAAACTATAGTAAACTTGATGAATTCATAATTAATGCATAATTCCACTCTTGCAACTTAACTGTGCGAAATTGAACCGAAATGAGGCTTTATGAGTGATTTGAGACTATTTTTTCTCTCTTTTTTTTTCTGAATAAGGGAATTTTCGTCTGTCTTTGAATAATTTCTCTCTTTTTTCAAATATTGATGAAGTATATTTTTCTTAATTCTGATTAAATGATTTGTTGCAGATACGATTCTGAAGAAATATTCATCAACAGTTGCAACTATATTTACTGGCGTATTATCAGCAATATTATTTGGCCATACTCTCACAATTAATTTCGTTTTGGGCATTTCTATTGTTTTTATTTCCATGCATCAGGTTTTCGTTCCTTCCTTTTTTAATCCATTATTTAAATATATACTGTTAATAAAAAAATAAATATTGATAATTTTCTGTTGTTTTTGCTCAGTATTATTCTGCTCAGACAAAGGAAGATAAGTCACACCATAATAAAGTTGAGATGACACCATCTCAAGATTTCAGGTTCATTTTTGCAATTTTCACCTTGTTTTATCTCAATTTTACAAAAAAAAAATATCAATTAAGCATTGATCCCTGCTCAAAAACTTGATTAAGCACAAAAAAGAACTAAAAAAAGAAAAGGTTGAAATACCGATATATACAATAAAATCAAATTTTATAATTTCTTTTAATATTGAACTTTTTATTTATTTAACAGAGAAAAGGAATCATCTGTGGTTACTATTACCAGCGGTGGAATGGATGAGGTAAGGATTTATTTTTCCTTGAACCCTAAAAAAATTACATTTACCAATATTTTTTTGTTCTTGATTTTTAATTATTTTATTTTTAATTTATTACAGGTTAATCATCGGGTTGGACGTGATCATGAAGAGAAACAACCTTTACTTCCTGTCTGATTTCATGTGTAAGAAAAATAAATGTTTCCTTAGTAAAAAAATATATACATTATCTGAAACGGAAAGAGGCACAAAAATATGCTGGTAATTATTATATGCTGGCACAAAAATATCCTTGTAATATAAGCATTTTTGTGCATTTTATGCTTTCTTCAATATATAATTTATAAATTTACCATTTTTCTTCTTGTGTTGAACAGATACAAGGATCTAATGGTCTTATTACAAGGATATAATATTTATATATATATATTATTGGTTCTTTTATACATTGGCAGTACCGTGATAGAATCAGCATGTTTAGCACCACATGATTTTATATTTTTTGTTCTTTTTTTTTTTTGGACTTGAAAAAAATTTACATGCATCTTTGGAGTTAATCTAGGAAATTATTCTTTGTTATGTTTAAATTTACATGCATCTCTAAATTTTAAAGCTTTCTCCGTAACTTCATCAAAGAGAAAAATCATATAAAGTCTTCGAACAAGTATTTTGAGCACACAATATAATAACAGATAATGCAATACAAGACATCAAATCTACTACATATACATACGCAAAAGCCACTGCTTAAAATCCTCACTCACAAAAAAAAAAAAAAAAATCATCTCATCTGAGCATAAATCAATATGAACTAACAAGAGCGAGAGATTCTCAATTTCTGAGTCTTACAAATACAAAACAAAACAAAACGAATTTCAAACAAATCGCACAAAAGAACATCAAACAAAATTTCCTCTTCATGAGCTGGCATCTTGAGCCGACTCAACTGGAGGAGTTGGAGCCTGTCTTTGTGTCAAAAGAGGAGATAAAGCTTTCACAACTATGCTCATGTTCGGTCTGAACTCCGATTCATACTGCACGCATAACGCCGCCACTGCCGCCAACTGTAAAAAAACAATTCAACTCGTAAATAAATGAAAAATAAATTAACTCACAAAATTCTAGAGAGAGAGAGAGAGAGAGACCTTGGCGACACCCTTTGGTGGATATTCTCCCTTCAACCGAGGATCCACGCACTGCTTTACCTTATCTTCACTCAACCTCGGAGTCGCCTTCATTAAGTAAATAAGAAATAAAACATCAGTAGTAGGGATACATATATAGGCAATTTGGAGAATTTGAGGGGGTGAGAATGAAAAGTTACCCAAGTGACAAGACTCTGTTGGCCTCTAGGCATAGTATGGTCGACGGGTTTGCGTCCGGTCAAAAGCTCTAACAGGACGACTCCAAAACTGTAGACATCACTCTTCTGCGTCAGCTGACCCGTCATCGCATACTCAGGAGCGTGATAGCCGAAGGTGCCAAGGACCCTGGTGGAATGGAGCCGGGCGGCCATGTCAGGGGCCTGGTTGGAGAGATTGAAGTCGGCGATCTTGGCGTGGAAGTCCTCGAAGAGGAGCACGTTGCTGGAGCGGACGTCGCGGTGGATGACCCCCGGCTGCACCTTCTCGTGCAGGTACTCCAGCCCCTTCGCCGCATCCACCGCGATGCGCACCCGCTGCGTCCAGTCCAGCGCCGGCCCCGGCTGCGCGTTCTGCACTCCCTTCCGACCTTTTGTTCCACGCCCGACATAATAAATAAATTTGAGATTTTGGTTGTTTTTAAAGAAAGTAAAAAGATAATAATTACCATGCAAAACATCATGAAGAGACCCCATAGTAGCAAATTCATAAGCTAATAACCGCAGATCTCCTTCAACACAATAACCCAACATCTCCACATAGTTCTCGTGCTTCAATTTTGAAACCACCGCCACCTGTCATAATTACCAAAAAAAAAAATCAAATCATTTTCAGTTAAATTTTCAAAAGAACCCCTACATTATTAAAAATTACCAAAAAAAACATTAGTCAATTTTGAGCGAAATTGCAAAAATAATATATAAAAAATGATAAACAATATGTTGAACACGTTTCTCAAATTACCTATCTACTATTTTGAAATAATTAACTTGTTCACATATTATTTCTCTACCATTTTAAAATAAGTTTGGGGGTCTTGAGTCAACAAAAAGTTAACCTCAAGGCGTCCAAAGCAGGGTTTTTCCAATACATTCTGAAAGATACAAAAAATCAAAGCGGGTTTTCTTTTCGACCTAATTTTGATACCTGATTGAGGAACTCAGAATCGGGCTCCGGCTCGGCCGAAACATCCAATTTCTTAACCGCGGCCTGTTTCCCGTTGCTCAAAACAGCGAGGTAGACTCGCCCGTAGGATCCTTCGCCGATCAGAGATTTCGAGCCGAAATTGTCGGTTTTTTCTTTGAGCTCTTCGAGCGGCAGAGCGGGGACTTCGATTTGGGGGGGAGTATTCTGAGGGGGCTCGGGTTTGGCTAAGCCTGATTGCCTTGTCGAGTTCTTTTGCCCTGGTTTAGAAAGAGAAAGTGAGAGAGAGTTAGAGAGAGAGGTTAGAGGATTAGTGTGGTGTTTTTTGGGAAATTGAAAGAGTTTGATGGGGAGTTTTGTCAGAAAATACGGTGAGAGAGAAAGAGAGAATAATAAGAGATGAAAATATCTAGCGACATTTTCTCTCTCTAGAATAATAAATAATTTAGGGAGATGATATTCTGAGAGCGTATTTTTTTATTCTGAGAGCTGAGAGATTCAAATAAAGATGCTCTCAGAATGTATCAGCTCTCAGAATAAGATATATGCTCTCAGAATATAATTTCCCATAATTTAAGGCCTTATTAAGATAAAGTGTGTGGTTAAGCTTCGATTAACCCTAAATTCTGCATTGATGCCTCAATTAAGAGCTTGAGGCACATTTGTAGAATTAAACAGAAACCAGCTAAGAATCAATATACTGATTTTTAGAATACTGAGAATTAACTATTCTCCCACCAGAACAATAAATTGTTAAAAAAATTCTCAACCACATTTATTCTCACATTAATTTTATAGAGAGAGAGAGAGAGAGCTTATCAAGGCAACTACCAACCAAACAGAAGTTTTGTGAATAAATAAAAAAAGGTACAGAGCAGCTTACCATCAGAGTATTTGTTTTGATTTTTGGCATTTTCATTTCCATGTTCATCATAAGTCTCATCAGCATCGCAACTACAGCAAAACCAGCACCCCATTTTTCAATACTTTATCAGCCTTCATTACAAAAATAGAAAACAATAATGGGGTTAGTACAATGCTTGCAAAATATTTCAAATTAAATTAATATACTCAAATTAAGGAGTATTTTTCACCACTATAACATAGAAAAGACTACAGCTTTGAGTGAATATTTATGCAATGTCGAGTTTCTGGAGGGATTATGTCCAAAAGTTCATAATTTTAGGTGTTTAGTTGTAACAATTACACTAAGATAAGCCACTAATTATCAGATTAAAGTTTGCACATGAGAAAAACAATTAACAATTAAAAAGAATACACAAGACTTACACAAATTGGAAATATTAGAAGTACATCTGTCATAATAAACTTCAATTTTCGCAGGTGACCCATAACAAAAATCACTCCGATTGCGATTCGACACAAAATACTAAATTGAGAATACTAAAGAAAGATAGATACTAAATAACCAATGAATTCGTAAAAGAAATCAAAAGCAATCAGAAAAAAATAATAACAATAGATTTCTACGTATTCCTGCATGCCCAAAATCAAAAGATCCAGCCAAAGAAACAAAATTAAAACAAAAACAAAAACCCCGCCAAGAATATACACGAAACAACAACAAAATAAACTCCGATTAAGCTCAGCTGTGTACCTTGAAAACTCACACAAAGAACCTCTTGCTCGGCTCTGCTTCTAGTTCGCTCACGATCCGAGTCTCTTGAGAAGAATGAATTGAGAGGAAGATTTAGAGCAGGATTAGATTGAGAAGGGAGTATAGATAAAAAAGGAAAGAGAAGAAGAAGGAAAGCAGCTTGAGAGAGAAATGGAATGAAAAGGAAAGAAAAGGTGAAGCGGCGGTGGAGATGGTGATGGCTTTTGTTTTTCTAATTTCCTTTTAACTCTCTTTATTTTTCTTGACACTGTTTTGCTGCTCCATTTTATTGAACTGGAGGTCTCCTGTTGTTGCCAAGAAGGGTAGTATTGGGATTCACCCTTTCAATCTTTCGAAATTATATATAGTGAGTGTTTTGTACTACATGAATAAAGAGGTCATTTTCTATTGATGTTTATCTAGAGGATCGGTCTCATATATTTTCAGAGGCTTTCGACGATAATAATGATGAAACCTTGAAAGTTTTGAAGGATTTTAAGTTAGTGTAGATAGAGTGTCATAATAAGATTTTTTTCCCGTCAAGATTTAAGAATCAAGTATGTCAAAAAATGAAATAGGTGATCGATTTTTTACTGACTTTATTATTCTCAATTCACTCGAATTAACATATATTTTTCTTCAGAACCAGACCGCCCCACCTCAAATTGAGCTCCAAATTAATCAACGACTCATCAATTTAAAGATTAGCATAATCCATCAATCAATTGATCTACTGAAATCAATATTTCTTTTTTATTAAAATTCAAATCTACCACCGAGGGAAAATATAGAACACATCAGAAAGTTCAAAATTTGACATAAATCAATCAAATTCAGTAAAGTCACATATCTCATATATACATTGCTTGAGCTTAAAGCTCCAGTTGTATTGATTCCTTGTGAAATAAAGCGTTGAGCCGTCATGTTCTCTCTTATGCATGAGAAAATAAGACATGCATAAAACTCCATAAAACCTTGGGTTTGAGCGAGGCAAGTTTTGAACGTGAGTGATTTCAGCATTGTAGCGAGGTTTGAATGCGACTCAAGCCCTACATCATAGCGAGATATGTGTGGAACACGAGCAACCTAGTGTGGCAGCGTCGCTGAATGGGTTTTTTTTTTGAGTGTTGAATGAGTTGTCTTGAATGCATGAAGATGAAATATGATATTCATCAGCAAATCGGTGGGTTTGAATTTTGTTGGATTTTAAATGAGTTTTTTATTATATGAGTGTATATGACTTAAAAAGATTGAAGGTCCTAAAAAATTTGTAGTCTTTGACCTCCGCCTTCTCAACTAAAGGTCAGGGCCGAGCCTTTCTATCTATTAGATTATTTAGTATAAACTATTTATGAGCTCATGTTATGAATTTTTCATATAACTTCAAGAACACTGACATTTCTTAAAATTTATTCATAATAACATACAATCTTTTTTTATTTGTAGACACGGTGTGATGAAATCGGACTTGAGCATTTGCACCTCTAAAGAAGCTGGGGCCTTTGGTGCGCGAGCGTCGTGATTTGTTGCTTCTGACGGGTTTGAAGCTTTGACAAGTGAAAAATATTGTAACTATGTCTCTTACCCCTTCATTCCAAATAAAATATAATTATAATATTTAGTATCATAACTTAGTGTAAAACTTATTTATTAGTAGAATGTTTAAATATTACAATTTTAATGTACAATTTATTGCAACAATGCAATTTGAGTTGACGGTCTGCATGAGATATTTCCACAAGCAGATGTAATGCATATTCTTTAAAAGGCTGTATATGCAAAACTTCAAATTGAGTGGATCAAATGCGCAGGCCAGGCCCCATGCACGTGCAGTACTGATATTTAATACTAATAATCAAAAGATCCTAATCAAAGCAAATGAAAATTTATTATGAGACAGGTATGACAACAGTATTAACTATTAATTAATAAGATATTCCTTGTTTTTATATTTTGGTCGGTTGAGGAGACTAAAAATATCAATTCAATTATTGAAGTTCTGAAGCAAGTTTAAAGAATGTTAAAGGAACAATTTGATTAGTCAGAAACTTAATCTTATATATATTTTTTCAGTCAAAAAGTTTTTTTTATTATTTTACTTTAGTCAAAAAAAATTATATCAATTTTGAGATTCTTTCTTTATAATCGCTTCAGAATCACAATAAGTGGTAGGTCTTTTACCGAAAATCATTGAAAAGGCCTGAAATCGAACAAGAATCAATTTCAAAATAAATAAAAAAATAAAAGATTGTCTTTTTAATATTCATTTTTTGGATTGAAACTCGTTATCAATGAATTAAAAAATGTGTTAAATAGTGCTAAATGTATTTGTTGTAATTCGAATTTAGACATTCCTGAAGTTCAAGAGTACCACTTGAGGTGACAAATTTTGACTTATTTTATACTTATTCTTAGATTATGGAAATTTAGAATTTTTAATCCAATATTTTGCCTTTCACTTCTAACTTTGTGATAGTTTTTTTTTTTTTTTTAATTGTAGGCTAACTTTGTGATAGTAAGTAAAAAAATAGTTCTTTTTATTTTAATTTCGGTATTGATTCTGAATCTGACTATTAAGTTAGTAAAACTATTGTATTTGGAAAAATATCCTTTACAACACAGCTATCCCTAATACAATCTCACATATGAGCATGTAATTTACCGTAACTCAAATCCATCACAAAAAAAAAATTCAAGTAATTAAATTAGGAACCTTATAATTATTTGGAAAAGTTTTACCTTCCACAAACAATTTTCAACAATTTTCCTTACTTTCACTAATACGTGATCAACCAACTCTATTAAGATATCCATAAACATTGATAGTTAACGAATTAAAGTATATTAGTTGATCATCATACATACTTTAATGATTATATTTTAATAAAACTAGACAAAAAGTGAGGTGTATGACAAACTATTCCAAATGGACCTTTTCTTTTTCAATCATTTTATTTATTTTATTTTTTTCTTTTTCAATAATTTTATTCATTTTATTTGAGGAAGGTAGAAGAACTTGATAAACACGCAAGCATAATTAGTTCCATTGTCATACCCAAATAATATGCTTTTTAATTATTACACCTAATCTTCAATTTAGCAACAAGATTCTTCAAAAAAAAAAAAAAAATTGTTAGATGAAAACAATATTCTTCAAAAAGGAAAAAAAATCGTAGCAACATAAATGTCAAAAACAATCACACCCTCGTACTAAAATTAGGTACAGAATACAGCTGCGTAAGCATCGCATTTACTAACTCAATCTTCTCCATTCACTCCCTAAGCTTTCTCATAATGAACTTGAAACAATTAACAATTCTACTCCAGTATAATCTCTCTGTTAACTTTTTTTAACTCAAAATAATGTCTACATTTTTACCAGTTATTACTGCCCCTTCAGGCCTAAGTATCCTGTCCTGGATAAATAAAGAGAAAAATGTTCCAAAAGAAATATAAAAATGGTTCTAAACAGATTAAAAATCAATTAGCCACAACATAAGTCAGCATAATCGAGCAGATCCATATATGTCCCCTCTTTTTACAGGAATTTAGTAAAGATAAAAAGATAATTTGAGAGAAGATTAATTTGATCATCAAAATTCATAACCCCATTGGGCTTGTTTAATGCCATAATGGACTATTGTTTCCCCATCATACGATCCAAATGCTCTATTATATTGATACAATACAAACAAAAGCAACCCAGCCCAGCCTCACTTCTTTAAATTGTAATTATCTTTTTTAAATTGGTATTTTCTTTTCTTTTCTTGAGTTGATGGTTAGAATTATTGGATAATTATGTGATATTAGAATTATTATTATTTTTTTTTAGTAGTTAGAGTTTTTAGATCATTTATTTCATAAAAAGTGGAAATTAAGGTTTATTCAAGTTTTAATATTTTTTTTTTGTTAATTTAGTTAGTTACATTATGCCTCCATCGGAGTATTGAAACGTGAGACAAAGAAAGGAAACATTCCTCAATTCACAAAATACGTTTCATAAATTTTTTAGGTCCCTTTTGAAAATAGGCATAAGGACCACGAAACCCAAGGCCACCCCTGTCCTCAAATGTGCCTACAACATCTTATATTTCAACAAAAATACTTAATCACTAAATTAGGGGCACATTTGTATACACTCTGTTATTTTAGCCGACCTCAGATTTCATTTCCTGGATTTTCTTTGTAACATATATTCTAAAATAACTCGTTGATCTCTAGTTTCACAAAAAGAAGAAACTATAAGAGAGAGGATTTTATTGCGATAAACAAACCCTGTATAGAATTATTCAAATTGAACAACTCAACGAAAAAAACAGAAAGAAAATTAGAAAAAAAAAACATGTCTAGTCGTCTCTTTTTACATCATTTTTCAACCCTACATTTTTGCCATAACTTCGAGGGAAAAGCATTCTTTTGATCTTGCTTTCAGCCGCTTTTGCCGTCATAACCTGAATTTAATTTGTTTAATTAAATAAAGAATTAGAAAATGAATGCATGAATGATAATAAAAAATGAAATTGAACTTACACTTGTGTTAAATGAAAATCGAAGGGTTCTAACTTCCAAGCCCCAAAAGGCTCGCACATCAAAACCAAGACGATCAACACCAATTATATTAGCTTCCTAATAAAATTCAAATAATCAATAAAAAAATTCACACAAATAATCCTCAAACATACAATAAATTATTAAAATAAAACAAAATTAAATTAAAAAATACCTCGACAATAAGACCTTTCTTTTTGCGACAAAGTGTTCTTAATGCAGAATTACTTTTTTTACCATGTATATTAATTCGATCTATAATTAATGAAGATGAACATGCAAGAATATCAGGCTCTGCGTCTTGAAAATCATGCACCACTATAGAACTCTATATAATATAAATATGAAAAAAAAAGTAATTAATTACCATAATTTTTTTTTGTGAAATAAAATTAAAAAAAAAGGAAATGGAGAGCTTGCCTGGTTTC
Organism: Juncus inflexus; assembly: GCA_024447665.1. Classification (NCBI taxonomy): domain Eukaryota; kingdom Viridiplantae; phylum Streptophyta; class Magnoliopsida; order Poales; family Juncaceae; genus Juncus; species Juncus inflexus. The sequence goes on along the minus strand of JAJHPC010000013.1, from coordinate 6,313,330 downwards.
CATAGAGAGAAAAGACCTCCATTTCAATCATCTCCAGTTTATATAATGTTGAGCGTGTGCTATTTAAACCCTCTTTAAAATTAAATTTCATTGCCTCACCATCTATGCACATTTTTTCCAAAAAAGAATATGATGATTATTTATTCGATTAAAAGAAATACCTTAACGTAAACAATAAATAAGACATGTTGTAACAAAAAAGTAAACAAATAAATTAATTAATTAATTAATGAATAAGTACCGCTCCAGTCTGAAATATAACCATCGTCATGATGATGATTATCATGATCATGATGATAAAATAAACTTCTCAAGTAAGATTCTTCTTCAAAATAAACAGGTCTTAAATATCCATCTATAGAGAGCCCATTTGTAGGATATTCTATTTTATTCTCCATTATTCCTTCTACTGCCTGCATAATTTCATCTTGATTATATTATATACAGTTCATATGCCTCAAAAGAAGAAACAAAATGGACTAGCAAGAAATTCTGGACCAAAATGGAAAAAGTAAATTTATTTGATTAATTAGTTAAGTACCTTTGATAAACATTTGACGAAATATATAGGATGAATTTGCCTTAATGTGTTTGGCATTCCCCATTCTATTAAAACATCATTTATTTCATTATCTTTAATCTGCAATTTTATCATTAAAACAATATTAAAAAATATATAAACAGAAAATAGAAAAATCCAAGATAAAAAAATTATTATAATGGTTGGATTAGTATACCTCATAATCATCATCATCTTCATAATCAGAATCATAATCATCCAAATTTGAATTATTAGTATAATTGTTTAATTCATTTATTTGTGCATTTTTCTCACCGTAACTGCTACTGTTCATCCCAATTAAAACTGTCTGTAATATACCACAAAAATGAAATGAATATAAAATATAAAAATTTTGGTATGTAAATGATATAATTATAATAAAATTGCGCTTTTATGAAAATAAGCTCACCACAGGATTGTTTCCACCGTGATCATGCAATAAATTCTTCTCATCAAGTAATTCAAAGTAGATTTCTGAAATTCAATTTAATTATTTACAAAATCACAAGAAGGTCATAATAATAATAATAATAATAATAATAATAATAATAATAATAAAATAGTTTCTAATTTTTACTTACCTCCATATTCATCAATTACATACTGAAATTCAGACCAGGCAGAATTATTGTGCGGCTCAATATGAACTCTTCCAGGAAATACAATTAATGCCTTACCATTAGCCTACAAAAATAAAAATACTATTTAAATAAATAAATAAATAAATGGTAAATAAATAAAAAGTAAATTAATAAAATAGTAATTATACCTGTGCTATAGTTCGAGCTAATTCTACATCAGAGAGAGATAAATCCTTCTTTTTTGAATTTTCTTTCAATTCTTCAAGTGGATGGTACCCTCTTTTTTTAATATAATTTTTTGAATCGGGTTTTGAGTCTGAATAATCAGCAGCGACTCGAACTTTAAAAACTGAAGAATCCAATCCACTTGCCAGCCAATTGGGGGTAATCGACCCAAATGGGTTTCTGCATTTAAAACTGAATGAAAAAGAAAGACAAATCATGATCAATTAAGCATTAATTAAGCTCACGGTGTAAAATTTGAGGAATTTTAATAGCAAAAAACCGTCAAATGATTGAAAAACGGACCTGAGACCTGAAAAGTCTGAGGCTTTTCGATTGTCAAAAGGCGATTTGATCCAATTTGCGACGGCTCCAGATGACATTTGCGTAATTAGGGGCCTAATTATCAGCTGAAAAGAAAACTCGGTCACAATCATAATGGCCAATCAAAAATTCACAAACCAACATTGTAAAATGCTTATTCTATTCGACTCCTTCAATAATTAGGTGCAAAAGATCCAACGAGAATTCTCTATTTAGAGAAGAAGAAAAAAAAACGAAAATAAGAGCTAAAATTAAAAGTTAACTAGTTTGTGATCCTTACAGTTGAATTAGGAACTGAGAGAGATTTACTGCTCGGAGAGAAATTTGTCACAGGAGAGATCAGTGCGATAATTTTCCGTTTTAGTTTTGCTGCTCTCTGTTTTTCAGTGTGTAGTTTTATAGTCACTCGTGTCAGAGTTGTAGTTTTGATCCAGTGAAAAAACAAAAGAAGAGAAACGTGGAGGAGAAACAGGAGAATATCTTGGATTTAATGTGTCTTCATTGTGTGGCCGAATGTGTAGCGGGTGGACAGCAGAGTGACTCGACAAACACTTGATAAGCATACGACTAGGACATGATTGATTTGATGTACTTCTAATACAGTATTTAGGATAAAATTATTTGTTTGATTTAAGTAAAATTAAGTATTTAGAGATAATTGTACTGTATTTGTAATATAAAATGAAATGCCAGATAACAATCAAATAAAAAATACAATATCTTTTTGGGCACTAATTTTATTTTTTTTGCGCGTAATTTTCTTTTTTCATGTCATATCTCTTTTCATCAAACTTCTTCCACTCGTAAGTTTTTCTAGTCTCTAATCATATCTGACAAGTTGATATACTCATTTCACATTGTATGTCTTATCTTTCTTAAGAAACTAATATTTTATTTTGCCTATTAACTTGTTTTCTCAAGAAACATGAGTTTTTTTTTTTTTTTTAATCCTGTAACTTGTTTTTTTATGATCAATCATTTGTATGTATAATTTTTTGTATTTCTCTCCTATCTCTCTAGAAAATATACTTCCTCTCAAATTTATTCAAGCAAGTCTCATTCATACTAACTGTTTGAGATAATGACCAAGTGAACTAATTTAGTTAGCTAAGTGGAATTGAACTTATAACAGTAGTGGAGTTTGACTGTAAATTTTGGAGGAGGGAGGGGAATATTACTGTATTTCTCTGTTCCAAAGATCAACATTTTTTATTTCATGATTTATTTATGCTAGTTTGAGAATAAAACATATTATTTTGAGTACTTAAAAACATTTTGGTATTATCTAAAACATCTTTTATTATTATTTTTTGTTAATAAAAATAATCAATAAATATAAAAAAATAATATATAATTATCAAGAAAAAAATATTTATAGATTTGAAAAATATACTAAATAATAAAAGATCCAATTATCAATACTACCACAAATAGATAATCTAGCAAAAATAAATGTCAATATAATATAGTTCTATCAATTTGTTCCATAATTTGCCACAACATAATATCATATCCATGACAATAGTTTTGTGGGCCCAGCATGTGCCACCCACTAAGATAAGCCGGGACCCTTGGATCCCTACCCATTTAACATTTAGAGCCCCTTATATTATCTTCCCCTTAATTTTATTTGTGTTTTTTTTCTCAATTTTTGTGGTTGTGATTTTATCCAATCTTTTCATGTTATCTCCCTCCAATGCTCAAGACCTACATGAAGAAATAATGTAGTAGGCATGAGCAATGTCAATATATCATTTCTCTTTTATACTATTTTATAGAAATTTGTATGTTTTTTTCACCCCCAAAATATGTTGTTTCAACATATATTTGACATCAACTAAAGCATTATTTTGTATATAATGGCAAACCTCATCTAATAAAAGTTGTCAGATATCATCTCATTATCTCAAAAGTTATAAATTTAAAACTTATCAAAATCTAATTTCTTTGAAAATAGAAAAAGGTTATATAAGCCCTCCCTATTAAATAAAAGAAAAAAATATTTTGTATATGATGTATAATTTTGGAGTCAGGTGATAAATCTTAATAAAACTTGGGACCAACAATGACCTCTTCAAATTGTCTGCAAACAATATATGTAATAAGCAATTTGCATTATTGAATTAAATAACTTTAAATATATATATGTGTTTGCTCTTCTCCTGTCTCAAATCAATTTTGTAACTTTTTAAAGTATTGTAGAGAAAATTGTACATCTAACCCCCAAAATGCATTGTTCAACAAGGCTTAAGCATCTGTCTTCCTACATTTTATCTTCCAAATACATTTTATAAAACGTCAAACATTTACAGGGATTTTTTATAGTTTTCATTTATGTACAAGAAATTCTATGAAAAAAGAAGACCTACCTATCTATCTATAAAAGTAAAAATGCTCAACATATATACTTTACATCAATTGAAGTATTGGTATAAATAACTAAGCAGCTAATTTACGAAAAGAAGTTATATAATGAATGATTAATAAAAAAAGTAAAAAGCATCTTCAATGTCACATAATATGGATGGATCACCATAAAAACTAAAGATGGTATGATACTTATATAATATGGATGGATCACCATAAAAACTAAAGATGGTATGATACTTATATAATATGCCATGATATGAGTAGTAGAAAGGTCAAAACATCTTTGTAAAAGAATGTTAAATCCACTCTCAAAACATCTATAATATACTATGGCATCAAAGCATCTCCTGCCACGTGGCATTCGACAGAGGCCCATGAAAAAGTGCAGCAATAAATGATTGGTTCAGAAGGATTTCCATCCAAATCTCTTTTCCAAAAGTGCACATAAAAATGACAAAAATGGCTCAGTTCAGGACTGTGACATTTTGATACACAAACTACTACCAGAATTGCAAAAACAAAAGCGGATTTCAAAATATAATAAGCTACAAAATGTTTAACAAGGTATATGAAATATGATTTCTTTTGTAAAATGTATACTATATATCATTAATGAAATATATAAAACAATATTATTTTACTTGAAAATTTTCTATATTGCTGAAATTCAGCATGAGACATTACAACTCAAAATAGATATATTGATGCTTAAAAATATGAAAAACTCTTTTCTTTATTTTGCTAATTTCTATTAATTGATTTGGAAAAAGTTAGACATAAAATTTGCCCAAAAGGCCTATAAACCTGTTGGGCTATTTCGGTCCAAAAAATAGTTTGGTCCAGTTCAGTTTCAGGACCGAAACAATATACAGAGATATTATAATCTATTGTTCAGCAAAAGCATATGCTTTTGGACTATGTACATCTCTGTTTGAGATTTGATTATATTTCTTAAAAATATATATGATTTTTTTTAAGGTTGGAAGGTAAAGAGCCTATCACCAATTTCATTAAAATAAACAAAAAAGAGTTACAAAAATTAAGATTAAAAAGAAATTACATACAAGCTAAACGAAACTTCTGTACACACACAAACACACACAAGCACTTAAATCCTAAACCCTAGCACACAAGCTAAATGAACTTGTGTGCGAACACAAGCGCATAAATCCTAAACCCCACAATCTAAAAGCCTACCAACAAGTCCAACAAAGCATTCCTTAAGGCTTCCGTAGCGAGATGAGAAGTTCTCTTCTTCAGGGGCGGAATTAGGATTTAAATTTAAGGGGGGCTGAAGTCAACTGTCGAAACCCAAAAGAAAACAAATAAAAAAAATATTTTCAACACAGTTTTAATTGATATTTTTAAACTAATATTATAATGTAACTTCAAATAATTATATCATATTAATTAATTATATGAATTCTTGTTGATGCTTAATTTTAACTTTTTTATTTTTATTTTTATTTTAGCTTTTGTAGATATACAAGTGATATAAGGTTAGAATCTGTACATTTTTTTTATATTATAGAAAATTTATGACTAATATTAGAAAATATTGTTCAAATTATGTGAAAATTTATAGAACATTTTAAAAAAATATTTAGATTGTATGTAAAATTATAGGATGCATGTAAAAAATGGACACAAGTAATTTTGATGTCTTCTAAAACATTTTAGATAAATCAAATGATTTAGCCACATTGAATCAGTTATGTATTGATATCCATATACTTTAAAGCTACAATAAATCCAAATACACCTGCTATTGTTGAAGTTTGGCAGTATTGTATTAATATTAAAGTTTGGTAGTAACTTTTTACCTTTTGATTAACTTTTTGCTTTTAGCATTTTACATAGATAACCTTCTTTTTTTTATTATTCAACAATCTTGACTTCCAATATTACTACAAAGGACTAGAACTAAATACAATAAGAGCTCTTATTGAATTTGCAATTTTATAGGGGGGGGCCGGGCCTAGGGGTGGCAACGAATCGGATCCGGTTCGGAATGTGCTCAAACCATATCCATATCCATATTTTTTTTCGGATCTGGATCCAGATATGATTCCATCCGGATCCGAATACAGTTCGGATATTAAACGGATACGGTTCAGATATTATCGGATACGGATACAAATTCGATTATTTTCGGATAGTTAAACAGATATTCAGTATATAAAAAAAAATTATGTAACTTAAGGGGATCACAAAAAAATGTTATTTATAAGAAATATAAATGTTTGTCAAATAACTCCCGAATATCATTAATGCATACAAAATATCGATAATTTATACAACATACTACTACTCACTAAAATATCTCCCGAATATCATTAATAAGTACAAATATCGAGAATTCGAATTTCTACTCCTTAATAACATACAAAATGTGGGAAATCGATATATATATATATTACATTACCAGTACCTTTTCTATTGGCTTTAATCCAATCTTGGATGCCACCCGTACTAAAAGCCCACTCGGATGCAACTGAAGAAACCGGTATAGCTAACACATCACGAGAAATTCTTGAAAGGATAGGATATTCTTTTCCTTCCGTTTTCCACCATGAAAGAATATTAAATCCTTGTCCTTGCTCGTAAGAAATCGTCCGCCTTTCCATATAATTATCCAAGTCGGATTTGAAAGAAGTTGGTTTACTTCTCTGTAGGATTAGTGCCCTAGGCCAAATGTATTTGTACTAGGAAATGGATTATGTATTAAGACATTATTATTTATTCAATAAAGTTTGTTTCTTATATATCTGTGTGTATGGGTTGTGAATGTAAATCTTATATCAACCAAGAATGACACTTCGGGTTCACGTCATCGGAATACGTGATTCTGATAGTAGAATTGTGAACCAACGAATGACATTCTAAACTGTCCCTAGTGATATGTAGGATGTTTATAGAGATAGACATACTTCAGGTAAGAAGCTACATATCCACACTAGTATATTCGCAGGCTGGATGATCATGTTATGCTGATCATGGATATAGAGATATCAAGCCTGGAATATAGGTACGTGTTAGAGAACACATACTGGACTGACCACACTATGAGAATATGCATGGTATATGTCATTAGTGATTCTCATATGAATAGTGTGCTTGTTCCTACAACCTGAGCTCACCATGGATTCCTGTATGTGAAACTGCATACTTTAATATGATCCTACGTCATCCTAATGGGATGATCATTAGGGTCATCATTAGGTATACACTGAATCATGACGAGGAATGTGAGTGACCAAGATGGGATTTGTTCCTCTCGTCATGAGGGAGATATCTCTGGGCCCCCGGATGAACTAGGACTGAAGGAAATGCATGGCCATGCTCAAAATGGATTAACATGTGTTGTTGATATCATTTTGTATTTACTCATACAAAGGGGTGATGTTAAAATATGTAGAGTGCTATCGGACAACAATGTCGCTGATCCATTAACTAAACCACTCCCACAAACGAAGCATGGGGGTCATGTTAGGTCTATGGGCATAAGATGCTTAGAGTTGGCCTAGTACAAGTGGGAGACTGTAGGATTAGTGCCCTAGGCCAAATGTATTTATACTAGGAAATGGATTATGTATTAAGACATTATTATTTATTCAATAAAGGTTATTTCTTATATATCTGTGTGTATGGGTTGTGAATGTAAATCTTATATCAACCAAGAATGACATTTCGGGTTCACGTCATTAGAATAAGTGATTCTGATAGTATAACTGTGAACCAACGAATGACATTCTAAACTGTCCCTAGTGATATGTAGGATGTTTATAGAGATAGACATATTTAAGACACAACTCAGAAACCTTAGAGGCTGTCTACTACACAGAAAAGAGAGAGAAACTTTTGAGAGATATTCGGAAAGTATTTCCGGACTTGTCTAGCCAAGTCCGGTTATTCCCTACGTCTGAAGTTCGCGTGGATACGAGTAGAGGTTCTCTATCTTGAGAACTAGCGAGCGATCCATCATCATTCCTAGAAGAAGAAGGAGTTTCTCGAGCCGGGCTTCAAGAAAGAGTTTAGCGAGCCAAGCTTCAAGAAGGAGTTCTTCGAGCCGAGCGTCAAGAAGGAGCTTCGCGAGCTGAGCTTCAGGGAGGAGATGATTGTGAGTCAGAATAGTTCAGACCTACATCTGTTCTTCATCTCGCGGATCAAGAATATCTGAGGTATAAATTTTAATGGTTAATCTCGTACTTTTATTCCCTAACGTAGATCCAAGGGAGGGTTAAATCCATAGGTTCCGCTGCGCATGTAACGTACATGGATATGGATTTTCCAACATTCTCCCCATAAAAAAACTAGCCAAGTCATTTTCCGCATCATCATCTTCAATGCCAAAACCCACATCAATATTGGGAATGCCAAGTCCACCGATTTGATTCATTTGAGCTATACTATTTTTGAATTTTGATGTGTACTCCAAGTGTAAATTCTTTAACATTCTATTTAATTCTTCAAATTCTCTTTTACCACCATTATCAAAAAGTTTTGGATAATAATACTCAATCAATCCCATTTTATATCGAGGATCCAAAAAATAAGCAATAGCCAACACGGTATTCGATTGGTACCAATATTTATTGAATTTATCTTTCATTGAAAAAGTCATTTGCATAGTGGTTGGATCCGCATTGTTACACCATTTTTCAATTTTCTTTTTAATATCACAAAATGATTTAAAAAATAAATTTGAAGTTGGATATATTGTAACCGAAAAAAGGTTTTTCCCACTTGATTCCATTCATCATTTGTAGGAAAATTTGGGTATCTTAAAGGATCCGTAAAATGCACTCTTTCTAATGCTAATCAAAAGTACATTGCATCATTAAGCATCATACAAGTGGAATTCCATCGAGTAGTGACATCTAATGAAAGCCCTCTCGTTTTATATAGCTCGCATTGAACGGCTCTCTTTTGAAATTCCGAAAATAATAAAGGAGAGTTCTTTATTTTCAACACAATTTCTCTTATTCCATCAACCGCTTTCTTTATCTTTTTAATCCCATCTTGAACAACTAGATTAATTATATGTGCTGCACAACGCACATGAAATAACTCTCCACTACAAACAAGATTTCCACTTTCATTGAGTCGCGCAACCATTTTCCTAACACAAACACCATTCGCACTATCATTATCTAACGTAAACACAAATAACTTCCTATCAACATTCCAATTACATAAATCCGTTAACACCGCACCACTCAAATTATCTCCTGTGTGCCCTCCCTCCAAACACATAAAGTTTATTATTCTTTTTTGAATGCACCATTCATCATCAACAAAATGAATGACTTACACACAAATAACTCTTATTTTGTCTTGAGGTCCAAAGATCCATGGTGCCACTAAATCGGCAAGAAAGGGACCCCAAATAAGCATACAACTTATTCTTTTCTTCCAAACACATCTCAAGTATCTCTTTTTTATAAGTATTACGAGTTTGAATGGAAAAATTAGGACGGAGCGATTTAATAAATTCTATAAAATATTCATGTTCTACAATTGAAAATGGGTACTCATGCATCACTATAGCTAATGCTAATTTTCTTTTACTTATATTTTCATCATAAGTAAATATTTCCGCCTTCTCCTTCCCCACAATAAGTTTCTTTTGCGTCGTTTGCGTTTGATGCTTCTCATAATGCTTGCTCAAATGACTAGTTCCTAACGAACTACTAGCATTATAACTATTTTTGTATTTCTTACAAATAGCTTTCAAAACCTCTCCTTTCCGTTTACCATTTCCTTCACTTTTACTCTAATAAACCAATCCCAAACTTTTGAAGTTAACTTCTTTTGTTTTTTAGCATCGGGTTCGGGTGAAGGAGACAGGACACTTTCATTTGGTTGAGCATTTGGTTGAGCAGACATACCATCTTCAATATATTGATTTTGAGAACTTGATGCCATATTACAATTAGAACACTTGCAAAATGAGTCAATTTTTAATTCAACAACAAGAAGTAAAAAAAAAAAATGTAATCGAAAGCCTTAATCGAAAATTGAACAATTTGATTTCAAGTTTTAATTTCTAAATAATTTCTTATCAATTTTCTTTTCCGTTTTGATTTTTTTTGAAACATGCAGAAGTCTAAATTACATTGAACAACTTCTTAATATTCATGTCAAATTAGGCCACTAAAGTCTTATACCAACATGATCTTCTAATAAGTATATTTTTGTTTCACATATCAGAAGAAAAAAATTGGGAAAATGCAGTAAAGATAAAAGATAGAAAGAAAAGGAAGTTGACTTTGTAAAAATAAATGTATGTGAAAAGAAGGTGCAAATTGTTCTGACAGGTAGATGAAAGATAAAAGGAAATGAAAAGACAAAGTAAACTAGCATTCAAGTCATTCTATATATATGCTATTTTACCACCCTTGTAGGTTGACTCATGAGACTCTTGCAGCTAGTCTCTCGCATTCAAAGAAAGGGCAGGTAAAAGAGAGAGCTACAGAGAGAAACAAGAAACCAAATACATAGGGGGGGGATCACCAACTGGTGATCAACATCGGGACGGCAACCAGCGATCGGCAAACGGTGACTGGACAGTGAGGGTTCAAAGAGAGAGGGGAAGTTTCTTGAGTTTCGTTTAAAGTTTTTAAGAATAAGCTTGGGGAAGGGGAAAGAAAAAAATGCAAGGTCAAAATAAATTAAAAGTCAACATATAAGTATTATCTTTGTTTAAAGAATCAAATTTCTCCTGAGTCTTATACAAAACGGGTCCGATGAAAATGGGTTTATATTAAAAATGAGTCATTTTGAAACCGGCTGGACTTAACATATTTTTATAAAACGGATATCTGTTTTAATGATTATTCGGATCCGGATATTACCCGGATCCGGATCCGAATCCGGATCCGACTATAATATTAAAACCTATATCCGGATCCGGATCCCAAAAAACAGATCCGGATCCGACCCGGATCCGAACGGATCTGGTTTTTCTTTATCGGATTCGAATATTCTCTCGGATACGGTTCGGGTCTGTTCGGATATAATCCGACCCGTTGCCACCGCTAGCCGGGCCTCCTGCCAGCCCCTACATCCGCCCCTGCTCTTGTTGGAACGGAAACGACGGCCTCATGCCATCATAAAGATCCACAAAAAAAAGGGATGCATGAGAGAGAAGCAACCAACTGACGTCCTTCATTACAAACCTTCAATCCAAAAAGGTGCATGGCGCAAACATGAGGTGACACCATATTTGAGAGAAAAGGAAGTCACAAGGAGAAGAATCATAACATGTCTCGTCGCATTGTCCGAGCGCTATCTAGACAACTAAGAAAGAGCTCTGTATATCATCTCGTCGGAAATATGCCAGAGTTTGGGAAAGCAGTTTGCCATCATTCATTTTGGTCAGCACTGATAGCAGCTTTACCACCACAATCATGTATGTTATCTTGCCTAGCATTAGTGCTCTTCCAGAGAAAACCACACCACAAGGGGGGAAGCACTATCATAAAAGACTAGAGTTTTGCGTCCCTTTTAGATCTACCAAAGGACCGAAGGGGTAGGGGGTGCGTATTTCTTGTCCCATAGAATAATTGTTTGAACTAATCAACTGCTAAAGCTAATTTGTCAAAGGGCAGAGGTGGGATCGGTCAAATCAAGAGGGGAGAGAAAAGAAGGTCGAGAGAAATGATGTCGGCCTTGAAATCAGGGGTTTGGTACTCATAAATCCGAAATTAGGGTTTGATGCTTACTCAGGATGGTCGTCGGAGTGGCCGGGGAGGTGACGGGAGAGTGGCAGATGCCGTTAGTAAAGTACAATTCTTTAATCTGTTTCGATATTAATTTTTGACTATAGTTCAGTTCTTGATTTATAAAGCTAGATTCTTGAATCTATTTTGATATTAAATTGTGCCACTAGTTCAGTTCTTGGTTTATAAAGCTTGATTCTTGAATCTGTTCTGATATTAAATTGCAACGATAGTTCAGTTATTGGTTTATATTATTCTGCTCTTAAATCTGATTTGATATTAAATTGTGATTGCAGTTAAGTTCGTGATTTATATTGTTTAATTCTTGAATCTGTTTTGATCCTAAATTGCTAGTACAATTCACTTCTTGGTTTATATTGTTCAACTCCTAAATCCTGATTTGATACTAAATTGCTAGTATAATTCACTTTTTGGTTTATATTGTTCAAATTCTTGAATCTGTTTTGATATTATAATTATTTTTCAAAGTGTATATAATGTGTTCGACTGAATACTTGATTCATAAATGATAGAGAAGAAGTTGTAGGTAAGTTGGTTATAATATATATTTTCGTCGTTAAAGATCCTGCAATTTCAAGAAAATCTAGAACCAAGGAAATTTGATCACCCGTGAATCTCAAGCTAGAACTCCGACGATCCTAAAGAGGATAAGGACTGTGCCCCGTAGTTTACACGGGGTATTGAGTCTTACCTCTAAGGGAGAAATCGTCTACCACTGGAGTTTCTAGATTCAAGATTCAAGAAAAAAAGGGGATGGATTGGCTAAAAATCCGACAAAGAGGAAAAGAAAGTGAGAAGGAACAAGAAGTTCTCGAGTTGATTTTTGAGGAAACAACGCGAAAAAAAATGGCTAATTTAATTCAATCTGATCTTAATCCATCTTCTTTTGCTCATATCGTCTCTCAAACCTTAGAACAAGAAAACTTAACCACTAGAAATCAACAAAACAAATGTTGGATTCTAGTAGAAAACAAAAAAAAATCAAAGAAAGGAAAAGGAAAGAGGTAGAAATCAACATTATAATTCAATGCATTAGATGCTTACAATCAACTCGTGAAAGAAAAGATTGCAAAAACAAAATAACCTGCTACAAATACAATAAACAAGAAAACATAGCAAAGAATTGCTGGTCTAAAGAACAACCTCAAAGCTCATTTAATCTATCGAAACTATTAATTCAAACAAGAAGGCCACAAATTCATACTACCCAAGCAATTCAAACCCATCCAATTATACAAAAGTCAAAAATCCTAATTTCACAGTCAATCAACAATCATCACTATACTCAACCTGTTGGATTCAAGGAGGAGAGGAATGCAGACGTTACTATAGTCACTAAGGAGGGATTACTGCCACAGTCTGAGCAAAATACAAGCCAACCAATAGAAGTGAATGTTATCATGAGAAGGGTACCTGTCACATTAGCAAACAAGGATAGCTTAGCTTGGTTAATTGAATCATTTGGAAAATTAGAGAAGATAATAAGCATAAACGGACTGACAGAAGTGAAGGAAGTCTCAAGTAAATAAAAAATCAGATATACCTTTTTCTCTCAATCTTACTGATGCAAGCATTCACACAAAGTTTATATCATGGTTTCAAATTATTTTAATCTGCCAAAACTAATTGAGTGGAGACCTAAGCAAAAAATAATACAAGTGTGGAGATTGAAGAGATGTTCCAAGGGCAAAGGAGTTCCGACTTCAGCAGAATCTGTTCAAAATATAACATCTTGCTCTTATAATATATCATCATGACCCATTCCCCCCCATGGTTCACCCCTTCGTATTCAACAACAATATATAATCCTCTCTTTGAAGATCAAATACTGGTATCTAACAACCCTAGGGGAAGTCACCAATACCTGACCCTTCATTAAACCCATCACAATACAAGAATCAACAAGATGTACTTGTTGGGTTTTAGATGTGCATAACGCAGCTAAAAATAAAAATTTTGTCCAAAACCAATCCGAGGATCCGTGCGTATCGGTTAAATCAAAGAAATAAATCTTAAAGATACCTTTCGGATTACGCTTAATCCGTGACGCTCAAACCATGCGTGTTGTCCATGCGCCTCTAAACCGGTTACCGTCCTAACCGATTTTCCGTCCGTCTAAGCCGTCTAGGTCGGATTGTGCGGAATTATCTACCGCACATACAATTGGCCTCCACCGAAATTCTCAACAACCCGCTATCATCTTCTTAGGCCGAATAGATCACAAGCGCCGAAAGTACGAACGCCTCTACCGGTATCCACACGAACAAACTTCTTAAAACGGGAAGAAGAACAATATATATGCTAGTAACTTGTTCTCCTCTTGCATAAGAAAACTCTTCTTATTTTATCTCATAAAAGATGTATATAATTTCTCTCATATAATCGCACTCTTTCGTCTTTGTCATACAAAAGGAAAGCACCCTTTCATAATTTTGTCATACAAATTAGAAAGTATATTTTCTCTCTTTTGTCTCACAAAAGAGAATGAGAAATAATGAGAGAGAGAATGATGTGTTGTGTTATGAATTTAGAGTCCTCTATGTCCTTATATAGAGGTGAAGAGTCATGTCTCTTCACACTAAAAGATGTGTATGACATCACTCATCATTATCCATATGACATCATCTAGACTCTTCTAGATTACATGAACATTTGTGCTCATAGTCTTTATATACATATATATCACATCTTATCACATAAGATGACAATATATTTTGTGACATTCTTATGCAACTCATCATATAAGTCACTAGGATTTTCTGCGTCCGTTTCAGTTTGTTCTTTGTGTGTGACCCTGTAGGTTCACTTAATGTTGGCAATAGACTTAACAGTCTATAAATCATGAGCGGACTCTAGCAAGCCATCATGACTACCCAATTTAAGTGAATATCGGTGATCCGATTTACCAAATCAACAATCACGTATTTCGTCCCTTTGTCACACGATATTTATATCGATCATAACGCATGTAATACATCATCCTTATATTAATCGAATAATATTTCTTGATCCCAAATTAAACTGAACAAGAACAAATGACATTAATAACTCTTATTAATTCATTTGAGTATGGCCATACATTTCTTCAGTTCAATTTGCCTAAAGATATCTCTCTCATTTATGAGAGGAACAAATCCCGTCTTGATTGCACTCATCCCTCTACATGATTCATTGTATACCTAATCATAACCATTATGACCACCTGGTTAAAGGCAGTGTTAGATTATATTAAAATATAAAATTCCTCATGTTGGGAACCGAGACAATCTCAGGTCAAAGGACTATAAATACTTTATATTACAAGAATTGCTAATGACGTAAAACATGTAGCATTCTTATGGCGGGTCAGTCCAGTATATGGTCTCTAACATATACCTATGTTAATGACTTGATAACTATTTATCCATGATCAGTAAAACATAATCATCAGTCAACTAATATACTGGTGTACATTTATAGCTTGTATATAAATATATATTTATATGTATCCGCAAGTATATTTGTCTCCACAAATATCCTATAAATGACCAGGGACGATTTTGAATAGCATTCATAACACTTTATAGTTTTGCTATCAAAGTAACACACTTTGATGGCATAAAGCTGAATTGCATATTCATGGTCTATTTTAATTATATTAAAATAACCTATACGCACATATTATATGAAATATCTTAAAATAAATATTATGTTTGTTATTACAATCCATCATCTAGGTCACAAACATTTTGGCCTAGGGCATAACACCATCAATCTCCCACTTGCACTAGGCCAAATCAACCAAGTATCTCATACTCATTGATCTATGTGGTATCGCATACCAGTTGACCTAACAGTACTACCTTCAGAATTAACCATCCCATAAAATAATAATCAGGTTCTATATCTAGAATACAGATTAAAGGATCAATATGTACAAGAAAATTCAATCCAGGAATATGACCTAGAATATCCCCTAGACACTATACCACCATCTGACCTATTCAACCACCAATTAAAACAGTATGAACTAGCACCATCCAGTGCGGAGGTAAGTCCTACTAAACAGACCAGAAAGAAGAAAGAGATCCCTCAGCAGACAAGAAAAAATATCAGGATAGAACAGATGCAAATCAATCATTACATTTCTGCAATAAACAAGGCACAATTGACCTAATATAAGTAAACAACACCAGATTACAAAAAGAGAAATAATAAAAAGAAATTGATTTTTGACGAAGAGGTGGTAGAAATTAACTTATCAGAGGATAAAAGAAAGATGGAGGTTGGAGAAATTTGCAATATGCTGGAAGTGGCAGGAATAATAATTGATGAGGTAATAAGAAAAGATATGATTTCTAGAGCTCATTAACTTGTACAAAGAAAGAATCTCAAGTTAAAACAATTATTAAAATGAAGTTTAAAAATATAAATATACTTACTTGGAATGTAAGAGACTTAAATGCAACAGCAAAAACATAAATATACAATCAATTATCCAATAATTTATTATTTCATTCACCAATTTATACATCATATGTATAACTGTTTTGAGGTATTTTCATTCCGTACGAATGGAGTTCATTGTGTGACCGTGTAGGTTCCATTTAACACTGCCAACGATCTTCTAAAGATTGTAAGTCATGAGTAACCTCTAGACTGATATCATGACTACTCATGTTAAATGAAATGATCAACGATCATACACCTATCTGAATAGACGTTTTCTTATTCCTTTTGTTCTACGATATAGTTTTTTATCACAAGGCATAGAAGTAAGTCATCCTTAAGTTTGATCAAGGTGTCTTTCTTGGTCGAGAATTAGACTGAGTAAATACAAAATGATATTAACAACACATGTTAATCCATTTTGAGCATGGCCATACATTTCCTTCAGTCCTAGTTCATTAGGGGCAGAGATATCTCCCTCTTGACGAGAGGAACAAATCCCATCTTGGTCACTCACATTCCTCATCATGATTCAGTGCATACCTAATGATGACCTTAATGATCATCTCATTACGGATGACGTATGATCATATTAAAGTATGCAATTTCACATACAGGAATCCATGGTGACCTTAGGTCGTAGAAACAAGCATGAGAATCACTAAAGATATATACCATACAAATTCTAATAGTGTGGTCAGTGCAGTACATGTTTTCTAACACGTACCTATATTCCAGACTTGACATCTCTATATCCATGATCAGCAGAACATGATCATCCAGCCTGCGAATATACTTGTGTGGATATGTAGCTTCTTACCTGAAGTATGTCTATCTCTATAAATATCCTACATATCACTAGGGACAGTTTAGAATGTGATTCGTTGGTTCACAGTTCTACTATCAGCATCAAGTATTCTGATGACGTGAACCCGAAGTGTCATTCTTGGTTGATATAAGATTTACATTCACAACTCATACACACAGATATATAAGAAACAACCTTTATTGAATAAAAAATAATGTCTTAATACATAATCAATTTCCTAGCACAAATATATTTGGCCTAGGGCACTAATCCTACAAGTATTACAATACATTTGAGATGCAAATGGGACAATTCAACAATTATTATAACAGGAGTTTATGGTCCACGACCCACAACTGATAAAAAAAAATTCTAAAAGAATTAGAAAAAATGGAGGTAAATAATGTACCTTGGCTGATTTTGGGAGTTTTCAATTTAGTGGTCTCTGTTCATGAAAGGTTTAGAAGCAGCAAAAAAAGTTGGGCAGACTCAAAAAATTTCAGATCTTTCATATCAAATATCAATCTTATTAACCCTCTCTTACAAGGCAGGAAATTTACATGGTCAAATTCTCAGATCAAAATAAGACTGGATAGGTTTCTTTTTAACCTATCTTGGTCTAAATATTTTCGAAATTATACTCAAAGAGCAGAGTCCAATTCTGCTTCAAACCACTGCCCTATTATCCTTTAATCAACTACTACTTTTTCAATTCATATTACTTTCATATTTGAAAACATTTGGCTTCTTAATCATGAAGCCAATCATATAATAGAGGAACATTTAAAATCATCTCAGTCCACAACTCTAGATGAATTTCATGACAAGTTGGTAACTTTGGGGAAAAAGTTGAGAGGATTGATGAAATAGTTAGATAATGAGAGCTAATCAAGCTTGTTGAGAGGAATAGGAGATACGAGATGGAGGTTTTGAGCTTCAACTTTCGGGTTTCAGATCCTCTTCTCTGACTAAATGAAGAATAAGACAGAGAAGAGGATAGCTTTGTCTGAAGAAGAAATCTAATTTGAAGATTTTTGTAGTAAGTAGATTTTAAATTCTGAGATTTTATCAAAACTAGAATTAATTTTTCCAGACTTGTAAATCTGGTTCTTTTTTATTCTTGTAGGGTTGGACCAATCAGGATTATATAGAATAAACGTATTGATTTTTCTTTTTTCTTTTCTTTTCTAATTTTCAATTTGTAGAAGAAAAAAAAAATTATGTAACTTTTAAGATCATATATATAAATTATTTGGAAGGAAGATTTAAGCTCCCTCCAAAACTGTTAAAAAAAAAACAACGATAGTTGATCAAGTAAGAACACTAAGTGAACGTTTAGAAATTGACCAAGTATTTATTGAGTGAAATTAAATATTAAATATTTGATATATCTTTGATATATCTAATTGCTGAGTTAAAACTTATAATATATTGCATCCTAAATCTGATTTGCTGATTGACGGCCCGTCAGGACGGATTGTTTTCAGACTGTCAGTCAAAGGCATTTGTCCAGTTTTATTACAAATAGAATACATTTTAAGAATTATTTAATAATTAAATCCTTCATTTTGTCATTATGATCGGGAAGAAACATAAAGAGGTGAAATTAATAATCTGAGCTCACGTGCGGCTTCAGTCAAAGATGTAACAAGTCAAACTTGGGAATAGGATTTAAGATCCCAAAAATGAGAAATAAAAAAATCAGAAATAAATACACCGTTAGTTCTTGTACTTTATTTCGGTATTCGTTTAATTCCTATACTATCCAATATAATATCATTTTAAGAATACAAGGATTAAAATTGTCAAATTAAAAGTACAAGAACCAAATAAAAAATAATTACATGTTGGTTCACTTATATTATTTATTATTTTATAATAATATTAACAAATGGTAACTTTAACCAATAACAAAATAAAAATAAAAAGTTAATGACAAAAATAAAGTATTAAATAATAAAAATTAAATTCATTTGACTAATTAAGTATTTCCTCCTTTTTATTTAAAAGAAGTTTCTTTTATAATAAATATATATTCACAACACATACAATAAACAATAAATTTATTTTACCTCCCTCAAACATATTCTTCCAAATATAAAAGCAACAAAATTTGATTGAGAAATGAGATTCACATGCTTTCATATATATATATATATATATATATATATATATATATATATATATATATATATATATATATATATATATATATATATATATATATATATATATATATATATATATCGAAGTGAAGGTCTTTGTTTTTCGACTGTGCTAATAGAGCGGATGCGAGATGGACCCAGGGCCGAGATGTCAAACCTTATAAATAGATAAAAGGGAATTTTCCATAGAAAGGTGTCAATCTGTATTTAGAACAATTCCGAGTCGTGAGTTGATCGCAGTTTACACCATGATCTCATTCTTAATATTAAATTAGCTTGAGATTGTTTGCAGAAATAGTTGTCTCGCTCATTTACTAGGCAAAACTATAATTTCACTCACTGATTGAGCGAAATAGTTAAAAATTGGCTTAGAACTACAACAAAGTTTAATTTAGTGATAATCAGACTTAAAACTCTACTGGGCAAAACAAGAAAAAAAGCTACTTTTTTTTGTGTTCTAAATTGAAAAAATGATTGTTTCATCATGGACGAAACATATATTTAACCTTAATTAATAGATGTTTAAGCATAACATACTCAACAAATGAAAATCTACTGTTTCGCCTGGCCAATGGGCGAAACTGCTTTAGTTTCGTCCGGCAAATGGCCAGTGAGAGAAAGAGTTTTTTCTGCAAATAATCTCAATCGAACGTTATTTTTTTAAATATTTTTCCCAATCCTAATTTAAAGAAAAGTCTAAAATAGTGTATGCAAGCTATAAGAACAATATAATCCCATCAGAAATCAATATAAAAAATTACAAAAATAATATATATGTTAAAAATAGTTGTATATATTAAAAAAATATTATAAAGTAACATAAAACAGTATAAAGTAGAAGTACTTATAAGAACTTTTTCTTTTATATAGTAAGAAGTTTATATAAAAAAAATTTGAATTGTAAGAAGTTTATATAAATGAAGACAACAGTTTGGCCATAACTATATGAAATTATTAATTTGCTTTTTTCTTCTTTCAAAGGAACCACAGGTGGAGTGATTTCTGCTATGCAAATAAATAATGTACTAAATTAATCACCAGACTTTTAAACTAGATTATCCACTATTCTTATTCTTATTTAAAATTAATCCTTCATATATTGATCTCACTCTTTACTTAAGGATTACACTCCCCAATTTGATTTTATTAATTTTAATTCATAGTGTTTGGAGTAAAAGTGTAAACTAATTCCACATTTGGTATCATTTTCTGTTATATTTTCAATTTTCTTCTTAATGATGATATGGATAGAGTTTGAAAATGAGAAATACATTTAAAAGAAAATAGAAATATGAAAAATTTGTTTAAATATATTAATTACTTCTCCTAAAATTGTGTAAAAGTTACTCTTTTTCAACAAATTTCTTAAAAACGAACAAGGATATGAACTTCTCACCACCAAGCGACACGTGTCATGTTTCTGGATCTTTTGTGGTATTTTTCATAGAGACCAAACAAATATACGACTCATTGCACAATTGATCATATTGTAATGAGTTTATTATATTTTTCTCATTTTCTGGTAATAAATACTCTTAACTTTTAGCTTTATTACAATACATGCTATTCAATACATTGTTCATATAATCCCATGTTGAGTATGAACGACAATATTGTTATTTCATTCAAAATTGAGGATATTTTTATGGCCAAAAGATGGCCGTTCAAAATCAAAACCAATTAAATAGGAATATGATAGAGAGCCACGAATAAAACCTATAAATGGGCCCAATTTGATAGACATAACAATAATTTATACCCAATATATATTTAATACAAGGAATTTTAGGATAATAACTATTATTACAATATTTTTATATGATTGTCTATATTATATTAAGAGATTCCTTACATGTTATTTATATTTTTTAGAGGTTCAAATTATGGACAAATTTATTTTTGGCTTCCTTTAATTTTTTACAAGTTTGTCATTCTTTCATATTTAATTAATCTACAATAATATAAAGATTATTCTAAATTATTTTTACTTGATCCTTCAAAATAAAAATATAAAATATAATAATTAAACTAACTATATTAAGTACATTCCGAAATGGAAATGGAGGGATGATCTCACTTGTAATTTACGTTGAGTAATGAAAACAAGATCCATGCATGTACAAGTTTTATTATACTAACCATTAGTAGAAAGAATCCATGTTCATTTATATATGATTTATGTTTTAACCTTTTCTTGCGTTTTACTTTGCCTCGTTTTCTCCCATGCGTCTCCACTTGTTTACCACTTTACTGCATGTGCCTCATCCTTTCAAGAAAAGGGAAATTTTAAATTTGAAATACCCTTATTATGAGCTTCAAAGAGTACTAACAATATAAATTATGTGGTTTTTATCTAATTTAAAGCAAGCCCATTTACTCATTATAATTTATGAATGATCTATAGATCATTAATCATCAAACGATACTTTAATAGCTACATCACCCATATAAAATAATCTCAAAACTTAATAGTATTCTTTATGGAAAAGGAGAAAAAATCTATACTTTTGAGATTAGTTTTCATCTTTGACGGTCAAAGTTCTGTCTTACTTGCTACTGCAATTACCAAGATAAAAAAATAAAAAGGAGTAGGGTTTTGTACTGAGATAGTGGGGGATATAATTTCTTAAATGAGGATCCTATGCTGGTTTAGGGTTAATTTTTCATTGATCACTGTCTTCAAAAAAGTTTTGGGGAAATGATATAAACCCTTAAGACCCGCAAGACTAGGCTTAGGGTTTGTGCCACACTTTTAGGAGTCTGAATCCTCTGTAACTCACAATAACGTATCATATATGCAACAAATTAATGATATACGAGTCCATAAATCATTCGGATGTCAGAACTTCATTACAATCTGATTTTTCATTAAAAAAGGATGATTAAAATCAGTACTGTTTATACACCATACAGACCATATATAACAAGCCATGCATGCATGCCACAGAGAATTCACACTTGCAACACTAACTCTCGTCCCTTTTTTCTTGCTTTTTCTATTTTTTTTGTGCTTTGTTTATTATTCTAATATTTGGTGGAAAAAAAATCTAGTAGACTGAGAGAATACTGACAGAAAAAATTGCATGGGTGCATTAAATAGCTTACTCAAGGGTTCTCCTGTTTTATTATATATGTGGTGAAGCATGTTACTCCTCTCAAGTGTTCAAAAATATATCTAACTATTTGTACGATTTTTATCAGATATTTATTAATTTCAAGTGAGATTTTTATTACGTCATTTCTTGATTTATTGCATTTATGTATTTTACAAAGGCAATTTCATTATTTTTTCTTATTTATTTATATTATTTTTATATGTACGCATACTATTAACCCAATTTAAGGTACCATACAATGTCAAAAAGATGGATATATCAATAATAAGTAACATATAAATGTTATTGTTTTGTTTTGAATCACTAAAAAAATATTATACATGACATGTCACATGTTAAATTTTTTAACTTAATTGCTAACATATTTTGTGAAATGTATGTAATTTGGATTTTTTTTTTTGAAGGAAAAGTTTGGAACTAATTAGAATATGATTATTTCTTAATGACTTTAATGATTTATATACAACACACTGCTAAAACATTATCATGGTTATAAGATTTCTATTATTTATAGGTTCTACATAACTTGTAATTGAAAATTATGACTTTATTAAGGAGTAGAAAATATAGTCAGCTAAATTGAAGCTACACAAGGTATTGTCACGTAAGAACTCGATCATTGACACGTGTTAAAGGTTGAATTTTGAGCACTCGTGGGGATTTTGTCTTTTCTTTTTTAAAGCTAATTTTGTCCAACTTGTCAGATATCAAATTTCTTCTAGTTTGACCTATACTACATCTCTCTATCATTTTTTCTTAATTTTTTTTTTGAAAAATGAGACGTTTTATTTTCTTATTTTTAATCAATGAATTTGGTGGTTTCTGTTGAGATCCTCTCTCTTGTATCTAACCTTGCTTTTGCAATGAAACTCTATATACAGATGGAGGATCCAAATTCTTGAACCATCCATGTAAATTATAACTGAATTAATGCTGCATAAAAATTTCAAAATATAGACCCTTTTCAAATTACATTTCCTATTTTTTAGGTTAAACTAGTAATATATCTGAAAAAAGAGATAAAGATTAATATATGTAGTCAAAATAACTTCAAAAAGAGATCCAAGATTATATCACCTAAAGTTTTCTCGCACTGTTGTTTTAATTTAAGCAATGCACTTTCAATATATATTGTATTACCAACTTCAAATTTTCTGCCTACGGGCTTCCAGCAAAAAAAAAACTTCAAATTTTCAAGTAATATTTAGGGTTTGACAAATGAGAGAGAGACAGCTGTTTTTGTCTTAGTACAATTTTCCAATATAAAAGTATCCTCTTTAGATTGAGAAATGTTCCCGTCTCTCTCTAGCATTTTCTCTTCGCCTCATATATTCTCATTCTCTCCCTCAGTCCTCAGTTCATATTTTGAACCATTTATCACTTGTAACAAATGGGCTCTATGAACAATTGGTTAGGGTTCTCTCTTTCTCCTCAAGACCTCTCATCCTCGCACACTACACACCCGATTAACTCACTGTATGTTAATACCAATGAAATGATTTCATCAGCTAATGCCTCCTCATATGGTGCCTTAGAAACCTTCAACACAAGCTATAATCAGTCTCAAGGTACACAAAATTACCTTCATCAAACAAACATGACATATTTCATATCACTCATATATATGTAATTTATATATTTATTTTTATCTTTTTTTCAGATTGGATCATGAAGAACTCCGAGCTATCGGCCCTCATTGAGTCGAGTAATAATCAACCGAAACTTGAAGATTTTCTCGGTGCATTTTCTTTTTCTGACGGCCAGTATCACGAACAAGAATGCGTAAACATACCAACAAATGCCGATTTTCAAACACACAATAATAACAACTCCATTGGGCTCTCGATGATTAAGAGTTGGCTAAGGACTCAACCTAATCAACCATCCATTAATCCACATAATGAGAGAAATAATAGTGTTGATATTAATGGGATGAAAGATGATAAATCGACGAGCTCTCAAAGTGTCGTTTTATCCATGAGTACAAGTTCTGATGGTAAACGTAAGATCGAACAGACAGGAGGAGAGATTGAATCCAGTACTAAGAAGGCAGTTGATCATACTTTCGGACAACGAACCTCGATTTATCGTGGTGTTACAAAGTGCGTGAGATTGTATTTTTTCAATCATTTAGCAGTACACATTTGTTTATTATAATTGGCTTCTCCTTGTTTATGTAAATAATAATTATTTATATTTAAAAGATGACTAAGATATATACTAATTTTCATATTTGCATAATTTTATTTCAATCTAGATTTTGTTTTCATTTGTTTTCTCTTTTTTGTTTCTTTTGTGCCAGGCATAGATGGACGGGGCGGTATGAGGCTCATCTATGGGATAACAGTTGCAAAAGAGAAGGTCAAAATCGTAAAGGAAGACAAGGTATAAAATATTTCCATTTCTTTTTCTTCTTCCATATTTGTACTATTCAAATAACAAACTTTGATGAACTAACTTCTTTTCATTTTGTGTGTTTATCTTTTTTATAACTCGTCAATGCTTTGAATCGCCAATGCAGTTTATTTGGGTAAGAAATACATTTTAATTTCTTAATTTTCTCTTTGTATTTATGAATATTATCTCATTTATTGAACTTTTAATCATAGGTGGTTATGATAAAGAAGATAAAGCTGCTAGGTCTTATGATTTAGCTGCTCTTAAATATTGGGGTCCAACCACAACAACAAATTTCCCGGTATGCTGTACTCTCCATCATACCAGTGAATGTTGGTAACGGATTTTAAATCTATATATTTAAGTTCTATTTTTTCATTCAAAAATTCAGGTCAGTAACTATGAAAAGGAACTAGAGGATATGAAACACATGACAAGGCAAGAATGGGTAGCAGCTCTAAGAAGGTACACATCTATTTTGATTTTAAATTTATTTCAAAGAAAAGAGATATTCAATAACCATATATATACATTTCTAGTTCTCACAGAAAAATACATGCCTATTTATTTGTAGAAAAAGTAGTGGATTTTCTCGTGGTGCATCAATTTATCGCGGTGTAACTAGGTATTATATATGTTTACTCTCTTTTTCTCTATTTAGTTTTTTATCTTATAATTATATTATATCTTATATTGCAATCATATTTTTTTCTGAAGATATAAATGTTAAAAAAAGTTGTTTCATGTAAAACAGACATCACCAACATGGGAGATGGCAAGCAAGAATTGGAAGGGTGGCCGGAAACAAGGACCTTTACTTGGGGACTTTTAGTAAGTCTCATAAAACAAATTCATACATTCTCTTAATTAATCATCCTAATATTTAAACATTTCTTTCCCCTTAAGAGCACTAGCATTAATTATACCTAATTAACATGGTGTACCATAATTTTAAGCCAATGCCATGAGTTGTCTCCATTCAACATGGCAGAAAGTCAAATAGAAGATAGAAAAATAAAAAAACTTTAAACACAAATGTAGGACACATTACTATGGTTTTTATTTTGAATTAAAAGGACCATGTATGGTATACCGTAGTGGACTAGTTGGTTCATGCATTAAAAACCAAACCCTAACCCTAAATATCAAAACTCAACAAGGTACGCAAGAGGAAGCGGCAGAAGCTTATGACATAGCTGCTATTAAGTTCCGAGGACTAAACGCGGTAACCAATTTCGAGATGAACCGGTATGCATGTACCTTTTAACTTATATTTCAGTGATCATTATAGACTTATAATTCTCTTTTTTCAAAAAAATAACATTGAAACTTATAATTCAATTTTTATAGATATGATGTAAAGAGTATTTTGGAGAGCACCTGCCTTCCTGTAGGCAGTGCCGCCAAGCGTCTAAAGGAGACTCCAACTGTTATTAATGGACCAATTGTAAGTAATGACAGTTGTTTAACTTCTAATCTGGCTGATCAGATACAGATACAATCAGCAGGCCTATATTATCCATACGGTCACGTTCAAATGGGGAGCAATTACACGCAAAATTTCTTTCAGTGTATGGTGCCAATGGAGCACAGTACTGGGTCTAACTCGATCACATTTGACGGAAGTTATGAAGAGGTGAAACATAATATTGATTATGCGAGTGTTTTAGCGGGTAAAGAGGCGTATGAAAGGGCAATAAATGGAGGTTGGGCGGTTGTTTCTGGTCAGGAAGTTGCGTCGAGTGTTAATAACAGGAATAACATCTGTTACAATCCTGAATTTAAGTGGGATTTGTAGTCTCATTATGAGAACTGATATAGCTAGAGGGGTCTGTTACTTTTATAACTTGAGAATTTTGAGCTATCCGTTAGTCTGAGGAGTTACATCTAATTGAATGATTTCAACATAGATTAACTAGGTGATGAACTAATCTAATAAGATTGTTTTGTAACAATGGTGTGATAGGATTTAGTTAGGGTATTTTGGTTGGGGGAAAGAAAAAGTGTTAACTGTTTTTGTGGATCTATTAAGAGTGTAAGTGACAGTCATTTTATCACTATACAGATGATGTTACAAGCTAATTAGTAGTCGATATAATTGAAGAGGAAGACATTTCTCTTTTTTTGTTCTACTCCTAACTATTTCTCTGGATAATGGTAATTAATTTCCATCATGAATCTATTTGCTAGTTAAGTAGTTCATTTTAAGTTTCTACTTGTTTGGCATCATTTCTGCTTTTCTGTTTTTGTTTTCAAAAAAATTGTTTTTTAATTTTAAAATTGATAATATTATTCCTAGTTATTATTTTATCAAATTTACATTTATAATATTTTCAGCACCAAAATATCAAGTTTTGAGCGCCAATATACCGTTTATAGTATCAACATAATATTTTCAGCGTTAATATACCGTTTTAAGTACCAATATATCACTTCCAGTATCATTATACCATTTATAATATTGATTTATTATTATTGAGTATTAATTTCATATTTTCAGCAATCATTTTTAGAGTTAATATGATATTTTCAATATCAATATATTGAGTTATTTAGCGTCAATCTATCGTTTAAAATATCAATATATCATTTTCCGTGTCAATATACTATTTTCAGTGAAAATATATTATTTTTAGTGTATCAAAATACTATTTTTTAGTATCAATAGAATTCTTTCAATGACAATATATCATTTTTAGTATTAAAAATGTTAATATATCCTTTCTAGTATCAATATACCATTTCAGTGTGAATATAAAGATTTCAGTATTAATAAACCTTTTTCGGTATCATTATATTATTTTCAGTGGTAAGTTATTTTATTTTTACTGTAATATAAAGTTTCAGAGTCAATATTTTTAATTAGTGTCAATTTACCTTTTTTTTAGTGGATATGAAGTTTTACGGTCAAAATTCTTTTTTAATATGAATATACTATTTTTTATGCCAACTTACTTTTTTTAGCGCAATACAATATTTCAAGGTCAATACTGTTTTTTAGTGCTACCATATTATTTTCGTGTGGTTCCGGACATTTATAGGTTTGGTAGTAAAAAACAGAAAAGAAGAAACAATTTTTTCTTGTTTCCAAAATCTTTTTTTTTTTTTTTTTGCCATTTGGATAGAAAAAAATAAAAACAGAATCATTTTGTCAAGTACGTTTTTTTTTCTGGAGAACAAAAATAGAAAATAGAAAACGGCAACAATACCAAACAATACCTAAATTTTTTTTATTTGTGCATTGTTATTGGTTAAAAAAGGAAAGAATTAAAGTTCTTCCCATCCTTTAAGAAAATAGACCCAAAAGGAAAACAGGCCCATACAATTGCTCGGGATAATTTCAGCCCAAATCGCTGAAAATAGTTAACAGAATTCATTCTCAAGTTTTAAAAGGTCCTAATTGAAAAAAGAATTCCTAGTGAAGACAAAAAGGGGGCTAAAAAAAAAGGCAGAATCACATGCATGGTGGTAAATTAAAATTAAGGGGCATCCTGAAAAGAACCAAAAGGTTTAAAAGTGATCCAAAGTTGCTCCTTAAAGGGGAAAATACTAAACTAGCACCAATCATATATTAATTATTTAATCAATTGATTAATGAGGTATGGTAACGCTCAAGACAAAAATAATGTATTGACAAAGAAAATAATTGTTTTGTAGATAAAGATTAACATTTAAAAGAATATTATGACTTGCAAAATAGATATTATAAAATGTATACTCACAAACTTTTTTCTTACAAGTCATAATAGAATTCTTATGAACAATAACAAAAAGGTTATATTATGGAATGTAAGAATTTTTTTTGTAAGATATATTGACAAGAAAAATTATATATTTACACCAATAAAATATATATTCACACTGGAAATATTTGTCACAATTAATTAACAATATGTCAATAGCTGGTTACAGATATGAAGCTAAAGCTACTCTGGTCACAATTAATTAACAATATTTTTTTTAAGGAATTTCTTTTTCATTTATGAGAAGAAAGCTAAAGAAACACATCTAGCAGCAGCAAAGTATATCCTTTCCAGCCTATTGTTCTTCTTTCATAAATAACTAGTTCAAATATTTAAAAAATAAATAGCTTAACTATTTGGCAAAATAAATACCATACCTGTACTGAAACCAATGCACATGGCTCAAAAAATAATAAAAATTAGAATTTTCAAACAGAGTTGTCGCAGGTACAAGCATGAAGTCCCGTACCAGTACTTTTTTTTCCTTCTAAAAAATTTGTTATTTTGAAAAGGTAAGAAAGAAGCAAGGAAAACTAATGTTGAATATACAGTCTAAAAATTGGTGAGTAAAATTATACCATTGAATTGGATGCATATAGATCAA
The DNA here is from genome assembly GCA_024447665.1 of Juncus inflexus. Taxonomy (NCBI): domain Eukaryota; kingdom Viridiplantae; phylum Streptophyta; class Magnoliopsida; order Poales; family Juncaceae; genus Juncus; species Juncus inflexus. Next base: position 6,284,265 of record JAJHPC010000013.1, on the reverse strand, counting down.
ATAGTTTGACTTTTGGTAAATCAGGTATCGTGAGTAACAAAGTTCATATTTTTTCCCTTAAAAAACAAAGAAATTATACTTGCACTAGGTCTCTAAATTCCAATGATTAAACACCCATTATAAGATTAATAACTAACACTAATTCTAAAAATTAATAATAATATACTAAGTTAAGTACATTGAACAAAACTCAAAACAAGACCAATTCCAGACTTATCCATTAAATTCCAATAAAATTCTCAATTCTCATCCCAATTATAGCTCAATTGGAACTAAAAATCACAAAAGAATCAATTATAACTTAAAAATAATAACTGAATTTAAACTGAAAATAAAATCATTCAAATTAGTTTGCAAACAAGCTCAATTGCTCACCTCTCAACTAATAAATAATATCCTACTAGGAACATATAACATATCTAATAAATGCAAAACAAATGATTGATTTGCATCATTTATCCAAATCTAAACCACACAATTCAACTTCAAATTCAAACTCAAACTAAAACTCGAACTCAAATCTTGATTATTTTCGCAGCTCGAACCACTGGATTATTCTTCAAAATCTCTGCTCTTCCAGCCGCTTTATAATCAAAGGAACAATCATGAGTATCAGAGTACCGATGCGAACCGCAAAACAAATTGCCACATCTGCATCTAAATCCAGTAAGACCAACTCTTTTTGCGCAAATTGTGCAGCGATTTATTGGCTTTGTTGACCCAATTGCTAGTTTCGTTGACTCAGGAGAAATTCGAGGAATTTCCTTCGGAGGATCTGATTTGATCGGTTTTGGGATGGCAGGTACAGCTGAAGAGTTGTTGGTCTCGGATTTTTCGGTCAATTGAGATAGAAATTCTTGCGGCGGGCTGAGGAAGAGAGAAGGTGGGTTTGTTGGAGCTGTTTGAGCTGGATTTGGAGGAGATGTAGAAGAAGGAGAAGAAGGCTTGAGCAATTCAGCTTCGTCTTCGCCAAGATTGCATCTCTCACCAGCCATTTTTTCCTTTTTTTAATTTAAGGAAAAATCGGAGAACCGGTATTGAATAACAGTAATTTGAAGAAAAATTAGTTTAATTGGAATTTTGAGCCGGTTTTTTGAATGGGAACAAATTGAATTGGAGAAGGAATAGCTGATTTGAGCTCAATATGAGATCTCTCTCCACAAATTGGACAAAAAAAAATCAAAATCAACAAAGAAATTGCAATTTCAATTTCAATGATTGACTCGGTATAACAAACAAGAGCTTGTTCATATCACCTTGAATCTGGATTTTCTCAACAGAAATTGAAGGAGATTTCGACCAATTAGCTCAAAATTGAAGAAACTTGCATCTAAATAGATCGATCTGGATCCACCCAATCTGTGAATTGGGAATTTGGGTGAGACAGGGAAGAGAGAAAGGGAAAGTGGAACCGTGTATTGTATTATTTCTATTGCCTTGGAAAAGATGGTTGGAGAGAGAATAAGAAGAAAAACAAAAACAAAAACAAAAACAAAGTGAAAGGAAAACAGAGCATTGAATAAGTTGAATAAATAATGTTATCACATTATTAGAGTTTAGAGCCACTAAAGAATTGTGGAGTTTAGTTTAGTTGCATTAATTACAGAGTGAAAGAATTTTACAACCATTTTTTTTTAAATTGAAATGATATCGGAATCCCGTATTTTGTCCCAAATAAAGTTTGTTGGTACTTCATTAGTTAAGTGAAGAGATTATGAAACATGAATTTGTACTGTCATCTCAAAAACACGATACAGATAGACACACATCTATTAGCGGCAAGTCGATAGATCATTCTAATACAATAAATATACTATTATTTATTATTATTGGTTATTTTAAATAATGTTATTTATTGTTTATAATTTGTTATATTTTATTTATAATTAAAAATTGAATTATTTTATACAACATGATAATACAATACATATATATAAGTAAATAATTGCATAGTTATAATAAAATAGTTTACTGAAATGATTAAATAGTAAATAGATATAATGAAACAATACAAAGCAGAAACAAAATAATGTGTACTAATAATATAAACAATACAAATAACATGTAGTTATAACAAGATAATATGCAAATTACATAAAAAATAATAGATATATAATCAATTAAACATTATAAATATTATATATTAATAATGTATGAAAAAGGGGTCAGAACTCAGAACCAGGTTTGGATGTGCATTGCGAGTATAGTCCAAATATGAAATATATGTTAAATAAATAAAAAATTATCAGTTGAATGATTTTGCTTTTGAACTACAAATTCATATATAATTAAAATTAAATCTTGTAGGGTTGAATGATTTTGCTTTTAAACTATAAATTCATCTGTAAATCATCTTAGTGAGTTTAGGTATTTACGCTTGAAGCCAATGATTGAAAGTCATAAATAACTTGAGATTAGTAAAAGAAGGTGGCTCTAAAAATCAAACTGGAGACATGAAAGTAGTAAAGGAAGCCAAATTGATTACTTATATATATGAAGGCTAGTCTCGATTATTCTTCCCATTATATACTATAGGGAAAGTGAAAATCACGACGGGCGTACTGTAACGACTATATAGCGAATGTTTCATTTATATATTATTTTTTCATATTTTTATATGTTTTTTGCTTTCTTTGTATTTTCTATATACTATTTTCGTTTTTTCACGTATATACTATTTTTTTTAAAAATGGATTTTTATATATTGTTTGTTTTCAGTTTATATAGTTTTTATCAGTTTTATATACCATCGCTACAGGGTCGCTACAGTACCAGCGCAGTATCAGCTACCTATATTATATGTATTCACTAGATGACCGAATGTAAGCTATTTTTGTAAGCTATATAAACAACAAAAATAGTCTAAAGGAAAAAGAGGAAACAACTATATTTAGCTCCCGTTTATATGGCTCCCGAGCTCCCACATGCCGAGAAGATTCTACAGTATATTGAACTATTTTATTTATAATTTTCAAATGAATAAAATGAAATATGAATTTTTTAACAAGGGACTATTTTGTTCTAGTTGTTCATCAAATAGGGTAAAAGATTTTTCTATAATTTGTAGGGATTATACTATCTATAAAATAAGAAAATTAAATTGTAACTACTCAGAAAAGTTATGGTTTTTTTTACTTTTAATATTTTTATGAGCTATGTTTGCAATGAGAAAATATATATCCAACATACATAAATAAAAAAATAGCTTTTGTTCTTCTTAGTTATGTTTATGTTAAACAGAGTGGTATATATTAGTAGTGTATTACTGAATTTTTTTTCAAAATATATAATTTTTATATATTTTAGCCCCCCAAAATCTTTGTACAGTGGTAATCAGTAGGGAGAAGTTTTTTTACCTCCACAATATAAACAGTCAAGCTCCGTCCTTGTTTATGTACATTTGTATCATGTAAACGGTATATGATTATGATTATGATTTTATTTTAGTATCTTAGGCTATGGGTTTTTAATTTTAATTTTGGCTCTGCATATTATATATTATTTTGCTACTCCAAATAAAGAAAACTTTAATTAATTCCTATCTAACTCACTGATATATTGTCACTGTTTTTACATAATTTTTTTGTTCATGAAGTATGATCACAGGGAGAAGTTTGGAGTTTCATAATAGCCGGAGTTATCCCCTAAGAAGAAAATCTTATTATTTGATTTCGGCCAGAGAGAATTTAGTTATTTTGAATAAAATATGGACGAGAAAGCAAAACTTATGGCAAGCAGAGCTCATTAGTTGTGGACTCCTAGTCCTGGTGCTTTTTTGAAGTCCTCTTATTCTTACAATCAGACCTTCATCTAACGGTCCATATTTCTTGCTTCGAAACCATCGATTAAAATCAACGGCTGATAAGTGTTTTTCACTTGGTCTCATTGGCCCGCGTAATGGCCACCGAAAATGGTGGTGAGACCCACTCAGACTTAATAGCTTTAATATTTCTGTGGCCAGAGTAAATGACATGTATGACTGATTTATTTCACATGAGAAATAGAAATATTTTGTCTGCATAAAATTGGTTTGTCCTCAATCCAGCCTAGTGTGAGACAGCAAAATCTGACTTGATTCAATTTGAGTATTGAAAAATCAATGACCTTCAACCTGACCCAAAACCTAAAATCCTGATTCAACGAACTTATAACGTGTCCCTCAAAAAAAAAAAAAAAAAAAAAAACGAACTTATAACGCGTATGACCTGACCTGAACTTCAAATATATTTTAAATGACATTCGTAAATTCAATTAACACATGCATGAATTGAAATTCAAATACTTGCTTGGCCTGATGACTCAAATCTAAATTGTCTGCAACCTGAATGATTTACAATCCAATGATCCATTATCTGAATGGAACTTGTCATCCATGCAATAAATTGCATATTATCATGCTAGAAAATTAAAATATATGCCATAGAGTACCTTTATAAAGTGTCAAACAAAAAAAGTTAAAAATAAACAAAATATTAAAGATAATACAAAAGATATACTAACAGCACCATTATAAAACACCATAATAGCATATTACCATGTATACCCCAGATAAAAAGACACCAAGAACATAGTTGTTTCCAGTAAATAAACAGATTAATTAGTATAAAAATTAATCATTCCATTTATACATTTTACGTGATACAAGTGTAAACCTAGTTACCCACTCTATGAATTAATTATATACCAAAACGACCTTCAAAATAATTATATTATGCGCCACAAAAACTCTCTAAATTCAAAGTAGAATAATTTTGTAATTGAAGGTCTGAATCATCTCAAACCTTAATTAAATCATCCAAAATTGTACCGACGATTTTTTTCCTTCAAAAATCTCAGCAAGAATATAAGTTAATGAGACAAATTCACACCAATGAATCTTCAGTTAATAAATCAGAATCCTTTTGTTTTTCTTCGTTTCGACATTCCAATGCTTTTTGCAATGCATAATTACACCTATCATAATGATAATCAAACCAATATATTAAGTTTATTTAGATAACTATAAATTTCATATTATATGATAGATTTAGAGTAATAATATTTTTCTTACCGCCAAGGCAAATGATCGAGAAACATATAAGGCGAAACAACAATATCCATAAATCTTTCCTTATTTACCACAAAAGCCTTGTACTCAATATTCCTATCATTTAACCAGCTTTTCAAATTCAAAATCGAATTTTCAAAATTTTCCTTTTCGCCCCTCACAATATGAACAATCAAACCGGGTAAATAAACCTCTGATGCGTGGGCCCCACATGTTTCCATAATTGACCCTCCATTAATGTTATTATTATTATTATTATTATTATTATTATCGTCATCGTTTGATGAGTAATGTGGATTAATATGTTCATGTAAATTATTCGGTGAAATAGTTTCAAATTTTGAATTTCGGTGCTCGCTGTGCATCAAGCAAGCCATTGCATGGCCACACAAAAATGCTCCGCCTTTTAAAGCATGTGAAATATTTTTATTATTATTATTATTATTATTATTATTATTATTATTATTATTATTATTATTATTATTATTATTATTATTATTATTATTATTATTTTGAGATATTGTGGTGATTGTAGTATTAACAGGAGTCATGGCGATTTGGGGATTTGGGTCAGATTTTTTACTAATATTTATTATTTTTTTGATGAAATTTGAAACTAAAGCAGAATTTGCTGAGCTGTCATTTGAGAGAGCTCTGACAGCTGCGGCCCGCAATCTGATGATCGAGTTGACTGAAAGCCGCGCAGAGAATTCATCATTATATACAATGCTGAAAAAAATGATATGAAATTGTATTAATTAATTAATTAATTAATTAATTTTAACAAGTTAGTAACATAATATAATATAATATAATATAATATAATATAATATAATATAATATAACAACAAATAAAATTAATTTACCTAGTGACAAAATTTGAGCATGAGTCAGCTAAAACGGAGTCCAAACAAGGAAGCGGTCCGTACGAATAAACATGCAAATTTGGGTACCGTCCGTAAAGCTGAATTAGAAACAAAAAATTAATATTTTCAATAATAATTTGGAAATATTGTCGTTTCCAATAATTATAGAATTAAATTCATATTATTATAATACCATTATTCCAAGTACTGTAGCAACAGAACCACCCAATGAGTGGCCAACGATGCGAATTTCATATCCGTAATATTCGCATCCTTCTCCAAGCAAAGAAGAAAGACAGCCTATAAATAATTAAAAAATAAAATATAAAGCATATTAATTTCATTTTAACCCCTACACAGTATCAGGTTATCACATATATACCCTAGCAAAATTGAAAAATATCATGTACACAAACTCTATAAACATGGAAAATACCACATGTGATCATCCTTTCTGAATTTATGTTTTGTAGGGGTGTACGTGAAATTTTGAGATTTTGCAGGTATACTTATGAAATTGTACAAAATTAAAGTAACAAAATAAAATCATTTTGCTTGAAGATTAACTAACCATTTATCTGTTTGTAAAGCTCGCGAGCTGACTCAACAATTCCTGAATGTCCATAGTGTGGAAAAGATTCCATCACTTTTTCTCTGACAAGTGGGTCCAGCTCATCACTACTGAAATTACCAAAAAACAAAAATTAACACTAACTCCATTTCAATAAACAAAAATGGATAAATGCACCATTAGTCCCTATACTTTAATAGGATTGCAATTTAGTCCCTTTACTGTTGATTTCACATGTTTGGTCCCTGTACTTTGAAGAATCGTTCATGATTAGTCCCCAACTTAATAGTATAGGGACTGAAATGCAATCCAACTAAAGTACAGGGACTAATGGCGCATTTATCCCAAAAAAAAAACTAATTATAAAAATGTAAGTAAATAAAAAGACTACTAACTTTATTAATCCATCCAAATCTTCCGCATTTAAAGAGCACTCGCCACATAATCCATCTGTTATAAGATCTTCAGGCGTCTCAGTGCCTCTAATTGCAATTACCACCATTTTAGTTTCATGCAATACCGTTACAAAATACGCCACCTCTCGCTTACTCTGCAATTCCAAAATTCAAAATTCAAAATTGTTTCAATTTAAAGGAACATTTTATTATTTTTATTATTATTTTTTGTAATTACCTGGCTGACGCGGCCTTTTAGGAGGGAATTTGGGGGCAAATTAACGTAATTCAGAAAAGCGGCTGCGTGGCCTCTCCACCAATTATCTCCTTCAAGACTCGGCCTCCTATAAAATAATATTAAATGTTTGAAATATTATTATGTGATATTAAATATTAAGTAAAATATGTAAGAAAATATTCTAATTATATACTTGTTACGAGTCCAAGGAGTGAAAGTGCCTTGTCGATAAACCCATACACATGGGAATGAAAGAGGATGCCTTCCAAGATCTAACAACGGCCCCTTTTTTTTTTCCAAAAAAATAAAAAATAAATAATAATATTAGATAATATAATTGGTCTAAATTGGGAGAATGATTAAATTTTGAAGAGATAATTACCGTATAAGCTGCTTCAGCAAATTTATGAAGAAACACAGCCTCTTTTAAGCGAGTAATTGGCGCCTCGATTTGAGCATCGTATGTAACTGGATTCGCCTTGTGTTTCTGCAATAATGCAAGGCCTGATTTTTATATAAGTAAACTTTAATTACCATATTTGATATATTTATTTCATAATTTGAGTTTTTACAAGGATAATTTTCATTCATTTTGCCAAAAATAAAAAGAAGTCTGACTGGTACATGATTATTGCCATTATAAAATAAAACAACTTTATTAACTTAGTAAATTATTATTTCTTTCCAAAAAAGGAAATAATATAATAATATTATAAATTTCCACCTGCTAAGAGCTCAAAATGTCCAGTTCCTGACGCTCGATACGCCATCAAATCCCCCAACAATCTCGCCACAGTATACACCTCATCATCTTCCATCACACTCCTTCACAAAAAAAAACAAAAAATTAATTACAAAAAACCAACTACCAATTATTCATTTCAACAAAAATAATTCAACGTACAAATATTTGACACGGCCCAAACAGCACAGCGCCTCACGAATCCCGTTGTCAAAAACCTCTCTGTAGTGGGCCCGCCATGCAGTGTCATGAGATGCATAAAAGGACCGCCACCTCAGCACGTCAGAGCCTGTTATGCATTGTACAAGAACGACTAGCCAGGTCAGCACGACAAGCGATATCACCCTTCCTTCCAAATCCTTCCCTGTCAAAAAGGAAAAATATTAAAAAAATAGAAACGCGATGTTGGTTACTTTAGTTAGTTGCACGTTTAGTCCCTGCACTTTTTGTTTGAACTTTTTTTGGTCCTTGTACTTTATAAATTGTGCACGTTTAGTCTGTCACTTAAAAGGAATTAGCTAACACCGTTAACTTTTTTTTAATAAATGACTATTTTACCCTTTCGATTTTTAATGAAAGATATATTTTTTATTTTTACAAAGAAAATAATTCTATGAAAATAATAATAAATACAAAAATATTTTTAATATTATTAAATTTGAATAAATCATTGCGTTTTGCTATTATCTAAAAGGGTAAAATGGTCATAATATAAAAATTTAACGGTGTTAACTATTTCCGACTAAACGTGTACAATTTTGAAAGTACAAGGACCAAAAAGACTAAATCAATAGTGCAGGGACTAAACGTGCAAACAATTAAAGCACAGGGCCTAAACATGCATTTATCCCCTTTTTTTATTTTTGTACCTTTGAAGCAAGCATTGTAAGAAGAATCTGATGTGAGATCGTTTGCCACGACAAGTAAGAGATAAATCGCCATTGCGAATTGAATAATGGTGATGATTATTCCAAGTCTTGTCCACCAAAGCCATCTTCTATATCTCGTCTGTTCATAAATAATTAAATAGTTAACATTTAATTCATTGTTAAATTGTTTGAAGGGTAAGCATGAAATGGCAAAAGTTTAGGGCTCTTTCTGCAAATGATCAACAAAAAAGGGCGCAATACACTACAGTACCCGTCTCTCAAAGCGATTGATTGAATCAGAGTCTGAAATTGAGTTTTCATTTTCATCTAAATGGCTTATGATTGTAATGGCTATTGCATTCTGAACCTTCGAGACCCAAACCATGAAACAGAGTCTCACACAAGCACAAAACATTACGAAATAAATCCCTGATTTAGTGCTGTCATTACAGCTTGGCGAGGCGGAAAGAGACAAAATTCCCCCAATTGCAATCAAGCCGAGATTTCCGATCCCCAATAGGAGAGAAACCCATCTCAATTTGGTTAATACAGCGAGAAATTCCATGGTAAATTCACAATGGAGCAATGGGGGATGGAGAAATTAGGGAGAAAAGCTAGAATTTGGGGCGAAATAAGGTAATTAATTAATTATCTGTCATATATTTCCATGATCGATTTTTTAACAGAACTGTTTGAACGTGAGAATATCTGACGTGGATATTGACTTGCCAAAAACGGGAGAAAACTAAGGAAACAAAATATAGCGCCAAATATGAAGATCTGACAACCTGTGCAAATTATTCTGTATCCGTTCGTGTAGCCAGTATCAGAATAAAAGAGAAATCTGCATACAAGATGAACAGCCTCACATAGGACTATAAAGACCCCATCCACACGAAATAATAGCGACAAATCTCGCGATCTGATTATGTGTAAAATATACTCTGTATCTTTTTGTATAGAAAGTATTATAAGAAAAGAGAAAGCTTACAAAAGAAGACTAGACTTACAGAAGGCTACAGATATTATTGCCACACGAAAACAACAGAGAAATTGTGCTAACGTGAAACTCAATAAAAAAATAAAAATTCTCACGCCACGAAAACGAATAATTATTAGCTGGATACGGTCCACCATAGACCAGACCATAACAACACGCCATGTCATTTAACAACTGACGTGTTATTTTTTTCATTGGCTGAGGTCCATCCGTACCAACTTGTGATTTCATACTGAAGAGGAAAGTTAAAAAGTATAAAAAAGCTTGGAAATTACCTGAGCAACGAGGTGAAAATCACGGTCGGGATCGAAACTCTCTCCGATGGACCGGCGGGAAATCGTGGAAGCCACCACTCCCTGAGCGACGCCCGTAACGACCGTGCAGGCCACCTTGGCCGCCGCCGCCGCCGCGCAGCCGGCCACCGGAGCCAGACAAGCGTCGCTCAAGTGGTTGCGGATGATTGGGCCAACAAGGACCCATCCGAGCGCTGAAGTGGCTGCGTTGAGAGGGAGTGAGAGGATCGTGGAGAGACGGAGAGTCCGAAGAATGGGGCCCACTGACAGTGTCACCATTGGGGTTTGTTTATTGCATCTGAAATCTGAAAGGAAGTTTGTTTGTTGAGGTTTGAGCTGAGTTTTGAGGGAAGAGAGGAAAGAGGGAGAGAGAGAGAGATTGATTGCTTGCTTGGTTGACGGATGTTTTCCGCTTTTTAAGATGCTTGGTTTTGGATATTTACTTGTAGGAGAAAGTGGGTGGATGTTGGAGATTTTATGTGGGTTTTTTTAAGGGAAATTGAATATCATGATGGACTGGGGGCGACCTGTGACTGATCCCTCGTGCTGCGCGACGTGCTTTTTCAGTAGCCAACGCGTTCTGTTATATCATATTTATATGCTATTTTCTTCTGAATTATATATACTGTTATATTATGACGTTATAATATATATATATATATATATATATATATATATATTTATATATCTTGTTATATTATGACGTTATAATATATATATATATAAATATATATATATATATATTATAACGTCATAATATAACAGTATATATAATTCGAAGAAAATAGCATATAAATATGATATAACTATATATATATATATATATATATATATATATATATATATATATATATATATTGTTTTGTCGACTTATATATTTGTTATGCATATATGTTGTTTTATATATATATATATATATATAATTCATATAAAACAACATATATATGCATAACAAATATATAATTCGGATAAAACAAGATATGTGTGTATATATATATATATATATATATATATAAGAAAAAATATATATATAGTATAACTTTTCGATAAACACAAGTATATATAATTCGGATGAAAACATTATATATATAATGTTTTCATCTCGAATTATGTATGCTATATATATATATTTCGATATATATATATATATATATATATATATATATATATATATATATATATATATATATATATATATATATATATATATTGTTCGTTTGAATTATATACTGTTATATCATCATCTATATACTGTTTTTATCGTCACGCCTCTGTTTTCAGATATGAGCAGCCAGCTCCATCCGACGTGCTCCCGTCGCCGCGTTGCTCAGTAAGAAGGCACCGGTTGGAGATGCATAGCGTCGCCGTCATGTTTTGGCTGACGTGGCGTTTGTGGCGTTAGCGGCGGCAGCCATCGTGCACCGGTCGTTCCCCACCCCGTCGCGCAATATCATTAATTTTTTTTTTAGTGTGAGAGGCTGGCATGTGAAAATTGTTTTTTCAAAGGGGGAATTTTTGTAGAAAGACTGTAATGTTTTTTGAATATTTAAATGTTGTGTAGCTTTAGACTCTTTCTTTTGTTTTCTATAAAGTATATTGATATTTTTTCTCTTGTATATATAAATTTTTTTGAACCAAAATATATTCATGAAATTTCTTTTATTTTTTATTTAAAACAAAATAATTTGTAAAAGAGAAAATAATATTTTACATTAGATATATATAAATGAGAATAAAAATTTAATAGCTTCATAAAATATAAAAGAAATAAATGGTATTTATTTAGAATAAAATTATATTTTACATAAAATTAAGAGAAAATATATTGTATGGACAAAATACTATGTGATATCTTAAGTCAGAGAAATGCTATTATTTCTTTACTTATTATTTTCAATTGAATAAAATAAAATATGGAGAGAAAAAAATAATGAAAGGTATTTCCGCAACAAAGTAATAATTAACTATAAAAACTCTATAGAAAGTAAAAATATACTGTTTAGAAGATAAATGAGAGAATTTGAAAAGTTCTTTTTGTCAAGAGAAAAGTCCATTTTTAGCCCTTGAACTTTTGAATTAGTTCATTTTTTGTCCCTCAACTTTCTTTTAATCAATTTTCAACCGCTAAACTATTCAATAAGTCTATTTTTTACTGTTAGATACACTTATATGTTCCTTAACTTGACACTTAAGCGGATGATATGGTATGCAATTTTGACAAATCAAATAATTTTTTTAGAAAAAAGTATACATAACAAAACAATTTAAGTTTCTAATAAAAATAATATTTAAATAAAACTTTAGTTATATGTTTCTAAAATAATAATCAATGAAAAACCAATATACCAAACTAAATTATAAACTTAATGATAGGAAAAAAATTATTGCTTCTAGCTCTTCATCATATCATCCAAAAAATATTATTAATAGAGATATTAGATATTCTTAACAAGATTAAATATTCTAAAGTATAAAATAATTTTCAAAATACTTCTCATAGAACTATAACTTAATCCAAAACAGAAAATTACATGGCACATCAGCCGCTTTCGTGTCAAATTAACGGACATGTATCCATTTAAGTATTTAACGGATGAAGAGAACAAAGATGGACTATTAAATAAATTGGGGGTTAAAAATGGACCAAAAAATTTGAGGGGGGCAAGAAATGGACTAATTCAATAATTCAAGGGCAAAAAATGAACTTTTTTCTTTATTTAAAGAATTGAAGAGTTTGAGTATTTTTAGGGTTTAATATGCACCGCCAAATTGTGGCCGCCCGCACGTCAGAATTTGAAAGATATAACATAATTACTAAAATGTATATTGATATCCAAAAAATATACCATATAAAAAATATAATGCGTAAAAATAAGAATGTATATTTTGTGAAAATATGTAACGTTAAAAATGATATAATAGACATATTAAAAAATATAGTAGTAATATATAAAGATATAATGGACTGTTACAAAATATAAATATATGATGAAAGAGGCTTAGAAGTTGTTTAAACTTTAACTGGAGACATGAATGATCTCTTTTTTTTGGTAATAAAGGTATTTGGGTTTTGACAATTTTTCTTATCAAGGAGAAATATTTGGGTGTGGGTGGCACGCATTCATGCTTTAAATGCATGTCTCAGACATTTTTAGTGTTTGTACATATCTACCATCTATGTACTTGCATAATTCATGTGTGTTTCCTGTTTTAATTTAACGTGGGATGATTTGGAAATAAAATAGTTAATACTTGATGTTTTTTGTTTAATAATGATTCGGGTATGGAATTGCGCTCAAGTCTTGTATTCATGATCGACTATGAATTTGTCAAAAGTTGAAATAGGCCTAATCCTAGCACTAAAGGTTGCATGAATTATAAAATTAAAGAGGGAAAAAAGCATGAATGAAAGTAAATTAATTATTCAAAAGTTCTTTAGAAAATATTTAACTCCGGCAATTTTTTCGAAAGCATCCACAGGAACACATCCATTAGTATTTATTAATCTCACATGTTAATGTTGTAATAAAGATGAAATTATTTTTATTATAACAATTTTGACAGCTTCATCTTCTGAAGGTTTTCATAATTAATATATAACACATTAAATTATTATTATTATTATTATTATTATTATTATTATTATTATTATTTTCTATATCTTATGCAATCATTTTTATCAAGGGTTCAGATATGGAGAGTCAGGATTTGGAGCGCCCAATTACAAAAAGTATGATGGAATTACAAAAAAATTATTTTAGTAAACATAAGAGGTATAGTGAAATTACAAAAAAATATATTTTCAAAAAAACTATATTTGTAAATACAAAATGTATAACTAAGTATAAATATATATATGTACAACTAAAACTGTATCGTGGACGTTTCTGAGCACTTCAAAAACCGGACATTCCGAATAATTTCTCTTTTAACAAATAGCCTAGCAAATTATGTCACATAAGGTCACGTAATTAGCACAACAACAAATATCGTATAAAGCATAAAAAATATTATTTATCACTAGTAGCAGCCCTGCAAAATGTGAAGATATAGTATAAAGCATACAAAAATATTATTTATATCTATTTTTGATATTGTTTTGGCTTACATGCCCTTAGGCTAAAAAACGAAAAAATATATATTAAATCTTGGGAGAAAAATTGGCTGAGCTTGAAGTTGGGCTATTTAAAATACTGACAATATGTACATAAAAAGCCCATTATACCAATTTGAAGCCTAACATTTTATTTTGTTGCACCAAAAGCAAGGTTGTTTCATCAATTTAAATTCTTAATTCTGTTTAAAAAATAAGTATTTAAATGAAGCATAAGTATTTAAATGACCTAGGAAGTTGCTTTTTTAATTGCTGCAAAATAAAAATGCATTTGTGAAAATAACATTGGCATGTTTTAATATAACATTGGAATGTTTTAATTCTTATAAATAAAATTTAGTGTATAATTTTTTTATTTATTTCGAACTGACTTTCATTTTTAATCAGAACCGAAAATTAAGGGAAAAAATGTGAAAATGTGTTTTCGAATTTTTTGAGTTGTATTTGTCTAGAGTCTAAACAAGTAATAGTTTTAATTATATAGAAATATCAGTTAATTTTGATGGTGGTATGATTTGAAATTTATGTGCATCAAATAAATACTTAACTGGTTGAAATATGTAATAATTTATTATTATGTAATTTCAGAGAATCTTTCTCATTATATGATTAGCATTTGCGTTTACTTTGTAATATGAGCTGAGTTTACTTTGTAATATGAACTGAACGTCCAAAATGTAGCCGTTTTGCAATGCAGTTAGAAGTGAAATCTAGAAAAAATATAATTCAAATTTGTTGGTTGTTTGAAAATATGTATAATTTTCAAATCTTATATATTGAAAGTCAGTTCTTATAAGGGGGAAAAATGAACAATTAACAAGCAGAAAGTCAATAAATTAAAAGTCAGAAATGAGTTGAGAGTGACTTATGTAGTAGACATAATGAAAATATGATATATATTAATAATTTTTGAGACTGAAGTATCAGCTTAAAGAAGATGACTCTGAAGAAATAATGGCCACAAATTTCTTTGGTTAATCATTAAATATGATTTGACCTACAAATTCCAGTGATTAATCAGGCAGATTAAACACATCCCTATATGTTTTTCCAATTTTTAAATATTTTCACTGTGTCATATCAGCCCAATCATTTCAATCCACACGATAAGGTTTGATTATAAATTTGAACCGTTGATTCAGTACTGACTGAGAATTTCATTTCTTTGTAAATATTTGTGTCCTTATTTTCCATCTAACCTTGAAAATTTTAAATTGCACATAACCCTATATTAATGACGTGAGTTGTTATTCACTGGGTTAATGTTGGACCCATTTCACTAAATCATTTATCGTTTATGATTTTCAAATTATACACAAATAGCAAATGAATAGTTTATCTATCAAAACTCAAATAATTCTTCTTCTCTTATTTCTCCTGCTAAAATATTCATATATAAATTCATCTCAATTTTCTCTTTGCTTTATACTTAATTTTTTGAATTGATTCAGATTAACTTCTTTTTTGTCTTGATTATAATTTCAGGAGAATATGTGAAAAAAGATCATATAAGATCGCATATGTAAAATTAATATGTATTTACATAATTAAACTTATATTATTATATAGTTTTAAATATCTTGTAATTAAAACAGTGGGATGTGGCTTGGATCGCCGTCCTTTGGAATATATGAAAGGAAAGGAATGCGCGAATATTCAACGGAGAATTATCATCTGCCAGCAACGCCTACGATAAGGCAATTAGCGAAGCTGAAGAGTGACTCAGGTATTGCTAGGAAGATAGAAAGCCTTAAATAAGTTTTGTCTCTCATTGTAATTTTCATTTTTTGTAATCTTTGCAACTTAGTTATATGAAGCATGTAAGTCTCTAAAGGACCGGAAACTATGTAAATAATCTTTTATTTTATTTGAATAAAATCTTAGTAGGCAAATTGTCTGCTACCTCAAAAAAAAAAAAATCTTGTAATTAATGATTTCATTTTATTGTTAACAATAAATTATAAAAATCACAGTGTAGGATATAATTTCTTGTATGTTTTATGGTACTCTAACTTGAACTCTTTTTCTTTTTGAAAGATTAAATTGAAGTTGAACTTTTCTCTATATAGTATTTATTGCTGTGAGTATTTACATCAAAATCAGCTCCTACCATAGTTAGATGATCAATTGTTATTTTCGCCATCCCGATTTGTAGTCTTCTCCTATCTCAAACTATGACATTATTGTCTATTATCACAAGCTATCATGATTCATGGCACGTTTGTTTGAATCTTTTTTTTGAGATGTTGGTTGAATCTTTTTTTGAGTCCCAATGATGGTTGAATCTTTTAAATGATAATGTTTAAAATCCAATGAGAATGATTTTTTTTTATCATATTTGGTGAATCTTTGCTACTAAAATAATTTATTCGGCTTATTACTTCTTGAAATTTGACTTTTTTCTATACAATAAGCAGGTTATCTTGATTAACTTAAAAAAAAAAAAGAACGCTCAACATGTGTGATAATAATGTTTCACCTCTTCAAGTTGAATCGGACAAAGGGATAAAAATAAAAATAAAAAGCAAAGAAATCTTTACAGTCTCGAAGCTTTTCAACGTTAATTTTTGCCACTAAATTCATTATTTTTTCTCATCATGAATAGTTCTGCTGACAATGTTCTTTTCAGTGCCGAAGCAAAAATAAAAGGATAGCCAAAGTTTGCTAGCTCAAGTGACATGGTACCTAGTCAAATTTGAGAGACACTCAAGTTTGAGTTACGATAAACATATTTAACTTAATATATAATAAGTTTAATAATTTATTGATCGTGAGTAGTCTAAAAAAATAGGATAATCTCTCCATAATATTTTCATCATCTTTCAAAAGTATTCTATCTAGCAATGACTGAGGTTGTATGCCTATTAGATAATTGAAACTGAGCTTCTAATCTATTCCAAACCCCCATTGAGAAAGGACTTGTGCATTTGTTGCACTGATTCACCATTTCACAAACACAGCCAGCAACAATTGGGCATTGTCGAACCTGTTTTAATAAGATTGTCTACCGTATTCGTCAATGGAATCCGAATTTCCGAAGAAACTGGTATGCAACCGTGAAACTTTCGTTTGCCTTTCAATGCTGTAAGAACTTATCTGAATCAATGAATTATCAAGATGTTAAGAAGGTATATTAAGCTCATCTTGGGCTGACCATGAGATATTATTATGAGTATTAATAAATAATAAAATCTACACCAGCTAAATATTTCAACTTTTTTATTAACTTTCTCACAATCATTTAGGTCTCATAGACCGCATGATTTATATAATTGTGGAACCCAAATAGCTAATGGAAGAGTTGATGAAAAAGTTAGTGAATTATTTGATGAGTATAGCTCCACTCATTAATGACCCAATTGTTATCAATTCAGAAACTCGTCACTACTTCGGTCGTATCTGAAGCAAAGGAAAACAAATTTGGGAATCTGGTTCTTAGCCACAAAAAGATCTATACAACTCAGTCCCACAAAGTAATCTTCCCTAACTATGTGACCCATCTAAATCTAATTGATATTATACTTAATTATCAAATTACGAAAAACAAATTGAATATGTGTACGTGTATCTATCTACAATTTAATCTATCAAATCAATTACTAATCCTCTACAAAAAAAAAAAAAAAATCATTAAGGATTAGCAGCTTTAAAAATGATCAAAATCCAAGAGATTGCACTAAGTCACCAACTTGCCGTGCCGTATCTTGCAACGGCCAAAAACTGACACTCCTTTGCTTCTCCAGCATCTCCTTTATCTTCTCATAAAACCCTAATCCTCCATTTTTCTTCACCTTCTCCTTCGTGGTGGACTTCAATAACCCTAAGTAAGTTTCCATATCATGCACACATTTAGGGTTTTCCAAGTTGAATAAATTCAAGGACAATTCTACCCCTACATGCACATAACATAAGTTGCTCCATGGATGCTCATATTTCCCTCCTACCACTCTCGTTCCTTCGTTTAATATAACTCCTGGCAACTTTGCTATTGGGTCGCATGAATTTACGACTCGTAAAACCTTTAAACCCAACTCGTTACACCGTTCTTTGAATCGTGAATTGCCTACTCTAGGTCCTCCAAAAGAATACACCGTGACAGGAACTTCATTGCTCGGTGAAACCCGATTGAGACCAAGCTCGGTCAGGTCATAACCAAACAGGACCGCGAGAGAACTGCCCATGCTGTGCCCGACCAAGGTCACACTTAAATCTTCTCCTTTGTGTTTGTTGATCAAAGAAGAAACCGCCTTGAGAAGTTGCTCTCTGCAACTTCCTTGACCAAACTTGCATGTGTGGTCGTCGTTTGACGTGTATAAGCTAAGAAACCCTGACTCAACCATCACGTCAAGATGTTCATTGTTTGGGTCAAATCGGGCAGGAGCTAGTGAGCTCATCAAATTGGCGAGCCACTCAGTGCAAGTTACGGTCCCTCGGAATGAGACCAAAATATCTCTCCTACCAATTCGCTTGGTATGTTCGTCATTTGACACAGCCACATAGCCAATCCATCTGCTCCGTCCTGCATCAGCCTGCCGTGTTGGCATGCTGATGCCAGGTGCCGCATAAACATACTTTACGATTTCATACCCGGATGAAGACATGCCAACTTCTCTCAGCATGCTTGCCTTGCCATGCTTGCAGTTTAGGTATCGTTTTGATGATGGGTCAAGATCAAAGGCCTTATAACATGCATTAACAAGTTCGCCATATCGAATGATCTCGTCCCTCAGTAGGGGATTCAGTGGTGTGATTAGATCACACCAGTCATTTGAACCCTGAATCTCCCTCCAAATGCTGGCAAATGAGGTAATTGTTTGCTGAGAAGGCCTCATCAATGTACAAGATACAGTAGGCCTGGACAGCGGTAATTCCGTTGCGATGTGCCTCGTAAAACATTTTACGAACTTGCGGTCTCGGTAAAGTCTAGGTCGTA
The DNA here is from genome assembly GCA_024447665.1 of Juncus inflexus. Classification (NCBI taxonomy): domain Eukaryota; kingdom Viridiplantae; phylum Streptophyta; class Magnoliopsida; order Poales; family Juncaceae; genus Juncus; species Juncus inflexus. The sequence goes on along the minus strand of JAJHPC010000013.1, from coordinate 6,265,197 downwards.
ATTGGTGCCTTTGTTTATGGAGCCTTTGAGACAAAGTAGGTTGCCTTGGTAGTGAAATGGAGCAAGCCATGAGATAGAGAGATATAGAGAAAGAGAATGTAAAGAAAGAAGATGAGCTTGGGAATATATATGGGCAGCTTCGATTAGTATAAGTGGGGGGGTTGGGGGAGACAACTAAGGTAGTTAGAATATTTTGAAGTATGCATAGCTTCTTTTTCTTTGATATTCTTTTCTTTCTTTAATATTTTTCTCTTTCTTTCAGTATCTTGGACTTTCATCTATATATGTCTAAGATTAGGATTATTAGTAATCGTGTAACAATATGTATTTCTCTCTTCTTTTTTACACTTTATTTTATCAATAATATTAGGGAGCATGACGAAAAATTCCAATAATATCTCGATATAGTTTATTGTGTAAATATTACAGCTAATTAAAAAAATTAAATAATAATGAATGCATTTATTAGCTGTAATATTTACATAATAAATTTTGTCGAAATATCGCCGGGAATTTTTTATCATGCTCTCTAGTATTATTGTTATTTTATTCCCACGCAAAATTATTTTTGATAATTTCTACTTTTGGTAATGAGCTAGGTAGAATGCATGTTTGGCGAGCTATTGACCAAGAAAACTGCTTTAGATTAGTAAAACTAAGATGGCCTCCATTTCTAATAAACTGGGGATATCCTTTAATAGAAAAGGAGGACTATTGTTTTGTTCGAAACGGAGAGAAATGGCTTTATGTAAGTAAATGCTTGGTATGTTTCAACTGTGTACAGCACAAGGTTGGTTGGGCATTTTTTTTTAGGATTTATATACACATCCCCCACTATCCTCTCAATCCACCGTTTACCACTGATAAACGGAGCCCACTTATTTTGAATATAAGTGGGGCCCGTTTATCAGTGGTAAACGGTGGATTGAGGGAATGGTGAACGGGAGATATATATATATATATATATATTTTTTCTTTTTTATGTGTAGTGTAGCATTAAATCAGGCTTAAAAAGATTTTTAGGCGAAGAAAAATCCATTAAGAAAATAAAAGAGACTATATTAAGAGGAAGAAAGGAGAAATTTGGCACTAACAGTCAAATATTTCATGAGGATATTATCGTTACTATACTATAGGTACCCTTTGACGTACTTATATTTGCAACAAATTTTATTGTGATATTTATGTTTGAAAACATTTTGGAACGAGTTTTGCACAAAATAGTTGTTTAATTTCAATAATTTAAAGTTTCCGAACCTGTCAAAATTGAATTGAAATAATTTCGGATTACTTTTTGTAAAAAAAAATATTTTGATGAAAGTTTAAATAGAAGCCAACAAGCCTAGCTCTGCAAAAATACATCTATTACAAAAAGCTCCGAAATGAAGTGAAACTTTTCCAGAGAAAAGCTCCGAAATTACGTCATTTTTGAACAAATTATACAAAACTACATCATTGGACAAAATTGAGAAAATAGTAATCCTATAACTTTAGGTACAACAAAGGCGGCTTTTTACGAAACCAAAAAAGATGAGTAATAATGCCATCGGCAACTTTAGGGGGTGCAATTTGAGCCCAAATTTCTTGTTCAAAAAATTTTAAGGGAGAAATTTGAAAGTCCGTTATGAACGCCGACATTTGGCGCCTTTCGTTTTCTCAGAATTTCGTTCGAGTTTGTTTTTTCCAACTGTAACCTTAAACAATTTTTTATGTAATATCTTGTTAAGCCTTACAAAATCACAAAATATTATGTATACCCCTACAAAATGAAAAACAGATACCCCAATCTTCAAACTACTCGTTCTTAATTATCTGTTATTTAAAAAAATAATTGAAGCAAAGATAATTTAGGAATTTTTGAAAAAAAAAGGAGAAATGGGGGCTAATGATATTTCCCATCATATTTCACATTTTAGAGAGGTATATATATAGGATATTGTAAGTTTTGTAGGGGTGGATCTACAAATCTGCCCTTTTAGAAAATAGAAACCACTTCACCGTCCACTTTTCTGACCCGTCGGATCAAGTCATTTTAAGTTGATTGGGTCATTGGGCTTGCTGACAGTGATTTTGCCTTTGATCAGCCCATAAACTAGAGTACAGCTTTATTCAGTAATATTATAATATACTACACAAATTTATAATATATATAGAATATAATAAGATATATATTATTATATAATGTAAATGTGTATTCATTTATATACGGAGTCTTATGTCGTGCATCATGACCTTTTTTTCGCGATAAAACAGTATATAAAAGCAATAGACAATAATAAAATAATAAAAAAATATATAAAATCTATTTTTGTAAACAATATATAAATACAATAAACAATATATACGTAAAAAAATGAAAATAATATATAGAAAAAATAGTTTATTGAAAAGTGAAAAAAATAATATATGCAAAATTCTATCGCATTTTACGCATGCTTCTAGCCCATCATGATTTCAGATTTCTCACTTATATAACTATTTATTTTACTATATTGCAAAAAGGGGTATACATCCGGTTCCGTTTATATTTCTGTGGAGAATGACTCAAATTTTTCTTTTTGATAAAAGAATGATTCAAAGTTTACAAGTTATTATCCATTAAATATGAATTGAAATCCAAATTATACAAGAAATAAGATATTTATTTTTAAATTTGCTAAGTCAGTTGTTTAATTTTATAGCACAATTGCATATTAAATAGATAATAAATTTTAAGTATGAGTATTTAAATACTTGTAAATTAAGTATATTAATTCATTATTATACCTATATGTGTGTATACAATTTTCTTAAATAGAAAAAAGTTAAATATAATTCATCTAATATAATTCTTTTGTGGACTGAAATTGGTCTAAAATATTTGATGTGATTGATCAACCTAAGAATTATGCTCGCTCTTTGAATTTGATGGCCTCAGCCAAAAAATAGATGCAGCTATATATGCTCCACAAGTTTGTATTCACATGGCTGTCATGTGACCAATTTTTTTAATAGAAAAATTATTTCCTATTAAATACTTCCCGATATGTTTAATTAATATACTTTTCGAAATAGTATATTGGGAGAGAATCTGATTCTTGCAAATTTATGTGTTAATCCAAAGAAGTTGTCTGATAAAGAATGTTAAAGCGTAGTATATTAATTGACATAATTCAATCATTAGACCCACATCAATTGTTCTGAAAAAGAATTAAGTTTGATTGATGTTAATAGTTAATGTAATAGTCTATTTAAATTACTCCAACTTACATTTACTATTAAAGATAAGACTAATCAGCTAACTCAATTTCCACTAATTTTGTTTCTCAGTATAACAAACTCCTCCACTTAAATTTCTAACGTCTTCGTCAGAACTGGCATCTGGTCCCAGTCTCGTCCTAGTACGCATCCGTGCGCACCTTCACCCGATACGTGTATCTCCACTGAGTAATATAAGATTCTCATATTTTTTGGATATGATAATAATATGGTACGTTTCCGGGCGCATGATAATATCTCAGGATTTTGCTCTGATACCATTTGTTAGAGTCTAGTACATTAACTGGCACAATCCATCCTATGCTGTTCTGAAAAAAACTTAAACTTTATTGATACTAGTAGTTAATGAATTAACATATTTAAGTTACTCCAATTTACATTAACTATTCAAGATGAAACTAATTAAGTAGTCCATTTCTACTAATTTCGTTCCTGGATGTAACAAAGTATGTGCATTATGTTAATGGATTTTTTTGATAATTATTTATAGTTTTAAAATATCTTCATGGATTTTAGTTAAATTATCTTTCCAGAGAAGATCATCACGAATCGTAAGGTGATATACACCAGCTGCGCATGGGTATCTAACCTAATAAATATATGAAAGAATGGATACAAAAAATAAACATAAGATCGCATTTGCATAGATAGTGTATATATGAATCACATATAATTAGGATACATATACGGTATATAAATTATAATTGATTAAAAAAGAACGAGAATCATGCAGCCAGCCGAAAAGTTGAAGTTTGTACGACTATATATTTGATGATGGTACTTGAATAAGACATGGACTGAGATTTACTGGTGATTTCCTAGTTTGTACAAGTTATAAAAGTCCAATCATATTAAATGCCGTGCTCCACATAATCAGAATTAGAATAAAGAGCATGAGATTTAGGTGCAAATGCTTAGTTGATTTCCTAAAAGTAGGAGCAAGTAGCAAGCCAGTTGACTCGATTTTCTAATTAAGTCTAATTGGATGGATCACATGACATGATAGATGGGCCTCATTGTACAAGTGCGCCCAACTTACAGAAACTCATATAACGAACTTTTTGATTGAAAGCTTTTGTTAGCAATAAGATTTGAAATTATAACTTGGTAATCATTAAGATTTAAAATTTATTTATTTTTCGAGAAATTTGGAGGGGGCTTTCACACCCCCTTTCCAAATGGATTAATTAACATGATTTAAAATTTATATTGCCAATATTTCATTTTATTTTGGAACAAAATTTACATCGTTTGCACCACCAATATTTCATTGTAATGACTTCCATTTTATTTTTTAACAAGATTTACCTCGTTTGCACCACCAATATTTAGAAAGATAGAGACAAACAAAAATAAATATTGTTACTCAAAAAAATATAATGAACATTATAAGCAATGGTTTAAATTGCGATACAGCGGTCCATAGCGTTTGAGCTTTTTTTGTAGCGGATCGCGGTAGCGGGCGCTATTGCGCCGCTACGACCTCATAGCGGGGAAATGCCATTTTGTATAGTTATAACAAAATTTTCAATATAAAAATCAAAATCAAAACCACCATAAATAAAGATATTACAATAATCCATAATTAAACATGCACCACACAAAATTCATTGTCCGCATTTAAACATGCGACATAAAATAAACATATGAAAACTTAATTATCTAAAATAAACACACAAATACTTAATTATCCAAAATAAATATTAATACTTAAACTAATTATTTACTCTTCGGATGAAGAGAAATTAGCATTAATTATTTCATCATCTTCGGATTAACATGATGAATCAACTTCATCATTTTAGAAATGTAGGGTTTGGGTTTATCATTTTTTTGTCTTTATCATTTTTTTTGCCTTCGTTTGCCTATGGAGAAAGAAATGTGTTTTATTTTTTTTGGGTTTGGATTTATTTACTTATTGGGTTTGGATTTAATTACTTATTAGATTGAGTTTGGGTTAATGAATTTCGGCTCTAAATAAAAAAACACTATCCAAATAGCGCGCTATAGTGCTGATTTTTTCCGCTATTTCAACCGCAATAGCGCCGCTATAGCGCCTGTAGCGGCGAAAACGCTATTGTTGCTATAATTTCATCGCGAGTTGCGTTTATGGGAAATTTTCGCAATTGCGCCGCTATTTAAAACACTGATTATAAGTGAAGTAAAGAATTTACGTCTAAACAAACTTATTCACTTTATCTGGCTCGTTCGGTTTATATGGTTTGGCAAAATAACCGAACTAAAAATAAAAAGCCGAATAACACCAATTTTCAAACCGAATAAACTAAAATTTGGCCACTTTGATTTTGTTGTTGAACTCAAGTGAATGAACACCCCTAAATCTAATTGAACTACAAACATATCAAAGACACCTTAAACAAATGTTTCATAGAATAAATTTGAGTCGTCGGTCCGTCGTGCGATGTGGGATAATTGGTGTGGTGCATAGATGTTTCTACTTTTTATTTTCTTAATTTTGTGTCACATGAAAGGAACCGCTGCATCTTCAACTCTACTACGGCAACCCCGGCTATGGTCCATGACAGAGGAAAATCTTGCGCGGAACTCTGGAAGGACAACTGCTAATCTACGTACTAATATCAAGGAAGTAGCCGACACGGCAGCTTAGGAGTTTCAATCGATCTTTCCACTTAGATTTCTATCTTCCGTTTTCTAGTCTGCCTTTTCTTTATTTTGCCCTTAAGACTTGTAACACAACTTTTTTCATTATATGAAAATTAAGAGAGTATGAGATCGCATACCCTCCTTCAAATTTTTTTTATTGTGTCACATATGTTTGCTAATATGGATTAAATAAAAACCGTGAAAGATTTACTGAATATGTTGAATTCAATACTTAAGATTTAAATATGATATAATTCTTTTAGTAAATATGCTTTGAATGGATATAATACAGCAAAGATTTTTCCACAAAAGTTAGGGGGCAAATTTGGAATTTGCAAAATTTAGATAAACAGTGTTAATATATACATGGAACACTAAAATGTCCTATAATTTTATTCATGCTACACTAAAATGTGAAGCAATAATTTACTTAAGTACAGGGAAAATTTTATAGTTACCCTTCCTATACAATCTGGCACACATACTTAATTACGGTTATATCACATTTTGATTATCAAGAAATCAATGTTCTTATAATAGAAAAATAAATAGGACAAACACTATGTAAGCCCTTGCAATAATGGACCGTTCACTGACTTCAGGCTCACAGGTTGAGTGCAGTGCAAGATTAGAAATCTTCAGAATCTGAGAGAAATTTGTAGAAAGAATTCGAAGTCCAGAAAATTTGTGAGCATATATTCATTCAAGACAAATCCTTTTTCAATGCAGAAAAGTTCATACTGAGTTGTACAAACTCAAATTAATTCTTCTGTGCTGAATTTAGCAATGATATCATCTCATGTATAAGCAACATTTAGGTGAGAGAAACATAAAACAAACCATCAATATTGAGCAATAATATGTATGCGTTATCTATTACATGCAACAACATGTATGCATTATCTATTACGTATATTATTGTTATGTTATACCTTGACAACTCAGACATGATAAGGTAATTAGTTTTAGTTTCTTTTGAAAAAGATAATTAGTTGTATAAAGGAATCTTCCTCCCTGAAACATGACAGAAATCAAATGGCTCACTACATCCTGACATCATGTAACTTTGCATGGAAGTCATGCATCTTTAATGAAGTTAACTTAATATATAATTTAATACTCAAATCGTCAAAACTTTTCTGAGTAGAATAAAAAACCCACATAATAAAATCAGGATAAAATTAACAATTATATCACAAACACACTACTTTAAAATGCATTATAAAATCGAACAAAACTCTCATTATTAATGAAAAACTATTACTTGAATAGTATTGTCCCAACATAATTTGACTTCATAACATATGAATTAAGCCTTTTTTGTTAGGCCCCTTTTGGTAAGCATTATATGATAAGCCCAAATGTTTAACTGATTAATTTCAGGCCTACATAATGATTTATTTCCTGGCCTCAAATAGCATTCCCTGCTAATATTTGGTAAATCCAAAAAAAAAAAACCCAAAGTGTTTACTATTTCATATAACATTTACAACTGAAATATGAAAACTACGACAATTACTGGAAGATCATTTATCAGGCAATAAATATCCATGAATGATAGGAATTTATTGATTATGTAATTTTTACAATTATAAAAGATGTTAACATTCACGGTATTAAAATGTTTCATTACAGGCGAATATATATAGATTCTGGGGCGAATCAAGAGTAATATATAATAGATTATAATGCCATCTTTCGCAATATTTCAACCAAATGGAGTGTCATCTTCAGATAAGTATAACAGCTTGAATTAGAACAGAATTAGTCCCATCCAGCTCCATGTAATCCTTCGTACATTATTTCTACAATGATCCTAGAAAATGACCAAGTCTCATTATTATTGTGAAATTTTTCAAAGCGCATGACGAAGAATTGAAGACGAATCATTAACCAAACTCAACCCGAAACCCAACTAACCATAAATCAGATTTAACCTTAAAAGAATAAAGAAACAGATCCAAATTTGAAATGACCTAAACACCGGTCTCCATTCGAGATTACGTACAACAATTCTTGATTGAATTGTCTTTTTGGAACAATTATTTAGAAAATTGGCTAACTTACTTTACTATTTTGTAGATGGTTTCTTTCCGAAAGCATCATAATGCCCATATCCATCATAAAGGACACGAATCGGGTTTTCTTTCCCATACTCTTGACCATATTCAGCTATACTTTTTGGAACTTCCGAGCCTTTTGTGTACATATAAACCGCGATCGGCATTCTATTGAAATAAAATAAGGTAAACATTAAACAAATAAAATATAAGAAACAATCAAGCCAATCAAATTGTGGTAAATAATATGCAACTATTTATGTGATACTGACTGAAGAACATGAGAGCACATAAGTAGTTCGGGCTCTCCTCCCCAAATATGAGGCTTCCTTATTTGTGTCACATAGGAATCAAAATCTCCTTCTAAAAACCTAAAAGATCAAGAATTTTTTTAAAGTTTAACACTTTATGTTAAATGATAAAAAAAAAAGAAAAGTTTAACACTTTATTTCACTTCAAAAAGAGAAAAAAAAAGAAATGAACCACTCTGTATCGCCTCTCCTCTTGACAAATTCATCTGCAACCTGAAAAACAGCTACCAATTTACATAAGAAACATTATAAAAGAGATAAAATTTAATTAAAGACAAATTAATTGAAAAGATTATAACTTTTGATCTGAGTTCATCAGCAAGTTCTTTTTGAAGTTTTTCACTAGGAGAAGGCTTTCCAGATCTTATACATGCACCATATGCAACTGATCTGAATAAACATCGCCCGTCTCCCGTAATTCCTGAAATATAAAACAATAACGAAAAAATAAATGCCAAATTAGAGATATTATATATTTTTTTCATTTTTTGATGAAAATGATTCTGTTTTCTTCCTAGACTTGAATGATGTTAACCCAAATATGACAATACTCAAATTGGTCAACTATTGAACAGGAAAAGTTTGACGATCAATAGAGCTTCAAATATGAACCAATATGCAATTAAGCACCAACATAGAAAGAACATAAACCTCTAGGTTTTGAATGACCAGAGAACCTAACTTTACACCATCTCCAAACAGCCATCCTCTCTAAATTCAATTAACCTCTTTTCTGATATTTCTAAACCAATCAATTGGGAAAACAACAATCCTTAACCTGAATCTAAGAATGTAACATGCAAGAAAAAGGAATTAAATAGAACAAACCTAGACCACCGTCCATTGCCAACTCAACAAAGAGTCCCAAATTAAATGAAGAGTGAGGAAAAAAATATTAAGGCATGGGCATATCCTACACAAGCAATACTCACCCAACAAGAAAAGAATGATGGTATAACAGAAGCAAGGCCTAAAGTTGATTCACCAAAAAGCAAAGTAAACAACAGAGAGAAGAAATAGAACAAAACTTTGAATAACTAGAAATAGCTTACTGATAGAGAAAAGTGCAGAGGACTTTGTACGGAGTGACATGAAATGATTGTGGAATTGGAGGAGAAGGCCATGAGAGGGAGGGCGGAGAAGAAGATAAGAAAGTGAGAAATCATGCAATAATGGAATGGAATAGAATTTGATGCGATAGCTCTTGCTTTAGCTTAATTGCTCGTCGCTTTCTCTCTTTCTTTCTTTACGTCTTAGTCTTATCAATTCGTGAAAAAAATATTTCTCAACCATTAAACAATTCTAATCTGCAATCCACGGCTACATGAAAAAACCATACCACCCCATTGTACTTCACATACCGAAAGAGCGGCAGATCTTGGCCTAAAATTTAAGACCATACTAAAAAGTATATCAAAAATTTAGGGAGCAATATATACAGGGTCGGACCTGTAATGGAGAACATCTGACCGTGTCAAGGGCCTCCACTTTTTAATACTCACATATATATCATAACCTAAAGATTATATTCAAGCCCAAAATACACAGCCCAGGCTTTTGTCTTTCTTCCCACGACTCCACGAGAGAGGAGAGGAAGAGGAGAGAGAAAAAAATCACATAAACGCATGCTCTGCAGTCTGCACGAAGCCTTCTGACCGAGCTTGTCTTGAGCGAGTTGTTTGAGGAATTCTCCTTCTGTCGTCCTCTCTCACCCCGATCTCTCTGTAGGCTAGGAAGTCCGATTGCCCAATGTCCATGGTACAAGGAAAATCTGCTCGCCCCCAACTTTCAACCTGTTTTTGCTTCGCCTCCTTCTACATCGGATTGCCACTCTATTTTCATCCGCGTCTTTTCCATCGGTTGAGGTATTGTTTAGAATATATTATTTGGTATTCTTTTTAATTTGATTTTGCAAACATGCTTCAGTCAATTGTTCAAATTTGAGGTTTTAATTACAAAACTCAGTTTGTATGTATTCAATTGTAATACAAGTTTGAGGCTTTAAGCATCATTACAAAACTCCTTTCTTCTCCAGCCAATCAAGTCTCCACCTCCAAGTCCACTCACCTCCACACAAACGCACGCCTCCGACCGCGAGAGAAGAACGGAAAAGCTACGGACACACATGCCTCTGACCGGAGCAACCTTCGGAGGGACCTTCACATGATGGTCGCGGCCAAGCATCCCACGCCGCAAGTTCACACAGAAAGAAATGGAAGGAAAAGAAAGAGGGTAAAAGCAATTTTAGAAAAATGAATTCTTCCCAAAATTCCTTTGAATTTCAAGTATGTCTTCAATTTTGTGTTTCTCTTTGTTCTTTTAGTTTTATATTTGTCATTTCTAATTTTTGTAAATTGGGTTTAAATTGGATTTATTTGGTACAAAATTGAGGATTAATTGCAATAGCAAGGAGAAGAAGAAAGAAGAAGAATTCTTTAATATTCGAGCTTTGTGTATGAATTATCTCCACTAAAGTAGACCTTCCTTCCTATCAAATTTTGTTTTTTTGTTAACTAACGACTCTTTTTCATCCTATTCTATTTTGTTTATGTACATTAGGTAAATTTATGAATTTATAAGGATATACATAATATATTTACATAAAATTTGCCTTAAAAAACTCCTATTTTAATTTCTAATTTTTAGGGTGGGTAAATTGCAATCCTTGATTTCATGTAAAATTATTGAGGACTAACTAAAACAGAAAGGGGACAAAGAAAGAAGAAGAAGAATATCATTTCTAATTATTTTTCGAATTACTCCTTGCGAGGTTTATTTTCACTTTATCTATTTTTCTACTTATTTTTTGGGAAAATTATTAAATTGGATATTGTATGTCATAATTATAGGATGTCCATTAGAAGGACTTTTTGTCGGGACACAAAAATTGAAAAAAGAAAAAATGAGCTGAAAAATAATTCAAGCCCTCATTAAAATTTTCGTCAAGGGCTTCCCAAAGTACAAGACCGGCCCTGAATGAACACACACACACACACACAACTTCAAACTCTATACAATATATTCTCCTAGGTCTTTCATCGAGAAATTATCTCCCAACCATTTCTTGACGTTCAATAATGTTGGGACGCCATTTCCCATGAGTAATATGTCATCTACGTAAAGTACCAGGAGTACTACCGTGCTCCCACTGAACTTCATGTAAACACAAGACTCACCTTCATTTTGATAAAATCAAAACTTTTGATGACTTCATCAAAACGGAGGTTCCAACTTCGAGATGCTTGCTTCAATCCATAGATGGATTTCTGAAGCTTACAAACCTTACCAGAATTCTTAGGATCGACAAAACCCTCGGATTGCATCATGTGCACGTCCTCGGTCAGATTTTCGTTTAGGAAAGCTGTTTTGACATTCATTTGCCATATTTCATAGTTATAATATGCTACTATGACTAATAGAATTCTGATGGATTTAAGCATAGCTACAGATGGGAAATTTCATCATAGTCAATACCATGAACTTGTTTGAAACCTTTCGTCACTAGCCTTTCTTTGTAGGTTTGTACCTTTTCATCCATGCCAGTTTTTTTCTTAAAGACCCACTTACATCCGATGGTCTTCAAGCCTTCGGATGGATCAATCAAGTGCCAAACTTGATTGTCTTGCATGGAATGCATATCGGCTCTCATGGCCTCTAACCATTTTTGAGAGTCGGGATTATTCATAGCATCTTGGTAGGACGTGGGTTCATCATCTGTAAATGTCACATCATCATCATTAGACACCAGAAATCCGTATCTCTCGGGCTAATGACGAATCCTACTAGATCTACGTTGAGTCTGTTGTGTTTCAAGCTCACCAACTCCTTGAAAGCTTCTTTGTTCCTCCATCATAGGTTTTGCCTCTATACGTCGGTCTCGAATTTCTTCGAGTTGTATTTTGCTCCCACTGCTTCTCATAGAGACAAACTCTCTTTCCAAGAAAGTTCCATTGCGAGCAACAAACACTTTGTTCTCCGATGGGTGGTAAAAGTAATATCCTTTAGTTTCCTTTGGATATCCCACAAACATGCACTTATCAGATTTGGGTCTGAGTTTATCGGGAAACTATCGTTTCCCCAAATTTAAGAAAAGACAACTTAGGGCTTTTCACCGTCCACATCTCATATGGCGTCTTATGAACCGCTTTGGATGGAATCATGTTTAATATGAATGCGGCAGTCTCAAGAGCGTGACTCCGGAAAGACATTGAAAGACTCATTTGACTCATCATCGATCGAACCATATAGGTTTGATTCCTTCTTTTGGAGACTCCATTCCACTGAGGAGTTCCTGGAGGAGTCAGTTGGGAAACTATTCCACATTCTCTGAGATGATCCTCAAATTCCTGACCTAGATATTCGCCTCCTCGATCAGATCGAAGTGCTTTAATCTTCTTGCCAAGTTGATTTTGTACTTCATTCTTAAATTCTTTGAACACTTCAAAGGATTCAGACTTGTGCTTCATTAGGTAGACATAACCATATCTACTGAAATCGTCCGTGAAAGTTATGAAATACCGATACCCACCTCTAGCCGGTGTACTCATTGGTCAACATACATCAGTATGTATGAGTTCTAATAAGTCATGGACCCTTTCATCCACTTTTGTGAAGGGTTTCTTAGTCATCTTGCCAAGCAAACAAGATTCGCACATCTTAAATGATTCCAAATCAAATTAGTCTAAAAGTCCATGATAGTGGAGTTTAGAAATGTGTTTCTCATTTATATGGCCCAAGCGACAGTGACAGAGGTATGTCGTATTTGAGCCATTTGGTTTAAATCGTTTAGTGTTAATGTTATATATGGACTTATAATTCTCTTTCTTAAGATCTAGCACGTAAAGACTCTCTAAAGACATCTTGGGACTGTCCCAACCCATATCACATATGGTGTCCTTTTGATTCTTATGATATTAAGTGTTTAGTATATGTAAAAGTATTAACCTATAAGAATCTCGGAGGCATAGACTGAATCTTATCCAATAAGTTTCATCTTCTTCTTCTTCATGTGCACATCATGAGATGATGCATATAGAATTAATTGCGAAACCCTTTTCAAAATTTCTAAGATAATTGTAAAACTATTGACTCAAATACTTGCCATTTCGATCTGATCAAAGTGCTCTTATTATCATGTCAGATTCATATCAAATTTCATTCTTAAATGCTTTGAACATCTCAAATATTTTGTGTTTCATTAAATAAACATTTTACACTTTAATATGAAATATTGATATTCTTATTTCTAGTTGGCTCGCTTGTTGTCTCTTATACATCTATATGCATGAGTCTCAACAAACTAACCCATCCACATTGTGATGGTTGCCCATTATTGTCATCTTGTTTGATAAATAAAATCCGCACGTCTCAATTGATCCTAGATCCAATGAGTTTATCGTACCACATATGATGGAGTGTAGAAATGTGATTCTCATTCTGTAACTTAGACGACACTGCTAGAAGTATAGAATCAATAGACTTATTATTTAGCATATAATGGTTTCTAATTGAACATTTCAAATAGACAAGTCTATGAAATTTTTATTATTCCAAATAGTAAATTTTACAACCACTTTAATGCTAATATAGAAATAACATTTATTTTATTATAAATCCATAATGGCTAGGTCAATAAAATCCTAGACCTAATGTGGCAACTCTTGCTTTATTCCCCACTCATAGTTTGACTTCTCCTTTAGCTAATCTTCTACTTCTGAGTAATATCCTGCACATTCAAAATGTGAGAACTACAGTGGATATCCAATATCCAAGTAGTGAACTAGGAAGAAGATACCTGAAATGGCAGACATTGATTCTTCTTCTTGACATACCTTACATCCTCATCTCCCGTGATCACGCATAGAACATGCAATCACTTCTTGGATTCTTCAGGTTTAGGCAATTTTTTGCCTTCATTCTTGATCCACCTCTCCCACGCGGCTTGTCTATTCAACTCCCTTTCCCTTTCAATCCTGAAGGCGTCAATGACAACTTTTGCCTCTATGTCATTCTCTGCCTGTCTGAGCATCTTATGCAATTCCGTGATCTCATCTCCGTCCGACACTTATGATATTCAGTATTGAACAAATCAAAGCTCGGAGGAAGCGATTCAGGAATCAGGTCAACAACGAATTTGCTTAAAGTAGGCGAACCAAGTCTCTCTAAGTAATCAATATGGCTTCTCATCTTGAACACATGAGTATCCACAGAGGAGGCCTGAGTCATCTTGCTTAACTTGGTGACATTGTAGCGCTGATACAAGCCTGCTTTCGGAATATTTTCTTAAGCGCCTTGATCGTATCATAGGCATCCATAAAACCTATCTGCTTCCGAAGCTCAGGTTTCATTCCTGCTAACATCATCCAGGCTACTTCATCAGAATCATCAATACACTTTTGATAAATGTCTCGAATGACTTTAGAAACAGTCATTGCCGGTAGACTTGGGATGGGTGTCTCAAGAACGTACAACTTTCCTTCACTCTTGAGAAAAATTCTTAGAGTCCTGAACCATTCAGGAAAGTATGTGCCATCAAGATTATCCTTCTCAAGGATAGATGGCAAGTCTGTAAATATCGAACTAATTTTACAAATTTAATATGCAATGTAAAGTTTATTTAATTTAAAATTAGAATTATCCTAATTTTGGTTCATATATTGTACTCCTACTATTTTTTTCTTCAAATCAACCACCTTCAGTAGTATTGATTCGGAAACTTCAATTAAATGAGGTTTCATAGTGAGTCAAGATCCGTATTTTATTGAGCAATAAGTGCGCTCCGGCGCAACCCTTAATACTCAACTATTTAGGTAGGAACACCTTCCAATTGCATCATATGTAACTATTGCTTTTATGGAATGAGTATCTTACACTCGGTGTATTATCCTATCTTGTGCCCTGAGATAAAGTTCAGCTTGCTTGCTTAGTTAAGTTTACCCATGTATGAGTATCGACAAAGCAGTTTCCAGCACACTCAGCTCAGGCATGACCTGTGCTAGCCGCTACTTCACTCGTGCCCATTTCCAAAGACAGTCCCCCACATATCGAGCTCTGGCATGACCCGTGTTAAAAACTGTCTGAGTACCAAGGGTTATAGTGACTTAGAAGGCACTTCATTACTTAATATTCTGAAAGATTTTGTTTTTAGATTTATAAATATAAAGATCACAGAAACAAGTTAAATACGGTATGAGCCTATTCCTCACGAACGATCATGAGGTTCCTAATCCTAGATTTATCTCTAGATTGCAGGTGTAATTTTCAACGAACCCTTCGTTGCGTGTGCGAAGATCCAATGCTATGTTTCGAAGATTGCGCCTAGATTCTCGTCTCGTTTTGATTTAATATATTTCCTAACAACTATCATATTGCTAGAATAAATAATTTACAATTTTGGATAACTCACATATTGCCATAATTATAACTTTGGACAACTCACAGGTTACCATGAATATTAAATAAAATACAAGCATTCATATACATGATTACATCACAGAACAATCACAGATCTAAGGCTTATACCTTATTTATATATTTAAATTCCATGTAAAACGAAAATTAGGTTTTCTTATAAAATCAGCCTTATTCCTTTCGGAACGGAACAGTTCCGTTATGAATGGAACCAACACTGAAAATCCAGACAGAAAAACTGCCTATTCCGTTCGGAATGAAATAGTACTGAAAATTCTGTTTCCTTTTATTTTAATTCTGTTTCCAAAACAGATTTCGAAAAATTATTTTTCGAAACTCTAGGAAATCATAATATCGAATATTATATTCCTAGAAACTATTTTTGTGATGGTTTGAAATATTTTCAAAACCCTAAAATTTATTATACTAGAATTTATTTAATTTTAAATATAATCGACAATTATTTCCTTAACTAACGTTATGATGCCACTATTGGGGAATCGATAGCTATGTACGTTACATGCGCAGCGGAACCTATGGATTCAACCCATCCTAGGATCATCATTAAGGGAATAAAAGTATGAGATTAGCTAATAAATTCATACCTCGGATCTTCCTGATCCACTAGACAAAGAACGGATTTAGGTCTGAACTATTCTGACTTGCAACCTTCTCCTTCCTGAAGCTCGACTCGTGAACATCCTTGCTTCTCCTAGGGATGAAGAACTGATCGCTTGCTTATCTCCAAAGTAGGAGATCTCTACTTGTATCCATGCAAACTTCAGACACACGAAATTACCGGACTCGACTAGGCGAGTCCGGAAATACTTTCCGAAAATAGCCTCACAAACTCTCTCTTTATTTTGTATCACGACGGCCTCTAAGACTTGAGAATTGTGTGTTGAATAGAGAGGGACTGCCCCTCTATTTATACTAGAGAGAGAGGTGAACGATTGCTCAGTTATCATAATATGCGCCTATTCCGTTCCGAACGAACCTATTCCGTTCCGAACGGAATAGGGTTTCCATGTATAAAACTTTGGCAGCCAAGGAAGTGCAGTTACCATATCTATATACATCACATGTGTAAATGTCTTGAGTCATTTTCATCCCGTATGAATGGAATTCATTATGTGACCGTGTAGGTTCCATTTAACGCTGGCAACGATCTTCTAAAGATTGTAAGTCATGAGTAACCTCTAGATTGATATCATGATTACCCATGTCAAATGAAATAATCAGCAATCATAAACATATCTGAATAGATGTTTGCTTATTCATTTTGTTCTACGATATATGTCTTGATCAAATGACACAGAAGTATGTCATCCTTGAGTTTGATCAAAGCCTCTTTCCTGATCGAGAATTAGACAAAATGATATTAACAACTCATGTTAACCATTTTGAGCATGGCTATATATTTCTTTTAGTCCTAGTTACTCAGGAGACCCAGAGATTTCTCCTCTTAACGAGAAGAACAAATTCCATCTTGGTCACTCACATTCCTCATCATGATTCAGTGCATACCTAACGATAACCCTAATGATCATCCCATTACGGATAATGTTGGATCATATTAAAGTATGCAGTTCCACATATAGGAATCCATGGTGACCTTTAGATCGTAGGAACAAGTACACTATTCATATGATAATCACTAATGACATATACCATGCATATTCTCAGAGCGTGATCAGTTCAGTACATGTTCTCTAACACATACCTATATTACCGACCTGACATTTCTATGTCCATGATCAGCAGAAAATGATCATCCAGTCTGCGAATATACTAGTGTGGATATGTAACTTCTTACCTGAAGTATGTTTATCTCTAGAAACATCGTACATATCACTAGGGCCGGTTTAGAATGTCATTCGTTGGTTCACAATTCTACTATCAGAATCATGTATTCTGATAACGTGAACCCGAAGTGTCATTCATGGTCGATTTAATATATGTAAATATATTAGTCCCCCATACATTCATTCATATATGAACTGAATAAACGTATTTCTTATAATCTAATCTCTAGTTCAACACTTTGGCCTAGGGCATAATTCCTTCAAGAACAGTAAGTTATTGCATGGTACCTATTCCGACTACGTAAGGGGAATAGGAAAATATGTTGTTTATGCACTCACCATGCGCTACCGGGGATGCTTCAAAATATGATTGGTCGAAAATCGGAGGAGGGGTGACGGAGGAAATGTGAGTCGTGAATATGTTGGACTGGGTGCATACGTGCAGCTTCATCAATTTATGTGCAAGACAAGGCGGATTAGCGTCTCTGAGGAAATCAGTTTGTATAGACGGGATGCCGTTGATGAAGACGCGTGCGGTCAGATGAGTGGGATCGGATGTAACCTTCCGAGGAGCGATTGGGGGTTTGGCATGTGAAATGGGAGTGAGATGTGAGTGGTCGGACAGTAGGACCTTGTGGTGAGGGAGTAGGATAGTAGGTGATTTAGGGTAATCCCGGGGAGGCTATGTCAGGTGGATTTCATCGATCTCAGGTTGCGGGGTGTCACACATGTGGGAATCATCGACAACAACCACTTTTCCTGAAAATCAAATGCACTGATGATATGGTAACAGTAGAGCGTAATAGTCACGTGTGAAGCCTACCCAAAAAAAGAGAAGAGTAGATATCATTAAGAGCAATTAAAATTAAATAAAGTTAAATTTACCCTTGTCAGATGTGAAGTCGTGATAGGTTGGAGCTGGGGTGCGACTGGGGCCTATGTGATGATGAGTACGTCCGGGAGGAGACATGAAGTCATCAGATTCAAGAACACTGTTGAGTCACCTTGCGACAGCTGTGGAAGACCCACCAGGCCCGGTGCAGGTGGGTATGATGTGATTAGGAATTTTTTTTTAACACTAGTTATGTGAAAAGAAATTTAAAATTGACATAAGTACGCACCGCTTAGTTTTTTAAAGGGTGTACAGAGCAGGGATGAGCTCCGAGTTTTCCGGTCGAATGAAGGTGTAGAACCGGTTGGGGTGGGAGGGTGAAAACGAACTGTCAGAAGGTGCCAAACAGCTTTGAAATTGTAATTAATGTAGTAATCATGCGAAGTAAAATTTTAGCGCAAAGTATGTTATTGGGGTTATTTAGAATGACCTGGTCGTTTACGCTTCGGCTCGGCTGGCAGCTTGGCTAGAGAAGGCAATGTTGCGTGTTCTTGCTGTGCCGCCAATAATGCACCACTGCTGGTATATGGTACAATGAGCTCATAACCAGAGACGATGTCATCCATGTTGGATTTGAGAACCCAATCCTCCTTAATTGCAGTCGGCGCAGAATTCTCAGTTGTTGAAGCGTGGGATTTGATCAGTAGCAACACGAGGGGTTCGCGGGATGGTCCATTCATAGAACTAACTCTATTGGGAGGAAAATATATGCAGTTAGTAAACATATTGAAGGATGGTAAATTCTAATGAAAGTGGAAAAATGATGGAACTAGAAATGTGAATGAGCATCCGACAAATCTGGGGTTGGAGGGATGGTCGATGTGTGCCTTGAAACCTATCTCAGGGAAATGCAGGTTGAGGAAATCCAATGCAGCCACATCCCATTGGTAGTCCCACAGCTGTTTATCATTGTAAACACAATCCC
Source organism: Juncus inflexus (assembly GCA_024447665.1). Taxonomy (NCBI): domain Eukaryota; kingdom Viridiplantae; phylum Streptophyta; class Magnoliopsida; order Poales; family Juncaceae; genus Juncus; species Juncus inflexus. Next base: position 6,245,911 of record JAJHPC010000013.1, on the reverse strand, counting down.
AGAACTGCATAGGCATATTGCAGTTGCTTTGTGCGAACAAGGTTGTAGCGAAGAAATACATGATGAACATGGAGATACGGTGTTGCTTCATGGTTCTTCAGGAATAACTCGTGGAGGAGAGAGTAACAGATGGAATGATGGTCTGATTGTGTTGTGGATTTCGAGGCTCTTCTATGGGCATGTCTCACTGCCTTCGCGGCAGAACTCCCTCTCTGGCTAGCTCTCCGCTCCCTTTCTCTCTCAGATATCCTCCATGCTTCCTTTCCTTTCCCCACGGTTTAAACTTTAGCCTTGCCAATTTCGTTCGCTTCTATCTATGTTCACACATCCGTTCAACCCTTCTGCAAACTCCACCCGTCAGCTCCGCATTCACCACTGGACTGTTGCCAATTGCTGGTAGCAGCCAAATTTTTCGCCCCAATAGCAAATCCCAGGTTTTATCTTTAATTTTTATGTTTCTTTTTCAATTAAAGCATTGTTTCTTTTGAATTTAAGAGATTGTTTGGCTAATTAATTTGAGCATTGATAAATCAATTAGTTCGGATATAGATTGGATCGATAGTAATTTGCAATTTCAGATTTGGATTGGTTTTCGATTAGGATTGAACACCTATTAAGTTAAAATTGAGTAAATTGAGAGTGGTGGACTCAATTTTAGACTGAATTTGAAGATACCCATATTGCTGTAAATATATCATCTCTCTTTATGTTAAATTTTGCATTGATTGATCAATTTTAGCAAAAATTTTCCTATCTACCAGTGTGTTCATGTACCAGGGTAATGTACCAGTCTCAATTTTCGAAATTTATGTCTAATTAAAAAAAATCTGAAATTTTGTCGAGTTAGGGGTGTTAAATTAATAAATTTGTATGGTTAATATTTCAGTTATATGATTATTGTTTATTTACTAATAAATTATGGTTAATATTTGTAAGGTTAATTTTAACTTTAAGTTCTCAATATCATTGTACATAATTTTTAATTTTCTAGGTGTTAAGATAAGAGCCGCTGTGAGTAGTATGTTTGTAAGATGAAATGACTAGTTTAATTAAGGAGCTATGTTATAAATTTTGAAGGATGAAGTTATTTATTGAGGAATAAATAGCATAAAGTTTATTTTTTTTGCTTATTTTGTGTTATGATTGGGAGTAATTAAAAGGAGAATTTGTTATTTACGGAAAAGATTACTTTTACTTCGAATTTTTTGTTAATTAATTGTAACAAACTTGACATGTAACTGGAAATTATATTACAAATATTTTTGTAGGTAATAATAATAAATAATTTTTATTTTAAAAATAATTTCTTAAAATGAAAAAAGTGTTATGTTTGAAATGTTATTTGATTCCATGTATTGAAAAACTATTTTAAGGAACTATTCTCATCTACCTCCAAATCCAGGATTTAACACTAATAAAGCAACTACTTCTTAAATACATCATCTTACGATTCATCAAATCAAACAATCTAGTTGTATTGTCAAGATACATGGATATGGATGTACATGAATATGAGAATACATGGATTCTAAAGTACATCAAATCAAATATGCCCTATAGTGCACTACGGCGATTTGGCGCCAGAGTTGGTGTTGATTGGACATGGAAATCATGACTGTGTCAAGTGGTGTAGTGTAAAAGGTAAGCCGATTTGATGGGGCATGTAAGTCCTTGCACGACTCAAGATGACGATGCTCTAGGAAGATCGCCGGATGGAGATGTTGGGATGCGGGATCAGGTGGTGTAGGTAGGGTTATGATGAACTCTAGAAGAGTAGGTGGCGTGATGCTATTATCTGACGGGATGGGGGATAAGGGGATTATACATGGGTCGCGTGTAAGTAAGAATGTGTTGTTGGGAGGGAAGTTCACCATGGGGCTGGGAATTTGATGGTTGAATTCGGCGCAATAAGGGCCCGATTTATTGGCATTGGATTACCACCCCAAACCATATTCATAAAATAATTAAGATGGGGGAGTTATATTCGATTATAAAATTAGAGTGAAATTAAGAGAATGGGCTTGTTTTGATTGAAAGTAAGTAATGTAATGTAATGTATAGAGTACCTCTCTTCAATGTTCCTTGTTTGCTTGTTCTTATTATGTGCTTTATTTTTCTGTTATTTCATATTTCCACATTAATCATGATATGTGCATTTTAATCTCACTGAAAGGAGCATTTTCTCGCTACTGGAAAAGAATAAAATAAAGAAGAAATAAGCCAGATCACTCAGCCTGATTAAGTACTTAGTAAGTCGAATCACTGAAATTATATGATTTTGATTAAACAGGTAACATAGAAGTTCATTTCTCTCCCAAACTTTTCACAATTCCTTCAATTATTCCCATATGTTCGAAATCTAACTCCGGTTCTTACTTCGTACTCCCATCAAACAACCTCATATTATCTGCAAAACATCAATCCAACCTCACACCAAATTACTCTTCCTATTTGTACTTTATTTCTACATGAATAATCAAATAAGTAATAGAATCCCGGGTCGTTCCCGCTTTGTTCGAAACTCAGCAATAAGCTGGTGTGAGTGGATCCATATCCATTCTCTCGGAGATTCACTAGATTATTAGGGGGTCTGTCCTGCAGATAGAATGAAAGGGTGTGGTTAGTTCGAAATGTATTAAACAACTACTGTGCAAATTCCGAAAATACGGGAGCTTACAGACATGCCTGCCCAAAAGTATTTTGAGGAACACGGGGACCCACTTGTGCTGAATGTTGAATATTAGTGAGAACCATTCGCGGCATTTCTCGGTTTCAGGAAACTCTTCGATTAGAGTTAAGCCAGCCCTCGTCGAACTCAGTTTCTGTGAGAGAATTGTAAACTAAATGTTTCGCCAACGGTAGGATATGCTCCCTAGACAGAGCTTGCCCATTTTTGGAAGGCATTGTTTTCATTATATGCCATAGACATAGGCGGTGTCGAGTGGTTGGGAGTGCTTTTTGGATGGCGGCCCCCATAGCATAGGATTGGTCGATAATAATGCCCTTGGCGGCGTGGCCCATCGTGCAGGCGACCCATGTTTGGAGCAGCCATATGTACGAGTCAGTTGTTTCATCAGACAAGAGTGCGCAACCGAGTAAAATAAGATTGGCCGTGTTGATTGACACCCACAAAAGGAGAGAAGAGCATGCCATATCTGCGAGGAAATTAGGGTTTGAGGAAAATAAAAAGATAGATTTATATTTGACGTTGACGGGCCAGGAAGACTCACTTCTTTGTTAGGTAAGTAGTGTCGAAACGATAGGCTGCACGATAACGCACGTCGCCCAGAAGACCCTCGACAAATGTCCTTCGTTGTCGAAGGCACACTCGTAGAAGAATTCGGGCATTTTGCACTAGCGTCTCTCGAAGTACTCAAGTAGAGAACTAGCATCCCCATCACCCCGGTTGCGTTCCCGGAGACCCTTGACGTAGTTGTATAGGTCCCTGTAGATATAGGTACATTTCTCGTACCCACCTGATTGGGCTACAACGGAATTGAAGGAGTGTTTTTGTGGGACTCCTGCTAGGTCATTGATTTGGAGTTGTTTCTTGACGAATCGGGGAGTTGTCGGTGTGGCAGTGAAAGAACCTGATGCTCAGATCGTGGTTGTGCTTGATGTCGAGAGAGATGACCTTCCACTGGCCGGTGAACAATGAATCGGTTATGACAAGCAGTGACTTGAACAACGTAGAGTGGGTCCCGCGTCGGCGTGTTACGTATGGTTTAATCGTCATGATGTTTTGAAGTTGTTCCTTGCGTTGTTGGGCCCTTGGTTTACGTCCACGCTACATATGAAAGTGACCCGGAAGGAGTCATTGTCAAATTTGTGACAGCCTCATTTTTGAACGACGAACCCCGTTCTAAGGGCGTAGAGTTTCCATAACATAAAGGCTTCTTCCTCGGACTCGAATACCATTCCCACTGCCGGGGGGATGATTGGGTCGGAATCGGTCATACCGTTGTAAATCTGATGTCGCCCAGTCCGGAATTGTTGTTTTCGCTTCAGTGGCTGTGACGGGTGTGCAGGTCTGTGAAATTAGACAGAGGGTAATAGTTGGGAAAAAAAAGTTTGATTAGAAAATATTCTGGTGCATTAAATTATTACACTGTTGTGTTCTGATCGTTGTCGTCATCCGATTTTTCGGTGCAGCTATCTTCGTTGTCTGATCTGTCGTCCTCATCCGAATGGGTGTTGTATTCCGAGTCGGTGTCAGTGTCCGCCGAGGAAGTCTTTGTGATACTGTGCAAAAAGGATGTAAGTAATTTTAACTGGTGCTGCGAATTGCATTAGTTTGAGAATGAATTTGGGAAAAAATCGATTGCGTACCTGTCGTGATTTACGATCGCATTGGCTGCAGGTTTTGTTGCCCCATTGCTGGATTGAGGCACATAACTTTCAATTCGAACACTGGTGAAAAAAATGGAGTACCAATTAGGTTTGCAAACAAATCGCTGTTGGGGGTATATTTGATCGAAAATCAAAATGTCGAATAAATACCTGGTAATTTTAGAGTGGTCTGGGTTCGTATTATGTGTTGCTTCAGGTGTGTGGTAACTAGTTTCAAAAAGACAGAAAAATGGATATGAATTGAAATGCATTTGATTTTGCCTGTTTTGGAATGGGTTTAAATTGTGAATTATCGATTGATACATGTTCAGTGGGATTGCCCCTTGTATCGCTACGAGGACAGCACGGACATCTCCTAGGAACTGAGCAAATTCCATTAGGGTTTGATTACGTTCTATGGCTTCATAGTAGCTGCCGGACCAAAGGAGCTCGATAGGGTTCGAGACGACAATGGATCAAGGACGGGAGTTTATGAAAAGTGAATCTTCAATGTACAATCACCGGCAAGTGGAACCCGGAGATGATTTCTTCGATTTAACTATGAGCTTGAATGAGGATGGAGAAAGGGGGTGTGAGCTAGAGTTAATGGGTTTTGATTTCAAAAATTAGATGCTGCTGTAGATCAAATGGGGGAAACGTGTGTTGTTTGAAGGGACATGAGCATTATTAGGGCAGCAAAAAAGTCACTGGGGTGGTAATCTAGTTCAGTAATCTGGCGGCGATGGCAATACAGTTTATATTGGGCCCTAAGTGGTCTTTGCGCGAAACATTTCTTACCAAATTCCTACATGTGATGTAGAATGATGTATAAGGAGATTATGTGGGGGAAATACAGGGCACATATAATAATTTTCCCATCAGTCGAATTACGCCCAAGTAAAAAATATAAAACGAAATATAAACGAAACAAAATCGCGCCACAAAATTCAAAACCGATCAACCAAATTGTGTCACCTAAGCAGCCTCCTCCTTATAGGGTTTCCAAGCAAAAACCCCTCAAACAAATCTGAGATGTGATCATCCAAATTCTCAGGGATATATTTGATATATTTGTTCGCGTTTCTTCCCCCCTCAAACTGGCCCTTAAAACGCTCTGTAAGCCAGAATCATCATCTCACAAACCGAGATCTTTAATTCCTCCTTTAGTTGCAGGTCGGATAGTTTTCAACCCGTTTGGACCCAGTAAATCTCCTCAAAAGCTAAGTTAAATTCTTGAAATTCTCTTTCGAAGCGTTTTTACTGGAGGCTCCAGATCCGCTCGATAAGCTGTCGTCTTTCAAAAAGGACAAAACCCTAGCCCAAGTAGACCGTAAATAACTGGTCAAGTGATGAAGGATTTGCCCCCGCCTTTTTCTTATCCAATCAGTGCCTAAACCCTTCAATTCATTGTCCTTCACTTTCTAAACAATATATAGCAAATTATTCATGAAAAAAATGTGATGTAACACCTCATCATCGTAAAGTTTCTTCTTCTCATCCAAATTGGCCTCTAAATAGGTAATCAAAGTGAGCACGCACTGCCCTAATGGACTCAAATTCATTGCCTCAGCCGACCCATCTGATCCCTATACTCATCCTGACTCGCCAGCAAATTATTCAGCGCAACATTATAATCCGCTAGCAAACGGATATAATTCATGACATAACGGGTGCAAGGGTTTTTTCAAAACTTCGCCCCTTAATAAATTCCCAAACTCCAAAATCGTGCTCATAACTGCATTTCCAAGCTGAGACAAAATCCCTCTCACCTCCTTCAAAACTAAAACCCTAGCCTCAACTGCTAAACAAACTTTCCATTGGGCAAGACCTCATTGAGAGCCTCATACATGCCCACAATCCTAAAAAACTTTTCAGCCTCCCAACTCGTCGTTTCCAGATTTGAATGATGATTGATGAGTGAAGGTTTTGAGCTAAAAAAAGAACGCAGCAAGGATTCTGCTGACAGAAAACATGAGCTAAGGGTGATCAACTAAGCATAACTCGAGCTCTACTTAATATTTTTTAGTGGAACAAAATTATATGGATTCTTGAGAGAATTATCAACATGTTTTATATAATTCTTAAGAGCTGGGAGTCAAAGGAAATATAAGAAGAAGGGAAAAAACAGTAGCTATCCAGAACTGAGCTGAAATTAGGGTTTGAGTTTTATTCGTAACTCGAGCTACACTCCGTCATTTTAGTGAAAAAAATTATTAAATGTTCATAAGGATGAAGACAAGATTATAGTGATTTTATGGATTTAGAAGGAAAAATGAGAAAACGAAGAAAAACCCTGCTGGCCAGAAGTGGTGCGGGTAATTTGAATTATGAGAGACTAAAAATGGATGGAAACTCACCCGAATCTGAAAAGGAGTGAACCAAACTCCTCTTCACCTCCTAGAGTGTATATGAGGTGGTAAAAAGTTGCAGATCACACCCATTTTCTTGCACCAGGTTCAAACAAAAAATCAGCTCAATTTTGATAGTTAACCTACAACCAGCCACCACAACTTCACACCACTCTTTTCTATTGTAAATAATATCTCTCTCAACCCTCCACCTGTTGAATATAAAAGGATAATAACATAAGAAAGAAGAATTTGGAGGAGATAAATATTTTTCAGAGTTTGTAAAAGAGAAATTGTTTCTTCTAATTTGTGAAGAATCATCAAAAGAGAATGGTGGAGAGACACCAAATACAATAGTCTTTACCCCTTTATATAGTGAAGGGTGAGTATTCTACTCTAAAATCTACTCTAGAATCTATTCTAGAATTCAACATTCTACACTAGAATCTATCCTAGAATTTAGTGCAAAATACACAAACAAATACCCAATAATAACTCCTCATACAATACAAGATATTTACATCTTTACAAGTAGAGATTTGCAATAACTCTTCACATGGCAAGGGTAATGTATTTAGACATCCATAATTAATAACTCTTCACATGCTAAGGGGATAATTATTTGTACATCCATAATTAATATATTCATAACACTCCCTCTTGGATGTCAATATGTCATACGCATTAAAAATCCACCTCATTAAAAACCTTGCCAGGAAAAACCCAGTGGGCCAAAAATCGTAGCAAGGGAAAAAGAGTGCAGTGCGTATTATTTCTCCCTCTCATGTGTACAAATATCTCTAAAATGACGGAGTCCAATATTTTGTCTTAATTGCCTGAAAGTTTTAGATGGCAATGACCTGGTGAATAAATCTACAAGATTATCACATGAGCGAATTTGATGGATATCAGTTTCACCGCTCTTCTGGAGCTCATGGGTGGAGAAGAACTTTGGAGAAATATGCTTTGTTCTATCTCCCTTAATGTAGTCTCCTTTTATCTGGGCAATGCATGCAGCATTATCTTCATAAATCACAGTTGGACTTCCTTTGATTGTTTTAATACCACATGATTCCTGAATATGTTGAATCATTGATCTCAGCCATACACACTCCCTACTCGCCTCATAAAGTGCTATGATTTCTGAATGATTTGAGGATGTCGCTACCAAGGTTTGCTTGGTTGAGCGCCAGAATATGGCAGTATTACCATATGTGAATAAGTATCCGGTTTGGGACCAAGCTTTATGTGGATTTGACAGATATCCAGCATCTGTATATCCAACTAATTTGGACTCTGAGGTTTTTAGATATAATAATCCTATATCTATTGTTCCTCGAAGATAACGAAGTACGTGCTTAATACCATTCCAATGCCTTCGTGTTGGCGCAGAACTATATCTTGCTAACAAATTTACAGAGAATGATATATCAGGCCTGATATTATTGGCTAGGTACATTAATGCACCAATTGCACTTAAATATGGTACTTCTGGACCAAGAATTTCTTCGTTTATCTTCTTTTGGATGAAAACAATCCTTCTTTATCTCAAGAGATCGCACTACCATAGGTGAACTCAATGGATGCGCTTTATCCATATTAAATCATTTTAGGACATTTTCTACATAAGTAGATTGATGAACAAATATCCCATTTTTCAAATGTTCGATTTGCAATCCGAGACAAAATTTTGTCTTCCTGAGATCTTTCATCTCAAACTCACCTTTTAAATATTCAGCAGTACTTTCAACTCTTCAGGAGTTATGATGATATTTAGCTCATCAACATATACTTCAATAATTATAAATCCTGATTTTGATCTCTTAATAAAAACACATGGGTAGATAGGATTGTTATGATACCCTTCTTTTGTAAGGTATTCACTTAGGCGGTTATTCCACATTCTTCCAAATTGTTTTAGCCCATACAAAGATCGTTATAATTTTATGGAATATATTCCATTAGACCTTTTGTTGCATGCTTCAGGCACTTTTAATCCTTCAGGGACATTACATGCTTCAGGCATTTTTAATCCTTCAGGGACTCTCATGTAAATACCACTATCAAGTGATCGATATAAATAAACTGTTACAATATCCATGAGATGCATATTCAATCCTTCAGAAATTGCCAGGCTAATTAAAAACCTGAATGTAATTGCATCTAACACAGGAGAATATGTTTCTTCGTAATTTATTCCTGGTTTTTACGTAAATCCTTGTGCAACAAGTCTTGCTTTGTATCTTACAATTTTATTTTTCTCATTACGCCTTCTTACAAATACCCATTTGTATCCTACGGGTTGTACACCACCAGGTGTTTGGACTACAGGTCCTAAAACTTCATGTTTTTCAAGAGAATGTAATTCTGCTAGAATTGCATCTCTCCATTTTGGCCATTCTTTCTTATGTGGACATTCTTCGATTGATTTTGGCTCTTGATCCTCGTATTCATTAATTATATCAATCGTCATTGCATATGCAAATTTTCTGTCAATTACAATTTTATTTGCTGCTGGAATATGTGATTTAGTTACTCTTTTTGTAATGACAAATGCATCGGGTAATTGATTTGCAATATGTTGCAAAAGAATAATCTTCTGAACTTCTAATTCAGATTGATTTGTTCGAGGATCAAAATGATACATTGATGATGCATTCTGTGTAACTTCTTGTTTTTCCAGCATTCGTTTCTCTCCCCCTAATGCTGGGAACATGGCTTCATGAAATTTACAGTCAGCAAATCTTGCCGTAAATAGATCTCCAGTTAATGGTTCGAGATACTTAATAATTGATGGAGAATCGAAACCAACATAAATTCCCAACCTTCTTTAAGGTCGCATTTTTGTGCGTTGGGGTGGTGCTACTGGAACATATACCGCACATCCAAAAGTTTTTAAATGGGATATATTTGGCTGCTGGCTAGTTACTAGTTGTATGGGAGAGTACTTATGATAAGCAGTTGGCCTTAATTTAATTAGTGATGGAGCATGCAATATTGCATGGCCCCATATAGATGACGATAATTTTGATTTCATAATTAGGGATCTTGCGATTAATTGTAATCATTTAATAAGGAATTCTGCTAGACCATTTTGCTCAATTTTATGTGGGTCACTGGATGCTCAATTTTAATCCCAATTGATGTACAATAGTTATTTAATACTTCGGATGTGAATTCACCGGCATTATCAAGACGAATAGTCTTAATTGTATAATCCGGGAATTGTGCTCTTATTCTAATTATTTGAGCAAGCAATCTCGCGAATGCAACATTCCGAGAAGATAACAGACATACATGTGACCATCTAGTTTCTTCCAATTTGTGAAGAGTCACCAAAAGAGAATGGTGAAGAGGTACCAAATACAATAGTCTCTACCCCTTTATATAGTGAAGAATGAGCATTCTACTCTAGTATCTACTCTAGAATCTATTCTAGAATTCAGCATTCCACTCTAGAATATATCCTAGAATTTAGTACAAAATACACAAACAAATATCCTACAATAACTCCTCATACAATACAAGATATTTACATCTTTACAAGTGGAGATTTGCAATAACTCTTTACATGACAAGAGTAATGTATTTGGACATCCATAATTAATAACTCTTCACATGCTAAGGGGATAATTATTTGGACATCCATAATTAATATATTCATAACACCACCATCATTTTTTGGCTTAATTTTGACCTAATTTAGTGGGAAAATACTGAAAAGGATCCTACTGGACATATTTGGAATGTTTCGAGTTGTGACTAGAGGGACTCTACTTTAGTGCGGATGAAGGGGAGAGCTCCACGAGTGAACTAGAGGGACTCTAGCTTGAATTCCTTACTTTATTTTGTTGAAACTTGTAATGAAAATATCGGGTAGTTTAAAATAAAATAAGTAATATAAAATGAAATGAGGTTACCCAGAACGCGTAAATGTTGTCCTAAGGCAATTTCCATCTATCGTGCGATCGTTGGACTACCTCAAGATATTCCGAGGATTCACTCCATAGACGCATGACTGTAGAAGTTGTGACAAAAGCCTCCTTGAGTAGAATTTTTTTGAATAGTAGCACTATTTTGAAGAATAATTAATCAGATAGCATGATTTTCAAAATATTTGGGTAGGTAGCACTTCCGCCAGACCTTCTGGCGGAACTAAAGTAGTATAAAATGAAATGAGGGTAGTTCCGCCAGAGGGTCTGGCGGAACTAGGGAATTTTTGTTTTTGCTAATCTCGGCCATTTGGCACCCTTAAACAGCCTAGACGGTGAAATTGGCCAAAAAATGACGAAAATATAGGTTCCGCCAGACCCTCTGACGGAACTAGCTAGTTCCGCCAGTAGGTCTGGCGGAACTACACATTTTCCCAACTTACAATCAGAAAGTCCAAAAAAATGGTCTGGCGGAACTAGACCATTTTCCCAACTTACTAATCGACCCAAAAAATTTCAAAATTTAGGGTTTAGTAACGGTTTTTAATAAAAAACCGATACTAAATATTAGTATTGTATCGGATTTTTTGGGAAATTTTTTTTCCCTTTAGTAACGGTTGTTAACAAATCACCGTTACTAAATTCAAAATTAGTAACGGTTCTTCCCTAAAAACCGTTACTAAATATGAAGTTAGTAACGGTTCTTCCATAAAAACCGTTACTAAATTTCCACTTAGTAACGGTTTTTATGGAAGAACCGTTACAAATTTTGAATTTAGTAACGGTTATTTGTTAACAACCGTTACTAAAGGAAAAAAAAAATTTCCCAAAAAATCCGATACAATACTAATATTTAGTATCGGTTTTTTATTAAAAACCGTTACTAAACCCTAAATTTTGAAATTTTTTTGGGTCAGATTGTAAGTTGGGAAAATGGTCTAGTTCCGCTGCACTCCACCGGCGGAACTAGACCATTTTTTTGGACTTTCTGATTGTAAGTTGGGAAAATGTGTAGTTCCGACAGACCCACTGGCGGAGCTAGCTAGTTCCGCCAGAGGGTCTGGCGGAACCTATATTTTCGTCATTTTTGGGCCAAAAATAAATTTTACCTAGTTCCGCCAGACCCAGTGGCGGAACTAGCATTTTTCATTAATTAAGGCTGTTTAAGGATGCCAAATGGCCGAGATTAGCAAAAAAAAAAAATTCCCTAGTTCCGCCAGACCATCTGGCGGAACTACTTCAGTTCCGCCAGAAGGTCTGGCGGAAGTGCTACCTACCCAAATATTTTGAAAATCATGCTATTTGATTAATTATTCTTTAAAATAGTGCTACTATTCAAAAAAATTACCTTGAGTATCCGACTTTGAAATTGTTTGTGAATTTAGAAATAAATGTGTATTGAAAATTGGGAGGATTTGTAAGAGAATATGATTGTATATCTAGCGTGAGTCACTGGCCTTATTCTTTTAATGAATAATACTGAAGCTTGTCAAGGAATATATTTATAGGAGTAGGCCAGATGATGGTTCAAAGAATAGTCAAAGGGTTATATAATGAATAATAGGAACTAGAAATATTCGTGCAATACTACGAATCTTTTTATTTTAATATACAATTATATTGGTATTTGAAGTTAATATTTTCGATTTCATGAAGCAGTTACATCAAAAGATTTTTATGTTGTTGAAAATTATATTATATTAATTTATGTACTAAGTTTCACTTATAACATGTGAATTTTTATTCACGTGGTGTATATATATAGTACATAATTTAAAAAGCTAAAAAAATCAGCAATGAGAATATGAATTAATATTTTAAGAAATTAGCCATATTAATTTTTCTTATATATCACCTTCTTTATTTTTCTTATATAATTTATTCTCTTGTGCAAACAAAACATCACTATCATTAAATTATGTCTTTTCTCTATTTATTTTTTTTTCATTTTTCTCTTTGTTATGTTGTAAAGTAATTATAATATAAGAAAACATAAGAGAATAATTAAAGTAATTGCATAATCGCGCTACACAACAAATATTTTTAATTTTATTTATTTCGATATATAAAGATAAACTTGCAATTAACAAAATTGCACAATCTCACAATAACTTTTAAAAAAAATTATAAAAATTAAAATAATATTTAAATTTATTCATAACACATAAAAAATATAAAAAAATTATGTAGATTAGTTTAGTATTTATTTTATTTATAATTTTGTATTACATCATATGATGTTTTATCATATCTAACGGATAACCTTATATAATAAATTATGTTATTATAAATTAATTATATAAATAGTAACTTAATGGAAAGAATAAATTAATTTTTTAATAAGACACTATGAATTAATCTGTATGATCTCAATTTAAGTTTATTTTCAGTTGTTCTCTAAAACTATATTATTGTCTTTTGATATATTACATTTAGAAAAATATATAAGTTATAATCATCCTTAGATGAAACTCGAAAAAAGAAAAAATAAGACTATTTATTTCAAAGATTTAAGTAAAAGCACCGAAAGATCTAGTTAAAGGAATCTCATTATTTTTTTGACAAAAAGAGAAAGAAAAACTTATATTTAACATTATGTTTGAAGGGGGGGAAATATATCGTTCTACACGAGAGAAAAAAATGTTATGTTATTTTATAAGAAAATATAGCATGAATCATTTTCTTAAAATGATATCACCATCTATTTTATCATTGTTGATCTTATTCAACTACCAAAATGATGTGTAATAGATATATACTTTATAAATAAATGAATCACTTAATTATCACTAAAACATGAATATATAAATTAATGTAATGTATTTCTTAATGTATTATTTTCTTGTTGTGAGAACCCGACGGTTCTCACCATATTGGAAATGTAATAAAAAATAGCAATCTAATAAATTATATGATTATGTATTAATAATAACCACACACATAGCCATAAAATATCAAGAAACTTGAGAACTTAAATAATCGAAAAATTTGATTGGACGACCATAAGAAATTTGATGCCATGATTCAATCGGGATGACTCAAAAGGAGGTGAAAAAATGATGGGGTGTGTTAATTTATGTAAATATTTGAATTTATAATTTATTGATAATACATAAAGAATAATTTATTGTTTTATATTTTAAAGGTCTAATTGTTTAAATCTAATTATGTATATATTTCCCACATGAACATATTTTCTTATATAGTTTATCTTTGAATACTTAGCCGAGAAAAAAATTTAATTGGAACTATAGCAATATGGAATTCAAAATAAAGAAAAAAATTCAAACAAATTTAGTTTTTGAAAATTTTAACATTAGAAATAAAATATTTTCTTATGAATTACTATTTTTTAAAGAAGAAAAGAAAAAATAAATAAATATATTTTAATTAAAAAACTTAATTTCTCTTTGCATTAATATTTGAACATAAATATGTATTATGATTCATTAGTATTATTTAGATTTAAATCTAACGATCAAAAATAACTTTAACCGTTCTCACCTAATCGGACATAGAATAACAAACACCAAAATCACTAATCATTGACATGTTAGTATCATATATAAATAATGTCACAAAATATTTGAATAAGTAAAAAATTGAATAGTATAGATATAATCATATTATTTAATCCAAGTTCCAAAGAAGAAAACAATTGAGAGGATATGGCCTCTTCAGAATACACAAGGCTTTGAAAAATAAGAGGGTCCGGAAATTAAGAGATTTTAATGGTGAGGCAGGTGTAAATGAAAGGCTGGCAAGAAGGCCGGTTGATATTTGCAAAATCAATGAAAATAATTGTTCACTGGAATCCAACGTGTATAAGGTATGAAAGGTTGTCAAAAATGGTCTATTACTTATTCAAGCTCAAATGGAAAATATTGCCACCAGTAAAATGTGAAATCTTAACATTAAATACACATCAAGACAAGAATTCACTGAGATATGTATCAACGAAATATATTACATAGATCATGACATTAGGATTGGTCTGATAAGTAAGAGTTTGGATTCAAGAACAAGACAAGCTAAATTTTGGATTTTCTCTTACAGGTTTGCCCTATTTGTCCTTCTTTTTCTTTGTTTTTCGCTGTTTTTGTGGTTGAGTCCATATCTGAATATTATGCATAAAACATGAATAAAATAAGTAGTCTTGTTTTACTTGATTATGTTTGAGTAAAATTTATTACGGATTGGTATTTGTGAGTTAATGGTGTGAAATCTTGGGTTTAAACCACTCAATGTGACTGATTTGGACTGTTTAGTCTTAATAGCTCATTGTTTTCTTTTTCAATTAAAAATTGTGAGCATTTTTAATTGAAATTAGGCACTAAAACTTGTTGTGTTATGACTTGTTAATCATTAGGACATTTGGCTGAGATCCCCGTGTGATTAGATTAGGTTTTGTATTTTGCGATAGAAACTTGAAATGACTGTGCTAGGTTTTGTTCATGAGTTTAGTCCATTAATTGAGAAAATTATTAAGTTAGAATGCTCAATCTTAGCATCCAAACCTGCTAAATTGTTATCAAGTGATTAATGATTGTCTAGATTGGCAAATTACTATTTAAACCCTATTGTTATCATTAAAAAACCTTTCTTGCCGAGTCACTGATTTTTCTGCAGAATTAACTGGTCTGTCAGTCGAATGCAAATTAGTCCATAAAAATATTGATATTTTTCTAATAAATTTATATTTAGTAGATCAAAATCAACCTAAAGTTTGCCCGATTCCTTTTTATATTTTGAGAGATATGATTTTTTTGTAAAAATCTAATTTTCTTAATTTCTATTTTTTTGTTTCAGTTTACTATTTCTATTCGTTTCAATTTTAAAAATAAAAAAATAAAAAAAGACCAGTCTAGAGTGTTTTTGGGTGTAAAATTTGATTCTGAATTTTAGTTATCATGTCCAAGTCTCACAAGTTGCAATATCACACTATTTTTAACTATTGGTCTGTCTGCTGAAAAACCTGAATTGTTCTCTATTTTTTAATTATTTCTCCCAATCTCATGTGTGATTTGTTGAATCCATGTTGAAATTATGAGCAAGAAACTGTGATCTGTCTGCTTGCTCTGTCATTTTCTTGAATTTATTGAATAAAACATAATAACAGTAAAATACCACTGCAAAGATCTCTTTTTCTAGTTTCCAACATATAATTTGCTGATTTGAAGTTCGTTTGGTCTAGTTAAAAGTTAAAATACCAAGGTGTGTCAAAGCTGAAATTTGAATAAGCTTAAATTAACATTTCAAAATCTTGGGACTTTGCAAAAAAAAAAAACCCTAAAAACTTGAGAATTTATTGTGAAGTTGTTAAACTTAAGACCAGTCCTCATGTGGCTCCACCCTAGAAACCAGTACCACATATTCACTTGTTAAGATGAATTAGAGTAAAACAAATATATTTGTTAACAATTAGAAATTGTCAAACGATGTGGGTCTCACATTCAATAACTTGAATTCATAATATACTTACGAGACTAAGACATAATGATCTGCTGTTATTGTTAGTATTTAATTAAAAATTTTGAAATATATTGTTTCTCTTCATTTTAGTAGTTATACGTGCCGTATGACATTCTAAATAAGTTATTTGTAGTCTAAAATTATTTATTTTGCACTAATACTAATATTTCACGGCCACTTCATATCATAAATTGCAAGTCTGGGTGTGATCATAAAATCTTAATGAAAGTGAAATTCAACAAGATTCTATATGTTAAATCGAGATTCAACTTGAATTCTACCAAAATAAGATACTAAGTGGTCAAATCGTTTTCTCAACTCAAAATCATAGAATCTTAAGATTTTAGAAGTTAAAACGAGATTTTGACAACCACGAGGGACTGAAACAAAAAACAAAAGATTTCCTGATGTATATGCAAGAAATTCTCAGACCTCACTCTCACTACGTAACAATGAAAACTGACAAGAAAAAAGGGACTGTGCCGCATAAATAATCATCATGTGCCTTTATCAGTGGGAATCAATGATGCAGGGCATAAGTGCAAAAAAAAAAAAATACTTTTAAGTTAAAAGCGCAAAAAAAAAAAAAAAAAGAAACAAAGATAGAAAGAAAGAAAGGGAAAAAGAGAAGGAGAAGCCGTACATCCGAATCGAGGGGGTTCTCTAGATTTGTTCGCTCTATCTCCGTATCCTCTTTGCTCCTTTTAATAATATCCGCCCACTCCTCAATAACCTATACTCCTATGACCTCATCTTCTATGCCATCTCCCCCATACAACCCCTCCCCCTAACCCTCCTCCTTTTCCTCATCAGGCTTCCTCATTTTTCTCTCCCGCATTCTCGATTTCCTCTTGTCTGATCTCCTCTTCTAATACGGTATGGCCCCCTCTCATTGCACATCCCTCCTTACTTTTACCACTTCTTCAAAACATTACCTCCACTTTCGAACAACCTTTCTTCTTTTGTTTCCACTTGAATACCGCTTTGAATGTCACAATCTCCTCCTCCCTCCAAGCATGCAATGGCACATTCGATATGCTTAATTCTACTAGATAACAGAAGCGCACTTGGTCACCTTGATGAGATGGGAATGAAGCTTCGACTGAGTGAAGGAATTACGCTCTAGACCAAAGCGTTGGACTAGAGATTAGATTATGAGAAACATGTTTATTCACTTTATATATGAATGAGTGTTTGGGTGGCTAACATATATACATATATGGGATAATTTCATATTTGCCACTACAAAAACACAAAATATCATATTTGCCATTACAAAAATCAAAATATCATATTTGCCACTACAAAAACTTGAAAATATCATATTTGCCATAACAAAAATCAAAATATCATATTCGCCATTCCAAAATTCAAAATCTATCAAATTTATCCAAAACTTATAAACATCCCTCTTTTTCCTTTAGTACTATCGGTCCAATCTTATAATTACTATTTACCTCAACATTTTTTAGTGTGAAATTAGAATTTAATTTGAAAGTAAAATATATTCAAAAGAAGAATAAACATTCCAAATCTAATTTATTTTTGGAATAATTATTTCTATTAAGGAAAAATGAACAGAAGAATATATTATCAACATAGGCAAAATAATGTTGTGAGAAGAGAGTGACAAAACAGGGATCGGATTTTAGGTTGAAAAGATATATGTGTATTTGCTAGTGAAAAAGAAATAAAAGGATATTTTTTGGTCATATTAAATAAAACTTAACTAACTGTTGACGATGTTAGGTATATTTGATATTTTTGAAGTTTTAAAAGGGTAAATTTGATGAATTTTGTGTTTTCTTATGGCAAATATGATTTTAGATTTTTGTAATTCTAAATATGATATTTTAAGTTTTTGCAATGGCAAATATGATATTTTAAAGTTTTTGCAGTGGCAAATACGAATTTTATGATATTTTATGTTATTCTAATGGCAAATATGAAATTACCCCTATATATATTAGATCGACCATGAATGAAACGTTTTGGGTTCACATCATCAGAATACGTGATTTTAATAATAGAACTGTAAACCAACGAATGACATTCTAAATTGTCCCTAATGATATGTACGATGTTTAAAGAAATAAACATACTTCAGGAAAGAAGCTTCATATCCTTACTAGTATATTCACAGACTGAATGATCATATTCTGCTGATCATGGACATATGGATTTCAAGTTTAGAATATAGGTACATGTTAGAGAGCATGTACTGGACTGAACACACTATGAAAATGCATGGTACATGTCATTAGTGGTTCTCATATGAATAGTATACTTGTTCTGATGGTGTTATGCCCTAGGCCAAAGTGTTTGTGACCTAGATGATGGATTATAATAACAAACATAATATTTATTCTAAGATATTTCATATAATATGTACGTATAAGTTATTTTAATATAATTAAAATAGACCATGAATATGCAATTCAACTTTATGTCATCAAAGTGCGTGACTTTGATAGTAAAACTATAAAGTGTCATGAATTCTATTCTAAATCGTCCCTGGTCATTTATAGGATATTTGTGGAGACAAATATACTTGCAGATACATATAAATATATATTCATATACAAGCTATAAATGTACACCAGTATATTAGTTGACTGATGATTATGTTTTACTGATCATGGATAAATAGTTATCAAGTCATTAACATAGGTATATGTTATAGACCATATACTGGACTGACCCGCCATAAGAATGCTACATGTTTTACGTCATTAGCGATTCTTGTAACATAAAGTATTTATAGTCCTTTGACCTGAGATTGTCTCGATTCCCAACATGAGTAATTTTATACTTTAATATAATCTAACACTGCATTTAACCGGGTGGTCATAACGGTTATGATTAGGTATACAATGAATCATGTAGAGGGATGAGTGCAATCAAGACGAGATTTGTTCCTCTCATAAATGAGAGAGAGATCTTTAAGCCTCTTGATGAATTGAGCTGAAGAAATGTATGGCCATACTCAAATGAATTAATAAGAGTTATTAATATCATTTGTTCTTGTTCAGTTTAATTCGGGATCAAGAAATATTAATCGATTAATATAAGGATGGCGTCTTACATGCCTTATGATCGATATAGATATTGCGTGACAAAGGGACTAAATACGTGATTGTTGATTAGGTAAATCGGATCACTGATATTCACATAAATTGGGTAATCATGATGGCTTGCTAAAGTCCGCTCATGATTTATAGACTGTCAAGTCTATTGCCAACATTAAGTGAACCTACAGGGTCACACACAGAGAACAAACTGAAACGGGCGCAGAAAAATCGTAGCGACTTATATGATGAGTTGCATAAGAATGTCACAAAATATATTGTCATCTTATGTGATAAGATGTGATATATATATATATATATATATAAAGACTATGAGCACAAAAGATCATGTAATCTAGAAGAGTCTAGATGATGACATATGGATAATGATGAGTGATGTCATATACATCTTTTAGTGTGAAGAGACATGACTCTTCACCTCTATATAAGGACATAGAGGGCTCCAAATTCACAACACAACACATCATTCTCTCTCTCTCTCTCTCATTATTTCACATTCTCTTTTGTGAGACAAAAGAGAGAAAATATACTTTCTAATTTGTATGACAAAATTATGAAAGGGTGCTTTCCTTTTGTATGACAAAACGAAAGAGTGCGATTATATGAGAGGAATTATACATCTTTTGTGAGATAAAATAAGAAGAAGAAAATGAGTTTTCTTGTGCAAGAGGAGAACAAGTTACTAGCATATATATTGTTCTTCTTCCCGTTTTAAGAAGTTTGTTCCTGTTGATACCGGTAGAGGCGTTCGTACTTTCGGCGCTTGTGATCTATTCGGCCTAAGAAGATGAGAATGGGTTGTTGAGAGTTTCGGTGGAGACCGATTGTGTGTGCGGTACATGACTTCCGCACGATCCGACCTAGACGGCCTAGACGGACGGAAAATTGGTTAGGACGGTAACCGGATTAGAGGCGCATGGATAACACGCATGGTTTGAGCGTCACTGATTAAGCATAATCCGAAAGGTATCTTTAAGATTTATTTCTTTGATTTAACCGATATGCACGGATCCTCGGGATGGGTTTTGGACGAATATTTTTGTTTTCCGCTGTGTTATGCACGTCCGAAACCCAATAGTGGTATCAGAGCGACGTACGTGTTTCGGTTAAATTGAGACGGTATATGTGAGATATATATTATTTAGATACCATTTATAATTTTGATTTATAATTATAAGGCTTGCATATAGAGTATTCATGTGTTGAATATTCTTAATTGAAAGGATGTAATGGTTTGGGGATTCATGAAAATATGCATGTGATGTATCATATTTATGAAAGAGTTCATATAATGATCAATTCATGAAAACATGTATTTAATACGTTAAATGAAAGGTTGGTATTAGTTGCAATGAAAGTTCTTGACTCATATGATGAGTTCGGTTAAGATAACATGCAATGATTGGCTGAGATAACATGCCTCTTAATAAGGTGCATGTACTGATGGTTTAATTTGCAATAAAATAAAAGATACATCCAAGATAATCAAAAGGTGCATGTAAGGGTTTTATAGTAAAAACGATACAATCAAAAGGTGTGACCAAAATCTGAAAACATATGATATCAATAAATGTTATTAAGTATCATGTATACATATTTTGATAACATAATAAAACATAATAACACATGGCCGAATTAAGTATGCATCTTTTGGCGCCGGTCTACTTTCCAATGAAGATTAATATACATCTTAATTGACCAAACCGACTAGACATCACATAACATGATTAACTAATATACATCTGATAATTTGGTCAAACCGGTTAAGTACAAATCATATATTGGTGCGCATGATTTGACCAAAATTGTTTGGTTGCACGGCCCAATTATATTTAATATTTAAACTATGCATTTGATGCATGAACCAGATTTCACAAAATATAATTAATGAAATTATATGGTTGCACTTTAAATGATTCGTACAATATTCAAATATACTTTGATATGGACCAAGAGTTGTACCAAAAGTTATCATCCCAGAGTTGCACCCAAAGAATGCGACTAACATGTGCGACCAAGGATGCGATCCAAATGTCACATTCAAGGGATGCGTCAAAAGGTTGTGTCTAAAGAGTTGCGGCTAATGGGTGTGACTAAAGGTTGTGACCAAAAGGTCCGACTAACGGGTGTGACCAAGGGATGTGATTCAAATGTAACATCCAAAAGACGCCACGAAAGGTTGCGACCAACGGATGCGACCAACGGGTGCGACCAAAAGGTGCGACTAACGGGTGTGACCAAGGGATGCAATTCAAATGTCACATCCAAAAGACGGGACGAAAGGTTGTGACCAAAGGGTGCGACCAAAGGGTGCGACTAAAGGGTGTGACCAACGGATGTGATCCAAATGTCACGTCCATAAGGTTACGACCAATAGGTGCGACCAAAGGGTGCGACCAAATAGTGTGACTAAAGGGTGTGACCAATGGATATGATCCAAATATCGCGTCGAATAGGTTGCGACTAACGGTTGCGAGCAAGAGGTGCGACCAACGGGTGTAATCGACATGCACAACTAAGAGGTATGACCGAAAAGGTGCAATTGCAAGAGTTGCGACCTCTTGAATAGTTGTGTCTTCATGAAATGGTGCATACCATGAATTGCCCTTTTAAAATGGTGCATGTGATGCATTATTTCATGAAAAGTTGCATGTGATGTATTGAATTCATGAAAAGATGTCTATGATGTATTAATGTGTAGAAAAATGTGTGTTGACAAAGTTGATCAGATGTTGACCATGTTGATGATGTTGACAGTTGACTGTTGACCCACTGTGTTGACTGTGGACTATGTTGACTGTTGATTGTATTCACTGTTAATTGTTGACAGTTGACTACACTAATTTACCCCTTGAGAGTTGACCATTAAATTGGTCAAAAGTTGATCATGACCTGGTCAAAATATTGACCATTGACTATTGACCTTGTCAAACGTTGATCGTTGACCGAGTCAAATGTTGACCAAATCAAACATTGAGTTTTGGCCTGCCAAATGTTGACAATGATGACCGTGCTCCGAATTCGCATTCGTAAGCCTTATGTATATATATTTTATAAATGGTTAAATAATCGAAACATAATATGATTATGTTTATATTTGATATATTTGTTGATAGGTGTTGATATAATGAAAGAGTTCATTAGGCATAACACATCCAACATGGAGATGAAGGAGTTCATCGTCCATTATGTATACATCACTATGATGACAAGTTCATTTTTAACCACACATCATGGCGATGAAAGAGTTCATCGAGTTCTATACATGGAGATAAGATTTTCATATACAATCTAAGAAAAATTTCATGGAGATGAAATATATATATTAGGAAATCTTTATGTTAGTTCATAAAGATCAAGGCCATGATTTATCATCGTTATTATCTTTATTCTATTGGTACATGTGATGTTCTTTTAAGGTTGCATAATAACATATAATATTAAATTTAAAATCCCTCTAAATAATATTAAGTCATGAAATGCCTTCCATAAGTCTAAATCTCTCGATACTTTGATTGACCCTGCACAGGTCATGCCAAAGCTGGGTATGTAGGGACAATCTTAGGAGGAGAGAATGCAGGAACAGGGAGCCAACATAGGTCATGCCAAAGCAGAGTGTGTTGGGTACTATTTTGCCGATGATTAGACATGGCTTGATTTAACTGGGCTATCAAGTCGGACTTGGGCTCGGGGCATACGATAGGATATATACGTCGGGCATATGATGCTTATCCTATGTTGTTCAAGAGTTGTATGAGATTGGAATTATTCCTACCTAAATAAGTTAACTTCTAGGCGATGAGCCAAAGCTCACTTAAGACTTAATTGAAATATGGATCTTGTCTCACTATGAAACTTCATGGATTGAAACTTTCCGAATCAATACGATTGAGGGTTATTGATTTTATTAAAAAAAATAGTGGGAGCCATTATATGAAATATTTAAAGAATAATAGTCTTTGCATATTATTCAAATCGAATAATATATCTATTTATGTCTCACAATAGGTCCTTGAGAAGGACATATAACATAAGATGCTAATAATCGTTAACATGAACATGGACAAGTGTTGTCAATAATGTTCTCGTGCTTAAAATGAACGTAAAAAGTACTCCCAAAGAGAAGGGCAAGATGTTGCCGAGGCTTCGGCCTTAGGTAAGAAATTAGTATCTTTTGCAATGAATCGGTTCATTGAAAGAAACCATAATTTTTCAAAAAGATATGAAAAAGGGAATGAAAGGATAGTGTGACTACCGCTTCAAGTATTTTTGTTATAGAAATTAACTTGTCTATTTCACATAATGTGTATTAGATACACGATGTGAATCACACATTTGTAAAAATGTGCTGACAAAGTTGTAGGCTATTGAATAAATATGATGTTAATATATGAGTGACAAATTTAGCAAAAGTTGTTGCATTTTCTCAAGTAACTCATTTATTTACATTATCTTTTTGGACTTATCGCTGGCATAAATAATTGTTATTTAATGTCGACAATAAATTTTGTATTATCTGTAGTTCGATTTTATCTATGAATGGTTATTAATTTATTATTGAGAATAATAATTTCACCATTCACAAATGTCAATTTTCTTTGGAAATGTTCCAATAGAAAAATTACCTTATGTATTATATCGAACAAGATAATTATAAGTCTATCTATAACATTAATAATAAGAATTTAAATCTAGCATTGTCGCTTGGTCTACTTAAATAAGATGAACATTTATTAAATCCATTAAGATGGATTTTCAAATTCATTTGATTTTGAATCATTTGAAACATGTGTAACTTATTTATTAGACAAGATGACATATACGTTTTTCACAAAGTAAGGTGAAAACAAGTTACTTATTGGCTCACATACATAGTAATGTATGTTCATCAATGAGTGAAGGTGCTAGAGAAAATTACTTCATCGTTTTATTGAAACAATAAATTTGAATATTTTGAAAAGTTCAAAAGTTACAAATAATGAAGTAGAGAATAAAACTTGGCTTCGAAAAATCAAATTTATTTGATGAGATCGAGGAGTCAAGAACCAAATGTTTGATTATCATGATAACTATATCGAACTTTATTAGATATAGTTCGATTATGATGAGTCAAATACATCTTCTATTTCTTTCTGGGTTACGCTCTTATTGCGTCCATACTAAATATAATTCCATCTAAAGCAGTTGTAAAAGAATCCATATGCGATATGGACTGGTAGGTGTATCAGATTATTTTTTATCAAGATTTGAGGATATGATACTTAATTGAAGCATCATGCATCTAATCGGATTAGTGCTTATTGTGGAATATCCTAAGAAAAGTAAAGGATATTACTTCTATAATTAATATGAGAACAAATTGTTTGTTACTCGAAAATTATATCTCTTTGGAAGAAGTGTTTCCAAAAGAATTAGAGGGAGTAAATTTGAAAAGTTCAAATTCCACATACTGACAGTAATGCTCGGATGGAAATTAATTCAGATTTCAACTAGTGATTGAGTATGCAATTAATCAACTTGACTCTCAAGATGTTGAAGAGTCTAAGTATATAACATAAGTGTATTCATGTAGATATATTAGAATTTATCTCAGGCCCGAAAAATATAGATTTTTCGTGTCTAATGATAAAAATTTCGTACTCATAGATGATGAGTCCATATTCTACTAATAGACTATGATGAGTCATGGCTCTAATGGTTAGAGACTTTGAAAGTTAAGATGTAATCCATGCCAGACAATAAAGTTTTGAATTTGATTGATCCATCAGATGGAAATATGGATTTAAAAGAAAGACCGACATGGATAATGTGCAAACATATAATGATTTGTGGTTAAGTTAAATTCATAGTATAGACTATGATAATATTTTTCCAAGTCATCATGCTTATGTATTTCAGAATTTTCTTGGGCATATGTTCATAGTATGACTATAAAAGATGCCAAGTGGATGTCAAAACGTTGTTTCTTAATAGAAACATATGAAAGTATGTATATGATACAACTTGAGAGTTTTGTCTATCCTAAAATTTTTTGAAAAGAGTTTGCAAGTTGCATAAATTCATTTATGAATTAAAGCAAACATTTCTAGGTGAATATTTATTATTTGATGAAATAACCAAACAGTTTGGTTTTATCAAAAATTAAAGATAAATCTTATGTTGATGAAATGCATCATCAATGTATCACTTTGATCCTCGAACAAATCAATCTGAACTAGAAGTTGAAAAGATTATTAATTTGCAACAAATTGCAAATCAATTACCCGATGCATTTGTCGACAAAAAAAAGAGTAACTAAATCGTATATTCGAGTAGCAAATGTGTCGGCTCGCATTGAAATACCCTTGGATAATCCAAAGTGTGATATACGCCAAAAGCGTGGTCGACCAATCTGTTCCAAAGATAAAAATCCAAGAAACAAAAGAACGCACGATAAAGTTGGCATAACTGAAATTATCAATACACCAGAAGAAATAGATTCTTCTGAAAAGAATATTGACGATGAAATGATAGAAGACATAAATGAGCAAATAAACTCAAGAAGAGGTTATAACCCCTGCAGAGGTTCAGATACCTGACAATATTGAAAATATTGAAAATAATAAGATCTCAATAAATTATGTCTCTACTAGAAAGAAATGGAACCGATATAAAACTGTCATTGACAGAAAATTTGCATATGCAATCGCGATTGATATAATTAATGAATATGAGGATCGAGAGCCAAAATCAATCGAAGAATGTAGACATAAGAAAGAATGACCAAAATGGAGAGATGCAATTCTAGGAGAATTACATTCTCTTGAAAAACGTGAAGTTTTTGGACCTGTAGTCCGAACGCCTGATGGTGTACAACCCGTAGGATACAAATGGGTATTTGTAGAAAGAGTAATGAGAAAAATGAAATTGTAAGATACAAAGCAAGACTTGTTTCACAAGGTTTTATGCAAAAATAAGGCATAGATTACGAAAAAACGTATTCTCCTGTGTTAGATGCAATTACATTCAGGTTTTTAATTAGCCTGGCAATATCTGAAGGATTGAATACGCATCTCATGGATGTTGTAATAGCTTATTTATATGGATCACTTGATTGTGATATTTACATGAAAGTCCCCGAAGGATTAAATGTGCCTGGAGCTTGTAATGTCCCTGAAGGATTACAAGATCCTGAAGCATGTAATAAAATGTCTCGTGGAATGTATTCCGTAAAATTAAAAAGATCTTTGTATGGGCTGAAACAATCTGGGAGAATATGGTATAACCGCCTAACTGAATACCTTACAAAAGAAGGGTATCATAACAATCCTATTTACCCAGGATATGTTGATGATGTAAATATCATCGGAACTCCTGAAGAGCTTGAAAGTACTGCTGGATATTTAAAAGGTGAATTTGAGATGAAAGATCTCAGGAAGACAAAATTTTGTCTCGGATTGCAAATCAAACATTCGAAAAATAGGATATTTGTTCATCAATCTACTTATGTAGAAAATATCCTAAAATGATTTAATATGGATAAAGCACATCCATTAAGTTCACCTTTGGTAGTCCGATCTCTTGATACAAAGAAGGATTGTTTTCATCCAAAAGAAGATAACGAAGAAATTCTTGGTCCAGAAGTACCATATTTAAGTGCAATTGGTGCATTAATGTACCTAGCAATAATACCAGGCCTAATATATCATTCTCCGTGAATTTGTCAGCGAGATATAGTTGTGCACCAACACGAAAAATTGGAATGGCATTAAGCACGTACTTCATTATCTTCAAGGAACCATAGATATAGGATTATTATATCTAAAGACCTCAGAATCTAAATTAGTTGGACATGCAGATGCTGGATATCTGTCGAATCCACATAAAGCCCGATCTCAAACAGGATACTTATTCACATACGGTAATACTACCATATCCTGGCGCTCTACCTTGGTCGCAACATCATCAAATCATTTAGAAATCATAGCACTTCATGAGGCGAGTAAGGAGTGTGTATGGCTGAGATCAATGATTCAACATCTTCAAGAATCATGTGGTATTGAAGCAATCAAAGGAAGTCCAACTGTGATTTATGAAGATAATGCTACATGCATTGCCCAGATAAAAGGGGGCTACATTAATGGAGATAGAACAAAGCATATTTCTCCAAAGTTCTTCTCAACACACAAGTCCAGAAGAGCGGTGAAATTGATATCCATCAAATTTGCTCATGTGATAATCTTTCAGATTTATTCACCAAGTCATTGCTAACTAAAACTTTCAGGTAATTAAGATAAAAGGTTGGACTCCGTCATGTTAGAGATATTTGTACACATGAGGGGAAAAATAACGCTGCAATCTTTTTCCCTTACTATGGTTTTTGACCCATCGGGTTTTTTCTGGCAAGGTTTTTAATGAGGCGGCTTTCTAATGCGTATGAAATATGGACATCCAAGGGGGAGTGTTACGAATATATGAATTATGGATGTCCAAGTAATTATCCCCTTAGCATGTGAAGGTTATGAATGTATTAATTATGGATGTCCAAATACATCACCCTTGCCATGTGAAGAGTTATTGCAAAGATGTAAATATCTTGTATTGTATGAGGAGTTGTTGTATGGTATTTGTTTGTATATTTTTTTACTAAATTCTATGATAGATTCTAGAGTAGAATGCTGACTTCTAGGATAGATTCTAGAGTAGAATGCTCACCCTTCACTACATAAGGGGTAGAAACTATTGTATTTGGTACCTCTTCGCCATTGTGTTTTAGTGATTTCTCACAACTAGGAGTCTCATCCAAAACTCTAAGAAATATTTTCCTCCTCCAAATCCTCCTTTCTTATGTTATTATCATTTTATATTCAACAATTCTATTTTGTATTATTCACTCATTTTTTATTCAAAAATTTCATATTCCCATTCTATCGTATCCTTATCCACGAGATTTTGAGTCTCATGTGTCTACCACCATCAAGGCATCTTTCAAGTGAATCACATTCCATGAATATGATCTTTGTGTATCAAATTCTATTCGAAAATAGATACAGAATTGATTGTTAGATTCTAAAAAAGTTGACAACCATGAATGTTTTCAATATAATATCTAATTAATGTTTATTTTATAGTCTCATGGAGGTAGCAACTTTTTATGGTCAAGAATTCCATAATGAGCATCGTATTCGGCATCAGAAGCTAGAAAAAATGTTGAAAAGACTCATTCTATTCAAATCACCCATGATGGAAGTGATCCAATCTTCCATAATGGAGATAGTCGTTGCATCACTCTTTCCTAGGTTCATAGCGGATGCTTTGCAGGATGCTTTTGTCCGGAGCTTTATTATACCGCTTGTACCACTGATCAAGTTTGCTTTTATTGGTTCATATGGGATGTTTTTCTCGCGAGCTTTTGGATAAACGCTTGGAAAAAGTACAAGCGACTTCCCTCTGTTTTAAAGGAGTTCAAGTATCTTCAAGCAGCTGGTCTAGATCGCGAAGCTTGTTTGCAATTCAAACAAAGTGAAAAACAACTTCTCATAATAGAAGATGAATACATATCGTTGAGAGAGACATTAGAAGAATTAATCTGACAAAGTATTTCTAAGGGACTCATAGAGGAAAAGGAAGCCTGTTTGAAGACGGGGTCTTTTCACCTAGGATTATTCTTTTGGAATTGGACTCTGCGGCACGATTTTCTCAAAATAATCCGGAGAAACCCAGGTTGCGCATGGGTGTTGTGGCCCTCTCTCCCTTCTGATCATAAAGAAATGCTCCCAGAGTTTTCAGAGCATCAGAGGAAGATCTGCAAAGCAGAAGAAAATCTGCGGGTGGCCCAGACCTCTCAAGAGATTCGAAAAATCGAGCGGATTGCAATGCTCAATTTTAAGATTGCAATCATCTTTGAGTGTCAAATTTACCTACGACGGGAAAATAGGTTAGCATCCGATCAAATCAAGCGATTTTACCAATGTCTAGTCACAATGGAAGCCATTTTTCAGAGAAACCCCAATATTCGAACTATTCTTCCGGAATCGGAAGAAGAATAGTTCAAGTTCTATATTCAGAATGGAAGGATTTTTGTGGAGATCTGAAATCAGTTATTGAAAGTGCTCATTAATTGCATGAGCATTCTCAATATTATGTCCTGAAGAGGACTCAAACCTCTATGCTCTTTCGTACGAGATTTTGAGTCTCGCGTATCTACCATTTCACCATCAAGGCTTCTTTCATCTTTCAAATAAATCGTATTCCATGAAGATGATATCTATCTAATGTCATATATTCTATATATGATAAAGGTCAAATGTTGGAGTATTTCTCTCGATTGGTCATATAGGACTGAGTCAGACATCAAATTGCTCCGATTTTCATTATTGGAGGATACCTTATATATATATATATATATATATATATATATATATATATAATCAAGCTAACCTATGGGCAACGAGAAGACAAAAATCCTCATATTGGGCATTGGCACAATGAATCCGAACGAGGTCTTAATGGCACAGAAGAAATCGATCTTCATTTTTAGTACAATTTCTGTTCGAAAATAGATGCAAGATGAATTCTTAGATTATCCGAAACTTGACAATCATGAATTTTTTGAATACAATATCTAGTGAATGATTATCTTATACTATCATGGAATTTCTTTCCAGCTCAAGAATTTGATTTGATTTAGTGATAGTGGAATATGATTGAGTGAGAATTTACTAAAAAGATGGAAATTGAATAAATTCAACACCAAAGAAAAAGAAAAAGAGAATTGACTAACTATTATTAATATTAATATTATTTCGTTACTGACAATTTATTAAATAATCATTAAGAACTTGACGATATTTTTGGATTTTCTCGTAACAAAATACACATAGCTTGATGATATTTTTTGATTTTTTTCGTAACAGAATACACATAGTTAAGAACTTGACAATATTTTTGGATTTTTTCGTAATGGAATACACATAGTTAAGAACATGACAATATTTTTGGAATTTTCATAACAGAATACACATAGCTTGACGATATTTTTGGATTTTTTTTGTAACAGAATACACATAGTTAAGAACTTGACGATGTTTTTGGATTTTTTTTGTAACAGAATACACATAGCTTGACGATATTTTTGGATTTTTTTCGTAACAGAATACACATAGTTAAGGACTTGACGATATTTTTGAATTTTTTTCGTAACAGAATACACATAGCTTGATGATATTTTTGGATTTTTTTCGTAATAAAATACACATAGCTTGATGATATTTTGGGATTTTTTGGTAACATAATACACATAGTTAAGAACTTGACGATATTTTTGGATTTTTTCGTAACTGAATACACATAGTTATGAACTTGATGATATTTTTGGATTTTTTCGTAACAGAATACACGTAGTTAAAACTTGACGATATTTTTGGATTTTTTCGTAACAGAATGCACGTAGTTAAGAACTTGACGATATTTTTGGATTTTTTCGTAACGGAATACACCTAGCTTGACGATAGTTTTGGATTTTTTTCGTAATAGAATACACATAGCTTGACGATATTTTTGGATTTTTTTCATAACAGAATACACATAGTTAAGAATTGACGATATTTTTGGATTATTTCGTGTAATAGAATTGCTATCCTTAGTTATAGAACTTCCTAGTATTTTCTTTCAATCTTGAAAAAGGATTCAAATTCCAATATAAAGATTGAAAGAAAAATCATGAAATGGACATTTCCATATCTTTTGTTCCTCTCAATTTGTGAACTTAATTTAATCAAAAAGAAAAATAATAGAATATGCCAAAATTTAATAGACTAGAAACCCTATTTCAAGGGTTTATTCGGTCGACCAAAAATGTCCTTCGACGCGTTAGCGGCACTCTTATCTCCATTTATTTAACTTATGTCTTTAGAAGTTTGATAAGTTTATACATGAATCGCGTTCTAACAGCAATTTGGTTTTACTATCGGTTAAGACTTTTTTACATTAGTGGTGCTAGAATCGTAGTGTATTGGTCTAATCGGTTTCACCGTGCCTTGTGATCAAGATATATATTGTAGAACAAAAAGAATAAACAAACGTCTATTCAGATAGGTTTATGATCGCTGATCATTTCATTTAACATGGGTAGTCATGACATCGGTCTAGAGGTTACTCATGACTTATGATCTTTAGAAGATCGTTGCCAGCGTTAAATGGAACCTATACAGTCACACAATGAACTCCATTCAGATGGGAAGAAAATACCTCAGAAACAGTTATACATATGATGTATAAATTGGTGAAAGAATAAAGCATTAGATGCTGAAATTTTACAAAGGCTGAAATTGTTCCGGCCAACCGGAACACAGATTCCTATCGACCGGAACTAAACTTTACATATGCTGGAATTGTTCCGGCCGACCGGAACACAGGTTCCGGTCGACCAGATCTCTGGCGGCTGGAAGGGTTTCCTTATCGAAACTTGTCATTCTTTCACCCCTCTCTCTAGTATAAATAGAGGCTATGCCCTCTCTATTAGACACACAATTAGAAGCCTTAGAAGCAGCCGTAATACCAAGAGAGAGAGAAAGTCTTGTGAGAGGGTAATTTCGGACTCGTCTAGCGGAGTCCGGTAATTCCGTTTGTCTGAAGTTCGCGTGGATACGACTAGAGATCTTCTAATTTGAAGATAAGCGAGCGATCAGTTCTTCATCCCTAGGAGAAGCAAGAAGGTTCGCGGAGTCGAGCTTCAGGAAGGAGAAGGTTGCGCGTCAGAAAAGTTCAAACCGACATTCGTTCGTCTCATGGATCAGAAAGATCCGAGATATAAATTTTAATAGCTAATCCCATACTTTTATTCCCTTAATGATGATTCTAGGGCGGGTTGAACCTGTAGGTTCCGCTCCGCATGTAACGTACATGGCTACAGATTTCCCAATAATTTCAACATCATCCGAGCAATTGAGGAATCAATAGGAGATAACCATCTCTTAGAACACATAAGTGAATTCAACCACCTCATAAATGAACTCAAATTGGTAGAGGTTCCTCTCTCGGGTCGAATCTAATTTACATGGTCAAATAAGAGACCTAATCCCACTTTCTCACGGCTCGATCGTTGTTTCCTCTCCAATCACTTTCTTTCTCTCAACTCTCTAGCCTCACTCGTCGATCTCCCCGCTACAACGTCCAATCATACTCCCCTTCAACTCACTCTCACCAAGGTGGGCCTCTCTCTACCTAAGGTTCTTAAACTAGAGAGATATTGGTCATATTATAGCGATGCGACTCTAATCACTCAAGAGACATGGAACTTTCTCCCAACTTCTCTCAACTCGGCATCCTCATTTCTCCTTAAATCTCAAAAAACCTTACAAGCCCTCAAAATGTGGGCCCAAACTAAATTCTCCAATTCTAATTCCGAGCTTTCCGATACGAAAGAGATTGCTCAATACTTTGACCGAGAGGAAGAAACTCGTAATCTCTCTCCACAAGTATTTTCTTTAAGAATCTCACTAAGGGAGAAGATTCATGAGATTACAAATAATCAAGAAGATAATTAGCAACAACGATCCTCTTACACTTAGTTACAACTCAGAGACAAGAACACGTGATACTTCCACTCTATTGCATCAGCCAAAAGGTAAGAAAATTGTATTCCTCGCATCCTTGTTGAAGGTAATTTCATTAAGATCCCAATATTTTTTGTCTCGCCTTTACCTCTTTCTATAAAACACTTTTTGGGACCGCCCATCCTCTCAACCTATCTTTCCCTCTCTCTTTATGTCCTCCTTCTTTTGATGTCTCTCTCCTCTTGCCTCTTGTTGTGCCCTTTTCGGAAATGGAAATTAAAGCTAATATTGCTGAACTCCAACATGGCATCATTGGGTCCAGATGGATTGCCATCAGAATTTTTCCAACAGAATTGGAATTTTATTAAAGATTACATCATCTGGATGACGAATGACTTTTTCTAAGATAAGCTCGAATTATGGCGCCTCAACAAAGCCTCCATCACTCTCGGCCCGATAAAAGAGGATGCTCACCTACTTGAGGATTATAGGCCCATAAGCGTCATAAATGCCCCGATAAAGATTATCACGAAAATTCTAGCAAACAGGCTACAACGTGTAATCCCTTTACTCATCTATAAGAATCAAATGGCTTTCATTAAGCAAAGGTCGATTATGGATACGTTTTGATCGACAAGAAAAGTGTTAAACTTCTACCATAAGCGGAAAATTCCGTGTGTTATGCTTAAGGTGGATTTTAGGAAGACCTTCAATAGTGTCTCATGACCTTACCTTTTCAACCTTTTATACTACAGTGGATTCCCATCGAAGTGGATTACATGGATCCACAAACTCCTCACTTCTTCTAGCTCAACGATCAAAGCAAACGGATTTCAAGGTCCCCTTTTCTACCTCCAAAAAGGCCTCTGCCAAGGCGACCCTCTCTCCTCCCTCCTGTTCAATCTCGTATCCGACTCCCTACAACAAATTCTCATCAATACTCGACCACTTCTCACGAGTGCAGCAATCCTTGCATCACAAACCCTTCAATATGCGGATGATATAATCATCTTCATCGAGGCATGTCCTAAAACCTAAAGGTAATATTGCTCTCGAGCTATTTGCGAAAATGTCATTGCTACAAGTTAATTGGGCAACAAGCGGTTTCACACCTATCTCATCCCCGATCATTGTATCCTCTTATTGAAACTATTTTGAAGTGCTCGAGACAACATCTCCCCGTAAAATATTTGGGACTTCCTCTCACAATTAAAAAGCCGCTCTTGATCACCTACCTCCCTCTCATCCAAAAACTCCAAGGGCTAATCAACGCTTGGAAAAGCAAGCTACTCTCATATGGTGGAAGAAATACTCTCATCAAGGCCAATCTTGCTGCGCTTCCCGTTTATTATATGCAAGCATTCAAACTTCCGGTTTGGACCATCAACCAAATCACAAGAGTGATAAGGGCCTTCTTTTGGAGAGGTTCTACTACTTGTTCGGGCGGACATTGCCTAGTAAATTGAGTGACTCTCTTCCGAAAAAATATGGTGGGTTGGGAATAGCGCATATTTCTTCTCAAAACAAAACATTATTTCTCAAATGGCTTTGGAAACTCGATACGGAAAAAAGAAGGGCTATGGGCTCAAACCGTCAACATCACGCAAGGAATAAATGAATCAGCCGCAATAACCTATTTGCCTCAAGCTTCATCCTCTTTCTTCTTGAAAGATCTAGCAAAACTCCTACCGCTATATAACACATGTACTACCTTCCATAACCTAACATCGAGGCTCTTATGGAGGTGGACACCGAGCGTTACCTTCTCATCTAAGTCAGACTACTTGTTCATTCGCCATCCAGGGGTATCATGACGATGGTCATCCAAACTGAGGAAAATACGATGCCCGCCAAATGTGCGACTTTTTGCTTGGCTCCTTCTTCAAAATAAAACTCTAACGGCTGATAATCTTGCTAAATGAGGGTGGCCTCATAACTCGAGATGTGTTATTTGCCATCAAAATCCCAGGATAGAGAGCACTTGTTTATCTCTTGCAGCTTTGCGAGTTGGTATTGGAAATATCATATCCTGGCACAACTTTGGATAAGAGCCGACCTTAACCTAAACTTTGTGGATATCTGGCTTGAAAACCGGAAAAAACTAGACAAAGCGCCAGCGAAGAAATGGGACGTACTTTGGATCGCGGAAATTTGGTGCATTTGGCTAGAGAGGAACCGGAGAATCTTCTCCAACAAGGAGCAACCGAGAACCAGAACTAAAACTTAGCAGGGCCAGTATCAAGAGTCAAATTGTTCAGGATAAGAGAAAGAAAATAGATTTTTTTTAAGCAACATAATCTTTAAAAATTAATCAATAATCTATCTTTTACTGAGTTTGTTTAATATATTATTTAAGTAATAATTAAAAATAATTTATACTCATATTTATATTGTATTTAACAACATAAATTTAAACAAAATTGTACTTAATATTTAATTTAGTTTATGATTAATATTATATATCTACATAATTTAGTCAAATAAAAACATATCAATCCCACTTTTTTTGTTTGCTTTGAATAATGCGTGTGCCTTTTTCTACGATATAAAAGCTGACCAATTGAATGGTGTATATTAAGCCATACTAGTGCGATATATCATATATATGACTATTGACTGTGAGGCAATAGAAAATCTGAAATTGAATTTAGTATCCTTCTATGCATGTCAGGGTATCAGAGTAGCCATTTTGATTAGTTACACTTAAATTTTCCCCTGGCTACATCGGAAGTGCAGAGTTGGCTACCGAATTGTTAAATTTTCCCCTGATCTACATTTCCGTTTCCTAATGTACTATCCTCACATCCCCTGTTCTATTCCTTCTCTTTTTCTTTTCTGAATTAGCTTTTTAATTTGCTGTTTACTTTTGGTCTTTGTATCTCTAAAATGTAATACAACTTGCGATCTTTTGCAATAAAAAAATAAAATAAAATAAAATAAAATAAAAGAAGAAAAAGAACGTTTCTCCTCTATTAAGAAATTCCAGCAAATAGAAATAGCTCGTCCAGGAAAAAAATAATCTATTAAAATATGAAGAAAAATGCACGATCTGAACAAAAAAGTTAGAATACTAAAAACCCCCAATTTGAATTTATAACTGACTCTGAAAATGAAAATTATTTCACTTTAAATATGATTCTGAATCCGATTTCAAAGTTCCTATTCACAATAGTTAATTATCATGTTTTGCCAATTGAGAAGCCATGTGATTTCCAAGACCCACTTGAAATCAACCTGAATAAAAATTCCTCTCAAGAGGGAGATATCTCTGGCCCCATGATGAACTAGAACTGAAGGAAATGCATGGCCATGCTCAAAATCGATTAACGTGTGTTCGTATCATTTTATATTTACTCGGTCAAATTCTCGATCAGCAAAAAGACTTTGATCAAAATCAATGATGACATATTACTGTACCTTGTGATCAAGAATATATCGAAGAACAAAAGGAATAAGCAAATGTCTATTCAGATAGGTTTATGATCGCTGATCATTTTATTTAGCATGGGTAATCATTACACCAGTCTAGAGGCTACTCATCATTTATGATGTTTAGAAGATCGTTGCCAGCGTTAAATGGAACCTAGACGGTCACACATAGAACAACGTCTAGTCGGAAAGGAACCGCTCTAAAAGGATTATACATATGATGTATAAATTGGTGAATCAAATGATCAACTATTGGATAATTGATTGTGCAAATCAGCACTATTCCATTGGCAACGAAATACATATAGAAACTGCTCAACCTTGGCTGCCAAGTTTCTAATTAAGGAAATACCTATTCCGTTGCCAACGGAATAGGTCCGTTGGGAATGGAATAGGCTCAGATTCGGATTTTTAGTTATGGTAACTGAGCAATCGTTTGCCACCCTTTCTAGTATAAAGAGAGGAGATACACATTACAGAGACTTGCATTCTCAACTTCTGTTTTGTGGGGGAAGGCGTGGTAGTTGTCCAGGAATGACATTGGCTCTTCAGGCCATGTCAACTGCCGTCCTTGTGCCGATACAGTGTTTCCAAACAAATTACAGAAATTGATATATTCAAATTACGATAGAAAGATAAAATATACTAATGTTTTGGAAAAGACCTCATACTAAAATTGGAAAGGCAATATTAATGGAAATTTCTTCGCATTTGACAACAAAAGGCAAACATAATGAAAAGAAAATCCTAAAAAATCGATCCTCAAACAACTACAACGAAGTCTTCACAAAATTTGCATCCTCAATTCACCAAACTCACCAAATGGAAGTTAACGAACTACAATCCTGCAACCAGAATAGTCGGCACGCCATAACATACAGGCGCTGCACCAATCAAGAGTTCCAACCGACACTTCTTCCTCGCGTTCGCCATACAAGACGTGATCGTACTCCCCTTTCCTTCACTCAAATTTTTACTTTTTTCTACCAACTCACAACTATTTAACCAACTTTCAAGCACGGCTACCGCGAACCTGTCGATGTCTTTGTCCGTAACATCCCACAAATTCCCAATTACAGCTGGAGATCCGGCGAAGAAGTAGGAGAGTGGGATTCCTTTTGGCGCGTATATGCCTCTGCATTTTAACGAGCCACTACAGCATCCCATTAGAAATGATGCTGCACAGTTGTCGAGTTTTTCGATCTGCTCTCCTGATAAGTATTGCGATCCTGCAAGAAAAACATTGATTCTAGTTCAATCCATGGTGATAATTTAGGACAATTTTGAATAAATTGGGAGTTTTTGATTGATTGAACGGACCGCTTCCATGGCCGAAATAGAGAAAGATGTCGTGATTCTTCAAAGCAGCGGACAACTCTTCACTTGTCGGCTTAGTTCCTACTTTTCCCTACTCAAAATTTAATAAAATATTAATACACACATATTATTTCATTCCTCTTATCAATATTATTCAAAATTAAATATTATTCAAAACTTAATAAAATATCATTATATTTTATTCAAATTTTTATAAATATTAATACATGCATATACGTGGTTCATTCCTCTACCAATAATCTCATAGAAACGGTCTCAAAAACTGCATGTAGAAAAATAATTAAATATTAAGTATACCTTCCAATATGGGTTCCTACATAAAGGCTCAATCTTGCCTTGCGTGTGGGGCAGATTGCGGTCAGGGTTGACCAAGTAATACGTGTCAGAAAGGTTGACATTTGGGAAAAAATCATCGCGTTTTTTGCTCAAGTTTTGATCCAGCGTTAGAAATATAGTTCCAACTGAGGGCATGCGGTAAACTTCCTGATCCCTCAAACTCGGTAAATTCTCCCACGGCAACATCTGCAATTAATAACCAGTTAGAAAAACAACGAATCTTGTTTAAATAATGTAAATTTTATTAAATTTTGTTAGATCATGTACAAATTAATCCACCGTAATAGTTAAAGTATTTTGTTCGATTGTGTATTAAATCATTTTAGGAACTTAAAATTCTTTTTGGCTTAAAATTCTTTTTGGCTATTACCAGTTTGTAGAATAGATTAGTTACAAACTTACAAAACCAATGAATTAAAAATAAATGGAGTAAAATACCAAAATAGCTCACCTGGATATCTGTATCTAGTACAAAAATCACCGGATCTCTAATTATTTCCTTCTTTCTCTCTTCTGTTAATTCTGGGAGAGATTCGAGCAATTCAGAGCTAAACTCACAAGATGATGAAAAAACCCTAAATTTAAATTTGTCTTTTCCCCCTCCGTGACCCAAGTGGCTTCCATAGGAAACGATCTGAGAATGACAAGCTTTTCTGTCGTCCAATGATTTCGCACCACATAGGACTGCCTTTGCAAGGCTATTCTTTGTTAACGATAATGATGCTTTATTAATGAGCTCTCCTTTTAGCAAGCAACTCCACGGCCCAAACCAAAATTCCTCCAAGTCGCTAAACACAAAAGAGGGAAAATCAATGTAAGGGCCTAACTGGCAAAGAAAAAAGAGAAACTAAATTAACTATTTATTAATCTTACTCGAGGAATTGTTGCATGTACTTATTGATTTCGGATCTCCTTCGCAATTGATTGGACTGATTCACCATCGATAAATAATTCTCTTCCATTAAAAGCTTAAATGAAGGCGCCACCTCATCAAGTACACTTCGGTCCCACGGGCAAATCCAGCTCTTCAATTGACCCTCTTTTATCTCGCTCGACTCTTTAGAAGAAGAAGATCTCTCTTCCTTTTGGGCTGAATAAACTACATACATAAATAAATATTACTATTTTATATTTACTAATGATTTATCCAAATCGTGAAGAGGCTAATTGATTGATTACCGTCAATGATGCGATTTATTGGGAGAAGCATTGTGATTGGTTGGTTTGTTGAGTTAATTCTTGAAAGGATAATCCAAGCAGGTGGAAATGGAAAAGGGGGGAGAATTAGGGTTTCACTGAGGAAATTTGCATAGTCATCGCCTAGCATGCTCATGCAAATAATCGGAATGTTAGGGAGTTTTTTGAAAAAGGACGCCACGTGATCTTCAAGTTGCTCGATTCTTTCAAATGAGTACCTACAAAAGAACAACTATAATATAAGTTGGCTTTTCAAAGCATATTAAATAAATAGAGGGGGAGAGATGCAAAACTTACCTTTTGAACTTGGAAGTAGTTTTGCATGTATTTTTCACGGTTTCACCGTCTTCACCCTAAAAAAGCACAAAAAGATACGCACAATAAATACAAGGCAAGACAAAAGTTGCAATAAAAAAGAAACTTAACCAAAAAAAAAAAGAAAAAAAAAACCTTTGAAATCTTGTTTAGAGCAATTAAGTGCTGGCTGTCCAAAGAATCCCCAATTGAAGCTTGGTGAAAGAAAGAGGCCCACTGATTCACGGAGAGGGACTTCTCATTACGTAAAGGCAACGAAATGGACGTGTCCAGTTTGATAAAAGCACACGCAAGTAGCCTGCTGACCTGCTCATGAGATTCAGCTTTCAGTTTCGGTTTGGCCTAAACACTAAACCCTAAAAATTAGATTAGCAAAAGCTAACCAATGCAAACCTTTGTTAGAAGCAAGGGAAATTCTTGAGAGAGAATAAATGCTCCAAGTAACCATGTAATAGCAACAGATGTGTCTAAATTTGAGAGGCTACAGCATTTACTCCTATACAAACATATACAACAGACAAAATAAGACTCCAAAATAAGACGTAAGCACCAAAAATATATAAATAAAAATATTAGAATCAAGAAGAATAAATTAAAACAAATAACCTGGATTTCTTTAACTGACGGTGCTTTAACAAAACGAAGCCCATATTGTACAAAACAAGCGCACGCTCTATACATAAGGCCTTGCCAAAATCCTCATTTATTAACAGCTCATTTAATTGCTTCCCTTGAATTTCTGAAGATTTACACGATAAGATAGATGCACACTTCCAAAACATTTCATGTATTTCGTGTGAGGCCTCACCTTGAGCCACCAATAATCTAGCTGTTTAAGAAAAAATAATTCATTAAACACAAAACAGTACAAATAATAGCATATAAAAAGACTTGGAATAATGGCATTAAAATAAAGAGAATTTTACCGATTTTGAGGCGTAACAATAAGACAAAACGCCTCTTTCGAAATTCAAACCCTAATTGCAACAAACTTTTCACAGATCTAGAATCGACGGTTTTTCTCACAAGACAGATCAAACACAGCGCTTTTTCAGAAAAAACCTCTCCATTGCTGCTGGATTTCTTTCTAGTCCCCTTCTGGGACCTGAAATTTCAACAACAATTTCATTTTTCATTTCAGTATTTTCACTCTGGCCCTTTTTTGATACAGCAGCGAGTCTAGATCTCGTCATTCTAACCGGTTCGGCTTCTAAATTCACATCCTTCAAAACATTCCTCTTTCTGGTCACTTTTTTTTCCTTCAAGCATGAAACTGAACTACTTGGCTTACTCAAAACCGAACTAATCTTGCAAGATTCAATATTTGGATACTTCAATTCAAGATGGTCCAGGTTTTCAAGAGCTGATTTGTACGTGCTTAAAGCATGTTCTAAATTACTGGTATGGGATAAATCTCCTTCTAGAAGATTAATGTTGGTTTTAATGAGAACAGCGCAGGAATGGCATGAAATTATTTTATCCGTTTTTTCGAAGACAGTTTTGGCAGTTTTTAGCTCTGCTTCAGCCAAGTCCAATAATTTTCTCTTTCGATAGATTTGACCTGCAAAACAGAACATAAATCAGTTAAAATCGAATGAATTGAATAGAAAATATCACATTTTTCTTAAAGATTTAATGGTAAATAATAATTACCCAATGATGATGCGAAAATTATCTCAAAAGAACAGAAAGTATTACAGCGGGAAATCTCTTTTCCTATCTTGAGCAAAGCCTCAGCTTCATAAACATTCCCGGACGATTCACACATGCTTCCCAACTTCACATAAATAAATTAATAAAAAAATAGAGAAATAATAATAATAATAATAATAATAATAATAAAATAAACCTGAAATGTGCAAAAAAGAGAAAAGCCCCTGCATTAGAAAAGAGAAATAAATTGCACAAAAGCCCCTGCATTTTCAAGTGATTAATCTATTGAAACTAACAATAGGGGCTTTTTGGCAATTATAGCAATAAAGCAGGGGCTTTATTGCAATTAAGGTATAATGTAGGAGCTTTTCCGCAAATTTTCCACTAATTATAAAAATAATAATAAAAAGGAGAAATAATAATAATAATAAAATAATGAAAAAATAGAAGAACCTGAAAAGTGCTTTCTAAGAAGGATCTAAGCACGATCCAAGGTGAGAGAAACGAGTATGCTGAGTCAGCATCTCTGTTCAAATCAGGCCAAATTTCGGTCGAATTTGTGCATTTTGCTTCCAGCTGTAACTCTTCTGCCTTGTTAGAATAAATGAATCTCCTTTTCAAAACTCTAGTGCGTAGCTTACGCGATTCTCTCGCGCACCAAAGAGCCTGAAAATTCAATCAAATGTTTAAAAAATTATTAGCGTTTAAATTCGAATAGCAAAAAAACCAATTATGTAAGTAAATCACCTCAATCAATTGTCCTTCCGACAAAAGCCGTTGGGATAAATCGTAGTAAGCATATCCAGCAAAAAAGAGACTCATCGTATCAGCCTACACAAATAATCCAAAATGAAATATTATATGCTAAAAAAATAATATATATATATATTAAAGTAGAGATAAAACTCGCCTTAGAAGCCAAAGAAGAGGCAATGCTCTTCAGATCTCCCACACCAGCCTTACAACCGAACAATATTTCAAAGAAATTAATTTCCATTTTTTGACAAACTAAATGATCAGAAAACAAACTCTGAAGGAACAAACTGAGAGACGGATTCTCAGTTTTCAAACAATCGACAGGAAATTCTGTAATTGAGTGAGATAAATCGTGCAGATCAATTTCTGAGCGACAAATAGAATGGCCGAGGCGTCTGTTTGTCCAAAGCAAAGAAAACAGTTTATCATGTGGGAGATTTTCTTGTTTGAATAATTCACAAATTAATTTGCATATTTCATAGTGGAACTTGAAGCATCCCTGTAATAAAAACAATGATATGAAAACACGTAAAAAAGATTAATAATTTATTATTTGCAGTACAAAGAAAAAGGATTACCTTAAGAGATAAAAGATCAAGCATTGAGCAAAGCATCACAAGCATGTCTTTTGTGACCAGTTCAGATCCAAAACCCTCATGAGAATAATGCCCTATATTTATTCCAGACCAACATTCCAAGGCCGACCCGATATCTTGCAACATCACCTGTTTAACAATTCACAACCACAATTTTAGTTCCAAAAGTTATACAATTTTAAAATATCCAAAATTAAATTACCTCCCAGTCTAGATTAGCTTCTTGTATACACTGAGCTACTTGTATACACTCAGCTTCTTGTATACACTGAGCGCGCAAACAATATGTAGTTGCAAGTTGATGATAAATATAAGCATTCGATGTTACGCCTTCCTGAATAATTATACAAAAAATGAATAAACAAAATGCAAAATATCAAAAAATAAAAATCACTATCCGTAAAAAGAGTTACTTGACTCACAAGTAAGGAAAGTGCGTCAGAAAGACACTTAAGACAATCTTTCAAACCCGCAGATCCGCCAGCTCGTTTAAACCGAGCCTTTCTGACAAGAACTCTTGATCTCTCAACATGATAATTATCAGAACTGTATAGTTCGTTTAGCAGGACTTCTGAGATATTTTCTTGCATCTTTATGCAAAAATTCGGGAATTCACGCTCCACTAAAGCATACGCTAGAAGCTCCTACAAAATATCACCAATGGGTAAATTGAATGGCACTTACATGACTGTTTAATTAGCATTTGATGATTTGATTCCTTTATCGTATTTAAGAAGTGACATTAATCGTACTTGTTCTAGAATTCTACCAAGGGTTTCCTTTGACCATGATTTCGTGTATTCTGTGAGCAGCTTGTACAGAATCCGAGAATCATCACTCTTGCCACCACCGTCATATTCTTTACATAGAACCTAAAATAGTGCAATCGCATCAGAAACCCTAATTATATAGATCATACCATACCATATTTATTAACCTAATTACAACCAAAACCCTAAATTTACTTAAAACTGTATCATTTCGATCAGAATTAGTCAAAATATAAAAGTAATACGCACCTTGACCCATTCTAAGACTAGGACGAGACAACCGCTT
The DNA here is from genome assembly GCA_024447665.1 of Juncus inflexus. Taxonomy (NCBI): domain Eukaryota; kingdom Viridiplantae; phylum Streptophyta; class Magnoliopsida; order Poales; family Juncaceae; genus Juncus; species Juncus inflexus. Next base: position 6,202,530 of record JAJHPC010000013.1, on the reverse strand, counting down.
TGGAAACCGTGCAAATCCTCAACAGAACTCAATTCAACTAAGGTTCTAACAGTCATACTTGATATTATACTTTTGCCAGCGTTACATTTGGACAGAGCGTTGATTATTGACGCGACAATTGCATAAGCATCTGAAATAACATCCTTAGATAAGGGGGTAAAATCGTCTTTTGACACAGTTGACTTTTTATCATAACTTTTTTTAATATTTGTCAGTGTTGCCTCAAAACACAATTCCAGTGCCACTTTTGCCTACGAAAAAAAAAATAAAGATAATCCAAAAACAGTATATGAAGATATATCAAGAATACTATATTTAGAATGTGAAATTTGAATACCTTGTCAAACTGGCCCATATCGTGCATTTCAGGGAGTGTCGCAATAATATCTTTCAGCTCTTGAGTTGTGGTGGTGAAATTACGCGATAGCAAATTACTAATGGAAGACAGCTTCTCAATTAAAAAAGAAATAGTCAGCAATAAATCAAAACTTACAATCACAAAATAAAGTATAGGTTAATATACAATATTTCACTCAAAAAAGGGAAATGTGAATTTCAATCGAACCTCATATGGGGTTTTGGATTTGAATTCTAGTAAGAGTGAGTAGAGAGAGAGAAGCGATGCTAAAGGAGGCGAAACCTAAAATAAGAAAATAATATATTATTAAAATGTCATTTCTACGCTTTTTTTACATTAAACCATATAGATTAACTGAACTAGCAAACATACCTTATCAAATTTATCTACAAGTCGATTAAAGATGGTTGAAGCGGAATTGCAGTTATTAACGTCAGTATGACATAATCTACGAAATGAACATGCTACAAATTTGAGAAATTTATCTAAGCTTTCCACCGTCTCAACCTACAAATAAAGGCAAATAATCAAATTGAAAACAAGGTTCTTAGCACATAAAAAGAATAATCTTTTTTTTAAAGGAAAATTATACAGCTTGTACATTTCTTAAAGTACAAAACACGATTTCTAATATCATTAATGGTATTTTCAATTAAATCTAAAATTGAAGAAATAATAAGATACCTTGTATTCACGTAAAAAGAGCTCTAAAGACACCTCAATGACATCGACAAAAAGCGAATCGCACTCTATCTTATAACAGATCCAGCCAGCATTCTGCAATTAATAATTCAAAAAAAAAAAAAAAGAAAAGAAAAATCAGAACTACGCCAACGCAACAACCAATAGATTACTTAAGCAATGTCAAAACAAGATTATTAAATTTTTACACTTGATACTTACATTTGCGAGCATGTCAATGGAGATCTTTGAGCACTCCTTTAAAAACATAGAACAAAAATGTTCTACAAGATCCAAACCAAAGAATGTATACTCGTTCACAAGAAAACTATTGCATCCAGACAAGGCGTTTACAAGATACATCCGATTCTCTCTAGAAGCCTTCTTATCCAAAATCCTTCAGTTAATTAATTCAAATTCAAATTAGTAACACGTTGCGAATTGTGCAATTAATAAACAAATGAAAAACAGTTACGAATCTTACTGAATCCAAGGCTGGACTTGATCGACCAGCTTGACGATCCGTTTATAATCATCACAACTCTTTGATTTGGTCTTAAAAGCACAATTAGCAAAACAAACAATGATTCTCCTAAACATTCTAGTGATTTCCGAATCAGTACGCCCAACAGCCTTAGGATCCGGAATCTTCCATTTTGCATCGAGATTCGTGCAGCTGTTCTTACTCCCAGCTGTCAGAGCTGGAGCCAGTACAAAAATGAGGTCTTTCAAAACCAGAGCCGCTTCATTTTCAGCTTGCTCGTACTTTTCGCAAGTCTCCAAGGAAGAGACGAACGAAACCCTAGCTGAGTGTACCTTGTATGGTTCTCCACCTATGCAAGGTGAGAGAGAACCTACGCAATCAAGCGTGAGCTTGTATATCGCAAGAAGAGTTTCGTCTCTTTCTCTCTCTTGATTTGCAGACCCTTTACGGTTTCTGAGAAGGGAATAAAGGAGCGTGGCGGTTTTGTTGAGAAACGAGATGAATTTTAGCGTGAGGCGCAGAATTGAGTCGCTGCCAGCTGGCGGCCTTTTTTGCTTGAGTGAGTTTATGGGTTTTAGGTAATTGGAGAATTCAGTGTGCAGATCGCGAGTTAGGGTTTTGGATTTGAGGCTTTCAAGGAGAAATGAGGCGATTGGGTCCATGTTGGTTCTCTTGTGAGAATCTAAATTTGTTTCATGTGGCGCCTTATTCTCCTACATTTTGTGATATTTTTAAATGTTAGTGAAGAAATAGAAAAAGTGGGCAAACTTGATTGAAGATTTGGATCCCATTTTGGTTTATTCCTAGTACCCAGTACACTAAACCAACTGACCAGATCCCAAAATGGCAGTAAAGCCATCAAACACTCAAACCAACTACCAAGCCCTAATTCATAGTATTTATGTAATCTCGTACCAAAATGCCTAATAATATGTAGGAGAACCTCAATTCGTTTCAAATTTTCGCAATCAATGATACCCTCACAACAGCAAAATTCCATTCCCCCAAATTCGAATCAACAAACTAAATTTCAAATCGTGCAGGTAGCGAGCTAGAGAAACAGAGAGAGAGAGAGAGAGAGAGAGAGAGAGAAGAGAGAGAGAGAGAAATTTACCAGCTTTAAAAAGAGTGAAACAACACAATACAGACGTCGAGATCAACCTCACGGTTCCGGTTCTAGGGTTAGCGCACGAGACAGAGACAGACAGAGAGATCTACTTCACGGATCTATCTAGGGTTAGCGCACGGGAGACAGTGAGAAAAACTTACCAAACCGAAAGTTGGGATTTAATCTTAGCTGGTGTTACGAGCTTTGTAAAAATCTAATTAATTTTCTTTTTTATCCGAGGAATAGGAATTTGCGGATCGGCGAAGGTCTTGTTTGGATGTGTCAAAATTTATTCGGATATTTCTAGAGAGTAGGATTTGCAAAAATCAAAATCCAAATCTTAAAGAATTACAAACTCTAGGTTGTGTACAAAATTATGTGTTTAGATGTAAATTAGTAAATTTGTTGGAATTTTATGAGTTTTCTTTACTTTACAAGTACCAACCAAAATAATAATTATTTAATACTATATTATTATTAAATTATTTATTTAATTATTTAATATTATTTATTTATTTGCTAATTAATTAATTGTTTGGATGCAAATTAATTATTTAATATTGTATGCAAAATGACCCAACTTTGTCCTCTCAAATTATTTATTAATTATTATTTAATATTTATTTATTTTAACATTATTTAATTGTTTATTATTTATTTATCTTGACTATTATTTTATTTATTATTTTATTTTTATTTACTTAATTATTATATTTAATTAATATATAATATTTTATATTATTTTATTATTTTAATAATTATTTAATATGTAATAAGTTATTAATATTTAATAAATTATTTCAATATTTTATTAACATTAATGACATTGTAAATTTTAATTATGCTTTCAATAAATATATTTTGTTTAATTTATTTAATATTTGTTATATTAATGACATCTATAAATATTTAATTATTTTATTAAGTACTTTATTTAATTTAAATATTTAATATTTTATTAATATTAATGACAACTGTAATATATTTAATTTATGACTGATTTTTCATATTTTTTTATTTTATACAATTTAATAAAATATCATTTTATTATTTTAATTAATAATTATATTAATGAATTGTCTTATTTCATAATTATTTTCCTTTTTACTTGAAATTAAATAATTTCTTTTCGTTAAGTTTTATTAATAATTTTATCTTAATTAAAATTAAAATTAATAATTAATTAATTTAATTAATTATTAATGCTTAATTATTTAATTAAAATTAATATGCATTGCAAATTTGAATTAACTAATAATTTAATTAAAGACATTTTATTAGTAACATAATATTTTATTATGCTTAATAATGATTTCCAAAAAATTTGTAGAAAAAAAACTTGCAAAAAAATCAAGTTTTCTTTTTGACCAACTTCATATACAAATTTCCTAAAAGTTCCTAATCCTAAAACTTCCCTATAGTTTCAAAGTTGCATCCAAACTTGTCTTTTTGGAAGTTTGGAATCTTTTCCTTTCCTAAGCCTAACCAAATAAATCCTACTCATCCAAACAAGCCCTAAATATAAAGGGTTTCGGATTAACAACGAGAAGACAAGGAAGGGAGGAATGAGATTGACCGAGTGGGTCGAGAGACTCGAGAGGAAGGATCTAGTAGGTTGAGGAACAATATGTAATATGTGTACAAATAAAGTTTCTGGGCTTTGGGCTTTCTTTTATTTGTTTGTTTCGTTTTGAGTTATTTAGTTTCGGCCTACCTTATTATTGGGTCCAGTAAGTTAGGGTTTTGTTATATAGAATAATCAAGCCGAGCTGAGCCAAGCCGAGCCGAGCTCGAGAATTTGTTGTTTGGCCCAATATTGTTGTTGAGTATTGTCCTAATCATTTTTTCTACAATTCGAGAATTTATTAGAGTCTCTTCTAAAACGGTGAATCTGTTTCGGATATGCGACATACGAGTGCACATATCATCGACGGATTCACTTTCGATCATCCGAAACTAGTCAAGTTATTGTTCGAGTCACATTAATTTGGTCACCTTCATTTGACTATTTTCCTCAAATCGATTTACGAAGGCTCACCACATTTGATGGGAATTAATACTAACCATCCGTTATACCGATAAATTACTTAACATGTTTGTGAGAATCAAAATTTGTGCCATAATGTCATGTGTGATATTTATGTTTGTCAAATCGGTATGAACTATGTACTATCTTTTCAAAATCTATGATAAAACCATTTTCAACTATCTGACGAAGACCATGCTGCTCTTAAGATGTTCACAATGCATCTCTTCCAAGAATTCCAATTTTTACCGTCGAGTTTCTCCAGATAGAAGACATGTAGTCGATTCATCGGAAGCGTTATCATAGATCGAAAATACACGTTGTTTCAAATTTGAATTTGAAACGGTCTATATTCCCGCTCTGATGTCAATTGATATTCGATTGCGGCCTATAAGGGGGTTTGAAAGGCCTAAATTCCGCGTGGAAGTATGGATTTGACTTTTAGGTTTTAGGTTGTTAGAATTTTAGGGGGATGATCGTATTAATAAAAAGATAATTAAAATACAATAAATAATAGAAAAGCAAATAGAGATATCAAACACCAAACTTATTGACGAAGTTCGGTGAGCTAGTTGTGTACGTCTTAACCACCCATTCTCGCAACAACGGTCGACCAGAGGTCAAGAAAGGAAAGCATTGATTACAAAATCAATGCACAAAGCCCAAATAATCAGTACCCTGTGGTCAACCTGACAACATCTCCGGTCGACCGGACAGTAGTCGGTTTGTCAGCAAAAAAAAAATAGTTCGAAAACTACTCGACAGTAGCCTGTCCCGGTCGACCTGACAGTATAAAAATTCAAGAATTCTTTTTTTAAGTGTTAAAACTTTAATTACTCAAAACCAAGCTTAACTTGAAAAACACTTGAAAAGCTCCAAAATTTGAACGCCAAGAACGCGAAAGCTTGAAAGCGCGAGGCAATTCTCCGATGACTTCTAATATGATCGAGATAGAACTTTTGTTCTCCGACTCAAACTTGCTAATTTCCTTATCTTATACAAGAAACTCAAAAATGATTACTAATAGGAAATTGTTTTAAACATCATCAAAGCGAGAACAATAAAAACAACTCCAAAAGAAGGACCGAATTGCAAATTTTGTGCTAAGGATGTCCAAACTCTCCACAAATTTTCATGAAAATCCTAGACACCTCTCCAACCTCCTACAACCCTTTACAAACCAACCATCCAAGTCAAACCCCAAAAAAATCCATAAAAAAGCCAAAAAGGAAGATTTGAGGGCTTAGTTGCAAATATGCAACTCTCGAAAAGGAAAAAAACGCGAATTATGGTCCAAATGTGCCCATCTCTCTTAAGTAAAGGCCCTCCAATCTATGGTTCGCAGTTTCGGCCGAAACAGGTTGGTTTTGGCCGTATTGGGTCGAATTTGTAACCGGCCGACCCGAAATCGACCATTTTTAGCCGGTATCGCCGACTTTTGTCTTTTTTGGTCCAGCTTTTGCATATTTTCATGGTTCTATCAAAGAAAAAGAAAAAAAACGAAGAGGAAAGAAAAGTAGAAGAGGAAGAAAAAATGAGAGAAAAAAAAAATCAGATAGGAAAGAACGACAATGTTGGCTGGAGGCTTGAAGAGGGAAAAAGAGTGGTTGGTTGATTTTCTGTGGCATTATTGGTGTGGTTTTCGGTAGCCTTGATGGATGGCATGAGATTTGGTTACACAAAATTAGAGATTTTAAAGTTGTGCTGTGATATTGCAATTTCAAAGACTTTGAGTTGCATGATTAAATTTCAGAATCAAATTTTAGACTAAAAAAAGTTCAGATAGGTCTATCTAGGAATTTATTTTTTATGTTTTTAAAAATTCAAATAAACAGCAACAGAAAACAGAAACAAAAAAAGTAAAATTTCAAAAAAATTAGATATTTACAAAAATCATATCTCACAATTTTCATTTTTAAGACACTTTTGATATTGAAAAATAAGATACAAGACTGACTATGTCTGAAAATCTGCGGAAAACAAATTTTTATATTTTTGGATATAAATAGAGGAATTTTGATAATATGTATAAAAGCTCAATTATTATCCACCCAATGTCCTTCTGATCTAGCTGCAAGGTTTGAGCTCTCTTTCAATACTAATTTATTTTAATGAATCAAATTTAAGTTCAAACCAAAAAATTTCATTTTCAATTTTTATTCACAAATTCAATTCAAATCCTTAATTAATCAAATAAGAACATCTTCTATATATTCTAATGATTAACAAGTCCTAAAACATAAGATTATACAATTCAATTTGATCTAAGACCATTTTTCCAAATAGAATTAATCAAATAAAAATTGGGTACTCTTGAACTCAATATCACAATTCAAAGCAATTGGTAAAAATTAAGACAAGATTTCAAGTAACAATCATACAAAAGTCTTTCTTTATACTAGAATCACTCACTCAGGACAAAAAAAACAAGATTTGAGCATGTTTTAGCCATTTTAGTATGCAAACACTAGATCTGAATTTTTAGTGAATAAAAGAGAAATCAAGAGGAATTAAATCAAACCACAAGTGTAGAGCCCTTTTAGGATCTTTCTTGAGACGATCTAGACCTTCAACTTGCCTCTTAACTGTTTCCAAAGCTCGGATCAAGTCTCTTTCTCTATTATGTTCTTTATTCAATCAAACAAGCTCTAAACTCCATATCTATCAGAATTAGGGTATAAGATCGACAATGGAAGTTGGGAATAGATGAAGAAGATGAAAAGAATGAATGGTTTGAAGTAATTGTGCTCCAATTTTCTGATTTGCTATATTTGATGCAATAACCTTATCATATAGGACTTTTTTTTTGAAATGGACAAAAAAAAGAGATTAATCACGGAATAGTCTAGTTTTGAAATTATTTGGGAAACTGGACATTTCGCCCCATATCTGGGCGAAAATCAGTTATTTTCGCCCAGATCAGCAGCGGCGAAATACCCATTATCTCATTTTTCCAGAAATGAGTTATAAAACAGACTTTTTCACCCAGTTATGGGGCGAAAATTTAAAAATTTTAATTTTTTCCCATAATCTCAAGTTAGAAAGAATTTTTAACGAAACGATTAAAAAAATTGAAAATTTTATTATTTCGCCCCATGTCTGGGCGAAAATTATTTTGGCCAATAATTTAGCGAACAGACTGAGCCCAAAAAATCGAACCAAAAAGCCCAAAAAAATTTAAAAATATCATTTTCGCCCCACAATGGGGCGAAAAGTTAAAATTACAATTTTCCCCCTGTCAGAACGAAATTTAAAAAAAAATTGCAAAATTTTAAATTTTCGCCCCATTGTGGGGCGAAAATGATATTTTTAAATTTTTTTGGGTTTTTTGGTTCGATTTTTCGGGCTCAGTTTGTTCGCTCAATTATTGGCAAAAATAATTTTTGCCCAGACATGGGGCGAAATAATAAAATTTTCAATTTTTTTAATTGTTTCGTTAAAAATTCTTTCTAACCTGAGATTATGGGAAAAAATTAAATTTTTTAAATTTTCGCTCCATAACTGGGCAAAAAAGTCTGTTTTATAACTTAATTATGGAAAAATGAGATACTGGGTATTTCGCCCCTGATCTGGGGGAAAATAACTGATTTTCGCCCAGATATGGGGCGAAATGTTCAGTTTTCCAAATAATTTCAAAACTAGGCTATTCTGTGAATTAATCTATTTTTTTGTCCATTTCAAAAAAAAAAGTCATCATATAGTGCTGATATGATCTGGCGCCCATCTCTACACATATATATGATAAGAATTTTATTTTACCAATTCGAGAAGTACTTGTATCATAATAATATATCTTTTTTTTGTTCTCTAAACTGACTCATTTTCTAAATTGTAAATATAAGACATAAATTAAACTCAAATAAGTAATTTTTATATGAATTTTCTTATAAATAAAATATATTAACAGAAATCTAGTTATAGATTTATCTAACGTCAAATTTCATTTAAAATAACAACAGATTAAGTCAAGTATACTGATTGTGCTTGTATTCAAGTTTTATGCTAAGAAGAAAAATAATATTACGTGATGACCAAAAAGAATCATCAATGGGTAAATTGAATGGTACATGCTTCGATTGTTTAATTTGCATTTGACGATTTGATTCCTTTTTCATATTTAAGAAGTGAAAATAATCATACTTATTCTAGGTTTGTACGAAGGTTTTTCTTTGACCATGATTTCGTGTATCCTGTGAGCAGCTTGTACAGAACGGGAGAATCATCACTCTTGCCAGCACCCACATATTCTTTACATAGAATTTAAAATAGTGTAATCGCGTCAGAAACCCTAATTATATAGATCATACAATATTTATTAATCTAATTACAACCGAAACACTAAATTCAATTAAAATTGTATTATTTCGATCAAAATTTAGGTCAACATAAGCAACTTATTAGTCAAAATGTAAAAGTAATACGCACCTTGATCCATTAAAAGACTAAGACGAGTCAGCCGCTTTGGAAACCGTGCAAATCCTCAACATAATACAGAACTCAATTCAATTAAGGTTCTAACAGTCCTACTTGATATTATACTTTTGTCAGCCTTACATTTGGACAGCGCGTTGATTATTGACGCGACAATTGCATAAGCATCTGAAATAACATCCTAAGATAAATGGGTAAAATTGTCTTTTGACACAATTGACTTTTTATCATAACTTTTTTTAATATTTTCCAGTGTTTGTTCCAAACACAATTCTAGTGCTACTGTTGCCTAAGAAAAAAAATATTGATAATTAATCCAAAAAGATTACATGAAGATATATCAAGAATACTATATTTAGAATGTGAAATTTGAATATCTTGTCAAATTGGCCCATGTCGTGCATTTCAGAGAGTGCCGCAATAATATCTTTCCGCTCTTGAGTTGAGGTGGTGAAATTACTCAATAGCAAATTACTAATGGAAGACAGTTTGTGAATTAAAAAAGAAATAGTCATCAATAAATCAAAACTTGCAATCACAAAATAAAGTGTAGGTTAATATACAATATTTCACTCAAAAAAAGAAATGTGAATTTCAATCGAACCTCATACGGGGTTTAGGATTTGAATTCTAGTAAGAGTAGAGAGAGAGAAGCAATGCTAAAGGAGGTGAAACTAATGTGTAAATAATGTTTCAATTATTTTTTCAACAATTTTTTTAAGTTTTAATTTTTTGTCCTAAAATTGTGAAAATATTTTATTTATTTTCTATTACATTTTGTGTCATTTGATATCATATTAGAAGTTTTTACTTACTAATTGGGTCATTTTTGACATTCATAAAATCAATTTAAGTATGATATAGTTATCTTACAACTACTAATTTAAGGATATTTAATGGCATATAAATTTTAATTACATAATAACGACAATAATTTTTTAATTTTAGTATTTTTTACTAGAGGTGGCAAAATCTGACCCACAAGTCAACGACCTGAGACCCAACCCGACCCGAACCAAAACGACCTAAGACTGGAAATACTCGGAACCCGAACTACTCGAAATCCGAATGACCCGAGACCCGAACGACCCCAAATCTAAATGACTTGGGACCCGAATGATCCGAACCTAAATGACTTGAATTTGCATATAATGAATAAATGGTCATACACTTGTTGATTTCACTATTATGCTAGTATTATATATTATTTTATAATATCTTATTTTGTTTCTTATAATATCAACATATTATTTTAGAAAATAATATATTAATTATATTACTTTTTAAGACATAAAATTATATTGGAGACTTTTGAGCTCATCGGCCTTCTTTTACAGCTTACGCATAATTGAAAACAGATAGATATTTATTTAATCAAAAGAATTTCATCACAAGTCAAACACGGTCCGTAACTAGAGCTAGCAAACTCTAACCTAAACCGAAATCCTACCTGACCAACCCACCTTAACCCAAATCCGAACCGATCCGAAAATGTTGGCATGTCAATGATTCGAAACCAGACCCTACCCAAACCCGAACGACCTGAGACCATACCCGGAACTCGAATGACCCAAAACCTGAAATATCCGAGACTCGAACGACCCGATACCCGAATGTCCCGAGACCCGAAGGACCCGACCTTAACCCAACCCGACCCACCCATTTACCACCTCTAGTTTTTACTGACAAAAGTCTTCAATTTTAGTATATTAAGATTACTTTGTCTATAAACCAATAAATGTAATTTCGTCCATTCTATTGTTTATTGAAGATGCAATTTTTTGTCTGTTTAAAATATATATTAACATATCAATTCTAACACACCTATTTAAATATTAAGATATTAGAGGTTGTTGACACGTATTCAAGTTTGGATTTTTTGTTTCTCATCTCCAAATTGTACACAATTTATTTAATACTATATTTTTAACACAAAATATTAAAAATGTTACATTATATGAAATTTTGAGCATTTTAAATTGAGAAAACTAAAATTGTGATGGGCTTGAGCATGCTCAAAACATGATGGAGTTATGCATATATTTTTTTTATATATTGCTTTTAATGTGTTACGTATATTTTGTTATTAAAATATAAACCTAAGATAATCCAATTTTAATTCAAAACACGATGGATTTCTATAATTAGTCATATGTCTTAAAATATAAAATCTACAACATAATAATTTAAATATTATTATTATTAAATAAAAAAATAATTTATTACTATATTTTTTAAAAGTCTAATAACATAAATCATTTTTTTTGAAAAAAAATCAATCTTAAAACAATTGTTTTTCAAAAATGTTTTTGAAAAGAACTATTAAAAAAATATTAAGAATGTTATTATAAAAAAATGTTATTTTGAAAAATGTTACTTTCTTGAAAATGCTACTAAGAAGATTAATAAAAATAATTCCTTGAGAAAAAAGATCTTTGTGTAAATAATGTTTCACTTTCTTTGTTTTATTTTTTTCGAAAATTGTGAAAATATTTTTATGGTTTCTTTTATATTTTGTGTCATTTTGTATTATATTAAAAGTTTTTATTTCGTACTTGATTTATTTTTTATATTCATCCAATCAATTTTAGTACGATTTAGTTATATTATAACTATTATATTGAGGATCTTTTACCAATGCAATAAATTTGAATTGCATGATAATTACAATAAAATTTCATTTTTAGTATCATTACTGACAAAAGTCTTCGTAAAGTCTTCAATTTTAGTATAATTAAGATTATTTTATCTACATTCTAATGCACCTATTTAAATATTGATATATTAGATTTTAAGCTTATATGTTTGCATATGTTAATTTTTAAAAAATAATGTTTTGTCAAAAAACTTCATGCATAATTTGTCATCAAACCACTAATAAATCAAATCATGATAATTTACCTTGCAAATTAAATTATGCTACCGAAGCGGAGCAAGAATACTTGCCGGTATAAACTTAATCCCGTTTTGTTGTACTGTTAATCCATCTATAGTGCGAATTTTGTTTTGGGACTTTGGAGCTCTTACTTTGACCAGTTTCTTGGATATATGTGTTAGATTTTTTATCAGTTGATTTATCTCGTCCTTCATCTCATGTTGTCTTTTTCCCTTCTCAAACAAATTTCTACTTCCTAATGGCTAACCAGATTGCAAGCTCCAATTCTTCACAAGTCAGGGTGAGAGTCTGCCCCTTCAGGGGTCAATTCAATCAACTAATCAGGTCAACAACAGTCAAATCCATGTATTTCAATCCTTGATGTGGTTCAAATTTCAGGGATCAATATTCAAGGTATTGTCCCCCTCTTTTGATTCTCTTGCTTCATTTTAACTTTATTTTATTCAACTGATCTCTCTTTTTCTTATCTCAAATACTTAATTTTATTTATCAATTGCCAATTGATTCTTTAATTTACTTGATTTTCAGCAAGAATGAGTGTTACAAATTAGATTAGGGATAAACCTTAAATTAAGTAGTAAAATATTGGAAATGAGCTTCTTCCAATAAATCTTCTTCAGGGACAATTGATTCTTATTTGTCCATAACTATATCCTAGAGGGCGGTCTCGAATCGTTTAGTACCATCAATTGAGGAATGTCAAATAATGAACCGAAGAGAGCCAACAACTTCGGATTCAAGAGATGAAACACGCAAATGTTTAGTTTACTGTATTTACGGGAGTTGAATTTGTAGGAATTATATTTTGGAGTTGGGTATGAATAATGTTTTGGATGATATGTAAGTTAATAGTTAAATTAGATATGATATTTTGCCTTATTTATTTCTTAAATACATATTTTGTATTATTTGATATAGATGATTTCTTTTTTTTTTTTTTTTGTAATTTTTTTTAATGAAAATATTAATAACAATAAAATAACATATGTTTAAATGATATACAAATATAATTGTAGGCAAAAAAAATATAAAGTTTCATATAATATTTGATTTTATAACTAAACAATATCGCGGAATTACATATTCTTATCACATCAATCCAAACATAGAAACTATAATTACAGTAACTTCAGTTTCTTTCATCAAAACACTAAAATTGTAACTTTAACTGTAGAAGATTTACATGCAGAAAGTCCACTTTCTTTAGTAATTTTTAATACGGTTATCCAAACCATTCCTTAATGAGAAAATAAGATTGTAATGTATTTACATTTATATATATTATATATTTGGTGATCTCTGAAGGACTCCAGATGCATCTCATTAATCGTTGTAAATCATTCATATAGCTCACATCTCTCTCATCTTGATTTTTTGTAGCATCAAGTATGTAGTAATATATATATATTGATTTTAGTATTTGTGTGAACATACAACTAGGGTTGAAAACGGTCGGATATTACCCGAACCAACCCGGACATGATCCAAAAAATAACCAGATCCGAATAAGAAAATCTGGATTTGGTATTGGATTTGAGTGTCGGATCCGGATCGAGCTAATATCCGGATCCGTTTACCCATTTTTTGACCTAAATTTTGTTTCCATTGAAATATCTATAAAATTAGTAATACAACTTTAAATATCAATAAAATTAATAATTATTACTTACAAACATAATAGGACATTATATAAATGAAATTTATGATATCTTCTTACATATTCATATATTTTTGAGAATTTTTTTATATTTTATATAGTTTTATCAAATAGTTGTAATTTTTATCCAAGTAAAAAATATATTTTTATTAAAATTCAATTTTTTGTGTATAATGATATTTGAGAATTATAAAATAAATATTTATATTAAGTACTAAATATCCGTTTTAATTATCCGAATAAAATTCGAATCTGTATCCGTATCCAAAATATACGACCCGTATTTGTATCCGTTTAAGGTCCAAACAGTATCCGGATCCGGATCCGAAAAAAAAATATGATACCGATCTGTATGGCCACTATCAGAACCGAATCCGGACCGTTTTCACCCCTACATACAATGCATGTTTCATAGCCTGTTATGAAGTACAAAAAAAATTTAATTGAAAATACATCCAATATACATTGGATGTGATTGTTTTTTGTTAAGTTAATTATCTATTAATACTTGGTCTTATAATTTATATTTTGCAAAAAAAAAAAAGTTCTAGAAAAATTAATCCAACTTTTAACAAGGTGATATTTCACACGTATATAAATTTGTGTTTTTTTAAAGATATATTTATTTAAGTAAAGAAAAAAAAAGGGTATGATGACAAAACAAACATATTCATTTTCACTATATGTAAACACAAATATATTCCGATGCGGAGCGAGGGATGATGTGGTTGTACTTAAATTGCAAGAAGAGCTATTTTGAAATTGTTAAAAAGGATATCTATTTCTAGGAAATTGCAATTAAGCCCCTTCATTATTGGAAGTAATAAAAAAAAGTCTCAATATTCGTTACGAAAGTGGAAAAAACTATCATAGTTAAGACTTAATATTTCAATTTGGGCCAGGGATTCATTCTTTTTTCTGGTCTAAACAACTTGAAAGGGTCCCATGCTTCCAGTTATTCCCCTAAACTATAATCTGGCCCATAAAAAAGACGGCCTACAAAGAAAATAAGCACCAACTAACGCTTCCCGACTTGTCTGGAAATAAAATCTTTCTCCTTTCTCCCTTGTATAAGTCTAGGGTTTCCCTAATGTCGTGTCTCAAATATCCGATTGAGTTCAATGAAACTATTTTTGTATTAATTAAGACAGGAAAAAATATTAGATTTAGAGAAGAAGATTGAGAGGTGGAAAGAGTAGAGTAAGTAGAAGATTAAGATAAAGAGAGACAAGCAAAACAGAACACGTTTTCATTCATAACCCTCAATTCTTTTACATCCACGTAACTAATACTATTTCATTTGCCTCATTTGGGCTTTACAATAAACAAGGAAAAACAGAATTAAATAAACTCGGCTCATAGACCAACACATTAAATAAACAAGGCATGTAGCCCAGAAAACCTAACTTATTAAACAAACCCGAATCCTATTTCGAGAACCCGATCAACCCCTAATCCAACCAACGCATGAATCTTCACCTTGCCTCATTCTTTCTTACGACGACTCTTCTGAACTGCCCCAATTCAGCCAAATTAAGGTTAGGGTTTACTCGATCTACTCATTATTCAAAGGAAAACAACTACGGACGTAACACCTAAATTCTCCGAGCTAAGATTAAGCCGGTTCAGTTCCGCCTGAAATTAGCAAAGAAATGGCGCCGTGGATGGATTCGTCGACTGCCAGTGAAGAGAGTATTGGATTGAGCGCCCCCGCCCAGACGAAGGATCTTAGAGGGAAAAAAGACGATAAAGGTACTAGTTGCTACTTGCTTTTGCTTTTATTTCCACTCTCAAGTCCTCTCTTGCTTTTTTCTTGTTGTTGTCATGGGTGGACCCAATGTGGTTTGATTCCTGGTTATTGTTGTTGGTTTTAACATGTTTCTTTCTTCTGTTTCGTGTAATTAGTGGAAGAGGATGAGATGGGGAAAAAGAGTGGCGGCAAATCAGTTGGCACGGTGGAAACATATGATGCTGTAATTTCAGAGGTAGTTGTTAGATTCTTTTAATCTTTGTTTTCATATTATTTGTTTCTTACTGAACTGGGTCCTTGACCGAACTGAAATTCGCTGTCTTTATTTGATTCTGATGCAGTTTGATAGGGAGAGCGGGGAGAGAAAAGCAACCCACCCGCTCACAAAAGAGTGTTCCGATGAAGAAGATAAACTCAAGTGGGTTCATCTAAGCACAGTAGCTTCTTTACAAGCACATCATCGTCTGACTCGGACCTACCAACAACTGTACCATCTGTTATGAATATAATTAATATGGATGTCCAATACTTGACCCCTAAGAAAAGATAAATTAGAAATGCTTGTAAGAATGGAAGGAGTTGTGACAGGCTATTTACTACTGTATATTCTATTGTATTTAAGTTAGATTATTTTCTTTATTGTAATTCTAAATCAGGCAAGAGATTTCTTGGCCAGCACTCATCCTCTACTATATAAAGGGGCAGTGACTATTGTATTTCTTAATCCACAATTCATTACATAATTTTCTTTTTCCAATTCTCTGTTTTATAGTTATTTGGTCTTTTATTTTATAACACGTTTTTTCTTTTTTTCTTTTGCTTTACATACTACCTCGTGTAACAAGTTGTTTTTGTTAATCTATAGGATGGAAGCTCTGACATGGATTTGGATCATTCGCCTGACAAAGGTGCTACGGTTGACAGAGATGGTTCAGATTATTCACCTCACACAGAAGGTCTAGATTATTCTGATGTGGTTGCCAAAGGTGGTTCTGATTTATTGCTTCATGCTAATAATGAGGACGATTCATGTTATTTTGATTTACCTCCTAAGGAGCCGGAGGTATGTGCCTTTCCCCTCCCCTCTTAATATTTCAAATAGTAAACCAAAATAACCCAGAGTTTAAGCTAGTGCCTCATAAATCAACTAGTACGACCATTCATTGGAAAATTATTTGTTTGTATTTGACTTTAAATACCATTTATTCTATCAGATCTGAATTTCAGTTTTTGTGAGCGTAAAATTGTTTTGTTAATAAAAATCTGGAAGATGGATCCCAAAATGTTATGACCATGAAAACTCACTTTTCTACTTTTACCTGATGACTCATCTCTCTTTTTTCATGTTCAGGATAATTCTTGGATACGAGATATTGCATTAGATATTAAATTGAAGTCGCAAATTTTTCGTTGTGAATCGATAAAGGTATTATACATTCTTGTTCTCCAATCTTTTGATAAAAAAGTTGTAATTTAAACAACATTTTTTAAAGCAAGTATTTTTACCAATGCAGGAGTTAAATGAATTTAAAGCTAAAATGAAGGCAAATGGACAAAATACAGATCTTTTGGGTGTAAGTATATCGTGAGAAGATCAAAATTTATTAGGTTCATCTTGACTTACTGATAATAATGATTGTTTTGTTTGTGTATTTTTAACACAGCGGAGAAGAAGACTACTTGAAGATTTAGAATACAGATTAGTATGGAAGTACAGGATGATGAAGGAATTATTTGCTTTTGTTCCATTCATAGAGGTTGCTATTTAATCTTCGCCTTCTCCTTCTTCACCTTGTTCTTCTTCTTAATTCTTAGAACTCCTTTCTTTTTTAGGGCAAGTGTAACAGCATTGAGGAAGTCGAGGCATTGCTGATCTCAGCTAAGGATTATTGCATTGAGAAAAAAATGGTAAGAAAAGAATGGTTTGAAAATGACGGTGAACGACCATTGTGGAAGTTTTATGAGATAGTTCAGGTACACAGATCTTGAGCATTTTTATTTCTTTAAGAATATATTTTTTCTTAAATAGCATAAAGTCCCTACTTTTGTTTATGTAGATGTGCGGTAGAATGTTAAAACATGTGGAGGGTGACAAGTTTCATCCGTTGATTCGTGAGGTATATTACCACATATATTTCTTTTTATTATGTCCTTTTTTCCTTCTTCCAATTATATATTTTGATCCCAATTCAATTCAATTTGCAGGGATATATGAATGATCTACAGAAGCTGATTTCACTTTATGAGAGATCTTATAGAATCAGTGAACTGCAGGTACTGGCGTAATGTATATAAAATTTTAAATTGGTCTACGTGTTAATTGATAGCCGTATTAAACATAATTTTATACTATTATCTTTTTTTTTTTTTTTGCAGTTCATTACGTTGAACCCAAGACAATATGTGGTGGAAGATTGCTTGACCAGAAGAGTTGTGGAGATGTTTTTTGATGCGAAAATAAAGACTGACAAGGTATTATATCTAATGTGACCATAATGCATCTTATATGTGACATTATTTTTCTTTAAATTTGCACGAAACTAATTTTTTCAATCCCTAGAATTATGCTGAAGCAAACGAAAAGGTGTCTTTGCTTCAGATGTTCGAATCGCATATCGCATTAGTTGATTTTGATGAGGTAACCTAAAACAAATTCCAACAATCCAAAAAGAACGTTACTGATAATATTACTATTTCTAGTTTTCATTATTGTTATTATTATTATCTCTCAATTAGATTTTGGAGGAAATGAATATAGATCTCAAGAAGGAAGACTTTAACCTAGAAGAGGAGGTTGAGAAACTTGTTAAGAATGGAGTGGTCGTGCCCGAAAAGTATAATTCGTTAGATGAGGATCTCATAAAGCAATCACTCAAGGTAGCTAGTTTCGTTATTTGTTTGAGTCTAACTTAATAATTCCAAAACGGCAAAAGTTTTGTTCGGATTCTCTTTCAGGAAGAATCGGTCGTTTTTATACTAATATATATATTTATTTATAATGCATTCTAGGAAAGACTTTTCTTTGCTAAGATGATTGTGCAGCTCGGATATTACGGGACATTTTTGCTCGACCTTATAGAGGAAAAAGACAAAAAGGTTAATTATAGTTATGTGTTTTGTTTTGTGGAACAATACATATGTCTATTTTATATTTGTGAATGTGCAGGGTGCTAATGAAACTAGGATGGACTCGCTGATTCGATCATCTGGAGGGGCTCGCTTTTTTGACTGCTCCAAGAAATATAAGGAAGAGGCATGATGGATCAACAACAACATATGGGTGAGAATGAATTTACCCTGAGTTTTCCTTATTTTTTGTATGTTTTGGGTATTCTAACTCTTTGTTTCATTGGCTGAGTTTTCTCTATTTTTGTATGTTTTAGGTCATTTCTAACTTTTTGTTTCATTGGCTGACTTTGTAGGAGGAGAAAGAAGTCTGTGATTTTATTGAAGCTGTAGGAAAAGAAGCTTTTCCTGATCTTCCCAAGCAGTATGTCGTTCGAGGAATTTTGGTACTCATTCTCTCTTCGTCTCTTCTCTCAAATTTAATTTCTGCATTGTTTTCCTTATTTCTGTTTTTTCTATTAAATACTTGTCGATTTTCAGGACTACAATGACTACCTTGAAGTACAGGAGAAGGGCGAGGATTTTCGCCAGGTAGATATCTCTTTTTTGAAATTTTATGATCAGCCGATTTTTGTATTTTTGTCACTAAAATCCTAAATTTTTTGCTGACAGGAATATCGTGAAGAATTTTCGTCCTCCATATGGCGGCAACTTTACTTACTAGAGGAGGTATTATTATTACTATTGATGTTACTACTATTACTACTATTACTATTACTATTATTGTTGTTGTTGTTTTTGTTAGTATTATTAACTACTATACTATTATTGGTAGTATTGGAGCACTACAAGATATCTTGATCATGAGGTTTACAAGAACGCCATGTTAACAGAAAGGATATGTTTATATTTTTATTTATTCTTTTCTTGTGTTTACTGTGAATTATTTTGGCCAAATCATTCTCATATTAGTTTTATGTTGTCTTTAATTTGTAGATTGATTGGGGTGAGGTTGACGATATAGAGAAGAGCCTGAATGACATCTTGGGGAAAATGAAACTTTCATAATGGATTGTTTCATTTTCTTGTTTTGTTTATAGGGAACCATTTTTTGTTTTTTTTAATAAGACTAAAAATTATGGACTGTTAGCCTGTCAAAGTTATATCTTTGTGAATTTGTTGACAATGAGTAGAACTTCAAAAATATAGAGTATTGATGTTATTCTCAAATTTCGTAACTGCTTCTACAATGCTTTCTAATAAATATATAATGTAGATTGTATTTTTACATTTTTATTTGAACTAAGTTATTTTTTTGTCATGTTAAAAAAAGTGTGTACAAATAAAAATCTTGTAGTATCTTATTGTACTTGATGAACAATTGAGGGAACTTCTTTATCAAAGCTAATCAAAATAAGTCAGCAATTCTAGTAAACTACTGTGCTACTTGCGCGTTGCTGTGACTCAATTAATTACATTATTTCCAATAGTTAATACAATAATTGTAAACAAAAGCCAACTCACAGTTATTATTTGCATGTAGTCTATAAATGAGAGAAAGCAAACCATTCACTATCCGTCATGAAGCATTTGAACTCAGTCCAGGTTGTTATGGAACGGTTTGGT
This sequence comes from Juncus inflexus, assembly GCA_024447665.1. Classification (NCBI taxonomy): domain Eukaryota; kingdom Viridiplantae; phylum Streptophyta; class Magnoliopsida; order Poales; family Juncaceae; genus Juncus; species Juncus inflexus. The sequence goes on along the minus strand of JAJHPC010000013.1, from coordinate 6,182,447 downwards.
CCTTCCATTAGTTTGTTATTATAACACTGATGATGATTTTTCTTCTTCAAGATGTTTTTATGGTTTGGTCCTTCCATGAGTTAGTTACTAGCATATGTGATTATTCTCTTCCGTTTGAAAAAGTTTGTTCATGTGGATACCGGTATAGGCGTTCGTATTTTCGGCGCTTGTGATATATTCGATCTAAGAAGTTGATAAAGGTTATGGTAGAGAGATCGGTTGCGTGAGCGTTATAAGGCTTTAGCGGGATCCAACATAAATGGTCTTAGCGGGCGGTTAATCGGTTAGGATAGTAACCGGTTTAAAGGCGCGTGGTGACACGCATGGTTTAAGCGTCACGGATTAAGCATAATCCGAAAAGTATCTTTAAGTTTTATTTGTTTGATTTAACCGATATGCACGGATCCTCGGATTGGTTTTTGGACGAATTTTTTGTTTTCCGCTGTTTTTAAGTACGTCCGAAACCCAACAGTCACTTGTGTCATTGACATCATCATCGAGAAGCCATACAGCCAGCGTTTGAGACTTATAATCGCTCGCCAGACATCACTTGCGTCTTTGTCGCTCGTGTGATCGTCAGACATGAAACTAACGGCCGATTACAAGGTGTTATGGTCAAGTCGCTCGTGTTGTCATCGTCGATTACAAGGCGTTATGGTCAAGGCGTTATGTTCAAGTCGCTCGCTTCGTCATCCAGGCGGTGCTTGTGACTTAGAACTGCTCGTCGAACACCATTCACGTCGTTGCCAAACACCTGTTAACCGGTTTCGATGCGTTCTGGTCACGTCGTCACCGGAAAGCCAACTAGATGGCGCTTAAGACTGAGATCCGCTTGCCAAACACAACTCGCGTCGGCGTCGCCCTCATCGTCGCTAGACAACAAGCTAATTGCTGATTACGAGGCGTTCTGATCACGTCACTCACATCGTCATCGAGAAGCCATCCGGACAGTGCTTGAGACTTAGAACCGCTTGCCAAACACCACTCGTATCTTCGTCGCCTGCGTTGTCACCAAACACCAAGCAGATGGTCGGTTACGATGCGTTTCTAGTCATGTTGCTCATGTCGTCGGGAGAGCCAGGCAGGTAGCGCTTGAGATTGAGATCCTCTCGCCAAACACCACTCACGTCGTCGTCGCTCGCTTCATCGTCAGACACCAAACTAATTGCCGGTTATGACCACGTAACAAATTATTCAGTCAAGAAAATAAAAGAAAAAAAAACTTTAGATGATTGGGATCATATTCTTGCTTTTAAGCTTGGTAATTACTTGCAATTAATTCAATGCCATGTTTATTATGATTATGAAAGTGATTTTTTATACTGTGTTGGGCCAATCGGGAGAGAATATTTTGACGGAACAGGAAATTTAAAATACTTTTTGGAATAAGACTCGGTCATATAATTTAATATCCGGCTTGTTTGTAGTCCAAATCATACTGACTAGGATAATGCTCGCGCTTCGTTGCGAATATTTCAATTTTATTGTTTATTTCAATTAGTAATGTATAAATTATAATTATGAAAATTCAAAATAAAAGATTGAAATGAATTCATAGTACATAAATAAAATATAATAATTATGTTAAGTAAGTTGGATATATTTATAATCATTTTGAATTACATTATAAGATATTTTACCCATTTATTATTTATTCAAAAATATTTTCTATATCACATCTAATTTTGTAAGGACGGATAATTCTATACAAATAAATTTATATATGTGCAATAAAATAACATAAGTGATGAATTCATAAAAAAAAAAAAAAATAACAACCCACTAAATAATTTGGATAATTAATCTGTGATCTTAATTTATGTTTGCATTAAGACTTCTAAGATTAAATGATCATCATTTTTTATTCTCTTTGATTTCTTATATCGTTATCTCTTGACATTATATATTAGAAAAAAATCAAGTATTAATCAGGTTTAGATGAAGGAGTCCCGAAAAAATAAAAATGCAAGATAATTGATTTCAAAAATTTTAGTTGAAGCTAGATATGATTTAATTACAAATTATTAACTTTAAAAAAGATACAAAATAATAATTATAGTTAACATGATGTTTAAAAATGACACCTTCTGACCACTAACTGATACATGCAGGCTGTATAAATGGTACTTGGGGGACACCTCCTTCATTATCGCCAGCTTTACCTACGTGGTAAGTTACGTTACGTTTAGTATGTTCACTAGGTGAGCAATGGAGACTAGTGAGATGCAAGTCATGTTGCATATGTGTTAATTAAAGTTTTTTTTGCTGTGATAATGGTAGAATGAAAAAACCATAGTGTATTCCCATTAAGATGCCCAAACATATTGTGTCATACCTCCATAATGCTGCTACATCTCTCCTGAATTCCGCTACTCACATATGTATCATACTATTTTAATCACTATTCCTTTATTGAACACATCGCTCGGTTCTTCTTTGTGGTAAAAATTTGAAGGCCTCAACAACTTCGCGTCATATGCAAGAAATTAACACTATAATGCCTGATAAGTAATCCATAAAAACTAATTTCATAATATAATAACATGGTTCCATGGCTATTACAAATGCATATCACATTACAACATAAACGTCATAACCCTAACAATCTACTTCATGCGTATAAAATAAAACCCCAGCTACATAACATAAATAATATTAAACATTAAAGACGGAAACACGTATAACCCTATGCACGCCCTGACCTAGATCTAACCAAAATGTCGCATGCTGAATGATACATCCGAACCACTACACAAAAGGTACTCCATTCTGGTCCCAATGGCTCTACACCGCTGGCAGTCTTGGTAAGTCACAGTTGTTGCCATGCGAAAATTGCAAATAGATAAAATATATATATACACACATGTTCTCATATAAATGATGGTAATTTTAGACCTACTGTGCTCACCAAGGTATCACCACGGGCCTGGATTGTTCACCGATATCATCGTCTAGGTTGAATTGCTCGTCAGTAGCTATGTCGAGAAGAAACCTCGGATCAGCTTGTAAACATATATATTATACGTTAATATCGCATGCCACATTTGTTACGATTTATTCATAGTAGTAACTCTACGTACAAAAACATCAATCGTGTGTTATGGTGAAACATATAGTCATTCCACATCATCTAACGTGCAGAATGAATCAGGAATGGGGTGCACCAGCTTCTAAACGTGCCAAAATTCTAGCCAAGCACATCCTCAATCATCATCCGCATTGGGCATTTCATATAACAATCCTCCATTTCCTAGGGATATACCCTCCTCTGGCGTTTCTTCTTCCTGCTGAAACAGTCGTAGCCGTCATGCCAGGTGCAAGAAAATAACACCTTGCGAGTCTTATCGCTGCCAACATATTTGCCGATTATCCGCTTGTCGATAGAAAATTTTCTTAACTTGGGAACGGAATAAAACTATTTTGCAGTAAATCTCTCAATTTAGTATAGAATAAAACAAACTCCAAAACTTTACTAAACAGTAAAAGAACACGAAGAGCTCCAAAACTTGATATCTTTTGAGAATGCGTGGTGTCTTCTTGTCCTCCTGAGATTGGAGAAAAGTGTTTGTGATGACCACATCTTCATTTTTGATTTATTGAACATGAATTGTTCTGAACATGAAAATCATTCTAAAAAATATATTACTAGCTCGGAATAGTTTTAAATATCATCAAACTGAGAACAACGAACTCCCACTTTTGATGATTTTGAAAACTATTCCAAGAAATAAGCAAGTTTAATTTCTTTTTCCCATTTTTGAAAAACATTGAAAAGGAACACAAGACGGGAGAGCAAAATAACTCCCCCCAAATATGTGCTCCTCCTTAAATCAATAACCCATTATAAAATAACATAAGTAAAACCACAATCAGGAACACACCATATATCAAAATATCATAGATAAAATAGTTGCAATACAAAAATATTACAACCAAGGTTCAACACAAACAAACTACAACATAATATTTTAAATAGTCTTAACACACAAATATTACATAAAAATAAGTAAAGCTTAAATAGTCTTAACACACATATAAAACATAATACTTAATTAAAAAAAATCTTAACAAAAATAAGAGCAAACACAACTAGGTTTAGGGTTTGTCGATCGGATGAAGAGTCTATGGTTTACTCGGCCGGTCCTCGGAAGTCAGTCAGATTAGGGTTTGAGGAGGAGGGACCGGGAGCGTACTAATCACGGAGAAACGCTTGAAGATTCTGGTAATTTTCTTGAAGAGTCTGGAAGTTCGCTTGTTAGATTCGGAAGTTTTCTTGTTGAACTTGGAAATTCGCCTGTTGAATCTGAGAATTGGCCTCTAGCCTGGTGTCAATCGCATTGATCCATTGGAATGAGAGTTGTTGGTTGTCCATAAATGTGCCTTGATTTGTATTAAACCGATGAGCCATCACTCGGACCACTTGGTCCGCTCTACCTGTCGTGAAATCGAAATCGATCGGCTTCTTAGTTCCTGGGTTCTGCCGCAGGGGGGGACCGGTGCTTGAGGTTCGACCCCAGTTGCGATCGGAGGGATTGGAGAAAGCGGATTTTTTGTTTTAGTACCGGGCGGCCAAACGGGTTTGTCACTTCATGAAATATTTTACTTTTGATGGGTCCCCCACTTGTGATCGTAATTTGGTTCTATTAATCAAAAGGTCTTTTAATATTTGTCCAGACGAAAGAAATCAACATTTTCAATAGGGTCATCCAGAATTGGTCGGGGAGTCTCAATGTTTAGTCGTTTGCAAATCCAAGTTATGAGATTCCCGCAGGGCAAGTTTCCAATTTTTGAAAATATTTCATATGGTGATAAATCAAGAAGGGGATATGAACAAGTTCATATTTGTACCATAAGTGACGAAGAAGGTTTGCATTCCGTCGCTCGAAATTTATCTTGAAATACTCAATGGACGCGAGAATGTTGTTAACTAATGAAACATGGGGTTGGTGTGTAACTCGTCACTTTGTTATACGGATAATCCCCAAGTAAATATGATTTAAAGACCTTTAATTTCTCGTTATCGAGCAATTCTTCCTTATGATGAGATAAAAACCCTCGTGCTCCCAGCTTGTATCAAATCCGAACCATTCACGTAGGTTTGCCGGATTAATTAACACCTCATTTCTGAAAAGTCAAGAGGAGATGTTGAAAGTCCGATCATTATAGGTGACATTTGCGTAAAATAAACAGGCAAGTTCGTTAAAACCTGGATCCGAAATGGTCAAGAGTTGGGTAAAGTACCAAATTCGGCATCATTTCATCCGCGACCATGTCGAAAAGGAGGATGTGGAAATCTTTCATGTTGGATCAACTGAACAAGTCGCCGACATCTTCACTATGCCACTCGCATATGCATCATTCTCTGATTTGAGGTTAAAGCTCGGTATACTTGAATTAAAAGATTAATTTCTCATTTACTAAAATTTTATGATTTTTGGGTATTTTTAGTGGATTCTCCTCGATTTTCAATGGATATTGTTGTTCGATTGAGGCTTAGTTGGGATTTGGGGGGGTGGGGGGGTGGTTTGAATAGACCTAAAATATGCGGAAGTGTGATAAATCTCTCAATTTAGTATAGAATAAAATAAACTCAAAAACTTTACGAAACCCTAGAAGAACACGAAGAGCTCCAAAACATGATATCTTTTGAGAATGCATGGCGTCGTCTTGTCCTTCCGAGATTGGAGAAAAGCGTCCGTGACGATCACATCTTCATTTCGGATTTCTTGAGCATGAATTTTTCTTGAACTTGAAAATCATTCTAAAAAAGATATTAGTAGTTCGAAATAGTTTGAAATATCATTAAACTGAGAACAACATTCGCAACTCACGTCGCAATTATGAAAAATTCAAAAAGGAAATGTCCATTTCTGATAGCGTATTTATCTGATGTGTTCGGTGACGTATTTCCCGCGCATCAACTGAGTAGGGGGCAAAATTCGGGTTGCCATATATTTTTCGAGAAATAATATCATGAACACCGACTTTACATAACTTCAAAGTGTGGTTTTTCTCGTTGGTCACCTCTCCTCGCCGAGCAGCTCGAGGAGATGAAGGCAAGAAGGTCCAACGTTGGTCACTTCTCCTCACAGGTTAGCCCCTCTCTCTCTCTCTCTCTCTGTGACTGAAGATGAGTGAAGAAGAAATGGCTGGCGTTCAATTTTGTTTATGTGCTCAATTTGTCTTAATTGGAAATTCCAATTTGGCCTTTTTGGTGTTCGTACAAACCTGTTTAGTAGCTCTTTTAACTATTTAGGACCAAAATCTTGATGCTTAAGTCTTAAAAATGCTCTTAAATTTTCATAATTGACCAATTTGCCTGAACTCTCTCTCTCTCTCTCTTGGCTCATTGTGCAGAGTCCCCTTGTTTACACAGTTGCATGCTCTTGAAGATATGGTTGTTTCTTCGAAACTAAACTGCATCAAAGGTTTTAACCGTTGTTACAAAGATAAAAATCCGCTGCCACATTCTCTACTAATTCGCTACCTAGTCATTCTTCTTGGCTTTACATGCTTTTCTTTCCACCACTCACTAGATAATGAAATGAAAAATGGTCACACACCAAGCACTACTCTCAAAAGAATAAATTCCGATCAGTTATTTTTTGCATATAAGGTCTTTTGTTGGTTGGGTCTTTTGGTTCTTTTTTCTCTGGAAAGTCAATATCTCTCATTTTTTTACACTTTAAGCTAACGCAAGAAACAATTAAAACAGCCAATTTACTCAATCAACACTCTCGCATACTCAGTCACAGCATATAGTTCACTGCTTGCTCACGGTCTCACACAAGACTTAGCGATCGCCATTTTTTACTTCTCTTTTCTCATTATACATTCAGTCACTCACATGACTATCAATCACCACGTTTTAGCTGTATTGTTGGAAACACAACAAGAGAAACATGAGATGGCATTAACGATTGTTTCTTCTTTGAATTAATTGGAACTAGAGTGAAATTAATTAAGAATAAGCCTTAAATTAAATTACAGAAGAATATTGGAAATGAGTTTCTTTTAGTTAATCTCATTGATCAACTAATATTTCACTTTATACAAATATAAGATTCCACTTTTAGGCCATGTTCGACTCACTAGTGACATTTCTTACTTCCCTTTTGTTTTGTCTTACTTATTATTTTGTGTTCGGAATTTCGGATCTTCTTTCACTTTGTTCATAAGTTTATCACTTTTTTTGCACTGACAACAAAGTTTGAGTAGAGCTTTCACTCTCTGGAAAGTACGAAAACCCAAAAGGTGATTCCAAGGTTTTCCAGAGAGACAATTCTAGAGGAGCAATGATGAAGAAAAGACGGACTATCCAAGGGATAGACAGTTGGTTTCATATCATCTCTCCTTTCTCCCCTCTTTCTCACTCACTCTCTCCTCAAAATATGAGACATTTTCTTAATGAAAAACATTCGATGAGATCGAAGAAAATAAAGAATACTCGTAGGAAGACCACAGTCCACACTTTTCACACTCGACCTCCAATACTCCCTCCAAAGGAGGTCTCTCTCCTACCGACTCCCATGACGTACAACCTTATATCGATATGGAGTGGTATAAAGCGTCCAAGGTAGCCTCTCAAGGTATTGTTAGAGAGTTGGGTCTGGAATCCTCCATGTCAAGGAGTCCCCCTGCCTCTCTATGGGAGGAAGCTCTGAAATGAGGAACACTGAAGTTGGACGAGTCCTAAAGCCTGGAGAGGAAAGTTCAGCTCATCTGAACCAGATGGCAGACTCACACATGGGAGAGGCTATGATGGTGAATAACCCCTCAAGGAAAAGGACGTCCTCTCAATCTCCTCCACACTTTTCCCCAATCCGAAGAGGTTAACAATGTTGGAAAATCCATAGAAATGTACGTTACATGCGCAGCGGAACTTATGAATTTCACCCGCCCTAGGATCATCGTTAAGAGAATAAAAGTACAAGATTAGATATTAAAATTTATACCTCGGATCTTCCTGATCCGCAAAATAACGGATGTAGGTCTGAACTTTTCTGACGAGCAACCTTCTCCTTCCAGAACCTCAACTCGAACGAACTCCTTGCTTCTCCTAGGATAAAGAAACTGATCGCTCACTAATCTTCAAATCAGAAGACCTCTACTCGTATCCACGTCGATCTTCAGACGCACGAAATAATCGGATACGGCTAGACGAGTCCGAAAATACTTTCCGAAAATAACTCAAACTCTCTCTCTCTCTCTCTCTCTCTCTCTCTCTCTCTCTCTCTCTATTTATGTGTATTAGACGGCCTCTAAGACTTCTGAATTATGTGTTGAATAGACAGACTATGCCCTTCTATTTATACTAGAGAGAGAGGCGAATGATTGCTCAGTTACCTTTTGCACATTATCCATGTCGGTCTTTCTTTTAAAACCTTATTTCCATCTGATGGATCAATCAAATTCAAAACTTGATTGTCTGACATGGATTATATCTCAACTTTGAAAGTATCTAACCATTAGAGCCTTGACTCATCATAGTCTATTAGTAGAATATGGACTCATCATCTATGAGTACGAAATTTTTATCATTAGACATGAAAAATCTATATTTTTCGGGCCTGCGATAAATTCTAATAGATCTACATAAATACACTTATGTTATATACTCAGACTCTTCAACATCTTGAGAGTTTAATTGATTAATTGCAGACTCAATCACTAGTTGAAATCTGAATTAATTTTCATCCGAGCATAACTGTCAGTATGTGGAATTTGAACTTTTCAAATTTACTCCCACTAATTCTATTGGAAACACTTCTTCCAAAGAGATATAATTTTCGAGTAACAAACACTTTGTTCTCATATTAATTATAGAAGTAATATCCTTTACTTTTCTTAAGATATTCCACAATAAGCACTAATCTGATTAGATGCATGATGCTTCAATTAAGTATCATATCCTCAAATCTTGATAAAAGATAATCTGATACACCTACCAGTCCATATCGCATATGGAGTCTTTTACAACTGCTTTAGATGGAATTATATTCAGTATGAACGCAATAAGAGCGTAACCCCGAAAGAAATAGAAGATATATTTGACTCATCATAATCGAACTATATCTAATAAAGTTCGATATAGTTATCATGATGATCAAACACTTGGTTCTCGACTCCTCGATCTCATCAAAGAAATTTGATTTTTCGAAGCCAAGTTTATTCTCTACTTCATTATTTGTAACTTTTGAACTTTTCAAAATATTCAAATTTATTGTTTCAATAAAGCGATGAAGTAGTATTCTCTAGCACCTTCACTCATTGATGAACATACATCACTATGTATGAGAGCCAATAAGTAACGTGCTTTCACCTTACTTTGTGAAAGACGTATATGTCATCTTGTCTAATAAATAAGTTACACATGTTTCAAATGATTCAAAATCACATGAATTTGAAAATCCATCTTAATGGATTTAATAAATGTTCATCTTATTTAAGTAGACCAAGCGACAATGCTAGATTTAAATTCTTAATATTAATGTTATAGATAGACTTATAATTATCTTGTTCGATATAACACATAAGGTAATTTTTCTATTGGAACATTTCCAAAGAAAATTGACATTTGTGAATGGTGAAATTATTATTCTCAATAATAAATTAATAACCATTCATAGATAAACTCGAACTATAGATAATACAAAATTTATTGTCGACATTAAATAACAATTATTTATGTCGGCGATAAGTCCAAAAAGACAATGTAAATAAATGAGTTACTTGAGAAAATGCAACAGCTTTTGCTACATTTGTCACTCATATGTTAACATCATATTTACTCAATAGTCTACAACTTAGTCAGTGTATTTTCACAAATGTGTGATTCACATCGTGTATCTAATACACATGATGTGAAATAGACAAGTTAATTTCTATAACAAAAATACTTGAAGCGGTAGTCACACTACCCTTTCTTTCCCTTTTCATATCTTCTTGAGAAATTATGGTTTCTTTCAATGAACCAATTCGTTGCGAAAGATACTAATTTCTTACCTAAGGCCAAAGCCCCGGCAACATCTTGCCCTTATCTTTGGGAGTACTTTTGGTTAGTAGTATGCCCTAGGCCAATGTATTTGAGACCTAGATGTATGGATTGTGTTAAACAAACATTGTTTTTATTTAGAGATATTTTATATAATAAATGCGTATTGGTTATTTTATTCTTATTACTAAAATGAACCTTGAATATGATATTCAGCTTTATATCATCAAAGTATGTGACTTTGATAGTAAAACTATAAAGTATTATGAATGATATTCTAAACTGTCCTTGATCATTCATAGGATGTTTGTGAGACAAACATACTTTATGATAAGCTATAAATGTACATCAGTATGTTAGTTGACTGATGGTCACGTTTTACTGATCATGAATAAGAGTTATTAAGTCATTAACATAAGTATATGTTAGAGACCATATACTGGATTGACCGACCGTGAGAATACTACATGGTTCGTGTCATTAGTTATTCTCAGTAAAGAATGTATCTGTAATCCTTAGACTTGAGATTATCTCAGTTTCTTACATGAGAATTTTATACTTTAATATAATCTAACATCGTCTTTAACCGGGCGGTCATAAAGATTATAATTAGGTATATAATGAATTATGCGGAGGAAAGAGTTTAATTAAGATAGGATTTGTTCCTCTCATAAATTGAGAGAGATATCTTTAGGCCTCTTGATGATTTGATTGAAGAAACGCATGGCCGTGCTCAAGTGAATTAATAAAGAGTTATTAATGTCATTTCATGTTCAATCAAATTCGGTGTCAAGAAATATTTATCGACCAACATAAGGTTGACACATACCATGCCTTATGGACGATATAGATATCGTGTAACAAAGGGATACAATGCATGACATAAATTAGGTTTGATCGAATCATCTATATTTGCTTAATTTGGGTAATCATGATGTCTTTCTAGAGGCCGCTCATGATTTATAATCCGTTGTGATTATTGCCAACATTAAGTAAACCTACAGGGTCACACACAAAGAACAACTATTGAGACGTACACAGAAAAATCATAACCTATGTGATAAGTTGTATGGAGAGCTACATAGTCAAGTGACACATCCAATCCTACATCTTATATGATAAGGTGTGTTGCATATATGGTTACATAGTTATCATGCACATAGGATATGAAACTTATGGACTATGTAGGCACAAGAGACACCCCAAAAATCAGATTAAGGATTATAATAATTTCGTCCATCTTTTGTGAGAAAAAGAGGAGAGAAAAATCCGAAAATTATTCTCTTGTGATTTCTGTGAGAGAAATGAAGAACGGATACTAGCATATATCGTTCTTTATCCGTTCAAAGGGGTTGTTCGTGTGGATACCGGTAGAGGACGAAGCGAAGTGCGGCGTCTTTGTGATTCGGGTTGAAACCGTGGTTTTGTTTGGAGAATCGGTTTGCTTGGAGAATCCGTTCGTTTGGAGATCGGTTTGTTAGACCGGTTAGGCGAAATATACAAAGGATCGGTTTGGAATCGGGCAACGAGAAGCGTCAACCATATTCGCTTTTGATCATCACGGATTAAGCGTAATTCGAAGGTACAAAGTTATGAACTTTTCTTTGATTTAATTGTAATTCACGGATCCTTCTTTTGGGTTTCGAATTCGATTTTGTTTCGTTTTGTATTTTCCGCTGCGTTATGAACGGTAGAATCCCAACACTTTTTACGTTCCTTTTAAGCACGAGAACATTATTGACAACACTTGTCCATGTTCATGTTAACGATTATTAGCATCTTATATTATCTGCCCTTCTCAAGGATCTATTGTGAGACATAAATAGATATACTATTCGATTTGAATAATATGCAAAGACTATTATTCTTTAAATATTTCATATAATGGCTCCCACTATTTTTTTAATCAAATCAATAACCCTCAATCGCATTGATTCGGAAAGTTTCAATCCATGAAGTTTCATAGTGAGACAAGATCCACATTTCAATAAAGTCCTAAGTGAGCTTTGGCTCATCGCCCAGAAGTTAACTTATTTAGGTAGGAATAATTCCAATTGTATCTCATACAACTCTTGAACAATATAGGATAAACATCATATGCCCGACGTATATATCCTATCGTACGCCTCGAGCCCAAGTCCGACTTAATAGCCCAGTTAAGTCAAATCATGTCTAATCATCGGCAAAATAGTACCCAACACACTCACCTTTGGCATGACCTATGTTGGCTCCCATTTCCTGCATTCTCTCCTCCGAAGATTGTCCCTACATACCCAGCTTTGGCATGACCTATGCAGGGTCGATCAGAGTATCAAGAAATTTAGACTTATGGAAGACACTTCATGACTTAACATTGTTTTGAGGGATTTTCTTTAATATTATATGTTATTATGCAATATTCAAAGAACATCACATGTACTAATAGTAAAAAAGATAATAACAATGATATATCATGGCCTTGATCTTTATGAACTAACATAAAGATTTCCTAATATATGTTTCATCTCCATGAAATTTTTCTTAGATTGTATTTGAAAATCTTATCTCCATGTATAGAAATCGATGAACTCTTTCATCCATGATGTGTGGTTTAAAATAAACTTGTCATCTTAATGATGTGTTAATGATGGACGATGAACTCCTTCATCTCAATGATATATGTGTTATGTCTAATGAACTCTCTCATTATATAAACACATATCAACAAATATATCAAATATAAACATAATCATATTATGTTTCGATTATTTACCCATTTATAAAATATATATATATAAAGCTTACGAATGCGAATTCGGGGCGCGGTCATCATTGTCAACATTTGGCAGGTCAAAACTCAATGTTTGATTTGGTCAACATTTGACTCGGTCAATGATCAACATTTGACAAGGTCAACAGTCAATGGTCAATATTTTGACCAGGTCACGATCAACTTTTGACCAATTTAATGGTCAACAGTCAAGGGGTAAATTAGTGTAGTCAACTGTCAATAATTAGCAGTCAATACAATCAACAGTCAACATAATCCACAGTCAACACAGTGGGTCAACAGTCCACTGTCAACATGATCAACATGGATCAACACCAAGTCAACTTTGTCAACACACATTTTTCTACACATTAATACATCATAGGCATCTTTTCATGAATTCAATACATCACATGCAACTTTTCATGAAATAATGCATCACATGGACCATTTCAAAAAAGCAATTCATGGTATGCACCCTTTCATGAAGACACAACTATTCAAGAGGTCGCGACTCTTGCGATTGCACCTTTTCGGTCATACCTCTTAGTTGCGCATGTCGATTACACCCGTTGGTCGCACTTCTTGGTCGCAACCGTTAGTCGCAACCTATTGGACGTGATATTTGGATCATATCCGTTGGTCACACCCTTTAGTCGCACCCTTTGGTCGCACCCATTCGTCGCAACCTTATGGACGTGACATTTGGATCGCATCCGTTGTTCACACCCTTTAGTCGCACCCTTTGGTCACACCCATTTGTTGCAACCTTATGGACGTGACATTTGGATCGCATCCGTTGGTCACACCCTTTAGTCGCACCCTTTGGTCGCAACCTTTAGTCGCGTCTTTTGGATGTGACATTTGAATCGCATCCCTTGGTCACACCCGTTAGTCGCACCTTTTGGTCGCACCTATTCGTCGCAATCTTATGGACGTGACATTTGGATCGCATCCGTTGGTCACACCCTTTAGTCGCACCCTTTGGTCGCATCCGTTGGTCGCAACCTTTCGTCGCGTCTTTTGGATGGGACATTTGAATCGCATCCCTTGGTCACACCCGTTAGTCGCACCTTTTGGTCGCATCCGTTGGTCGCAACCTTTCGTCGCGTCTTGTAGATGTGACATTTGAATCACATCCCTTGGTCACACCTGTTAGTCGCACCTTTTGGTCGCACCCTTTGGTCGCATCTGTTGGTCGCAACCTTTCCTCGCGTCTTTTGGATGTGACATTTGAATCGCATCCCTTGGACACACCCGTTAGTCGCACCTTTTGGTCACACCCATTCGTCGCAACCTTATGTACGTGACCTTCGGATCGCATCCGTTGGTCACACCCTTTAGTCGCACCCTTTGGTCGCATCCGTTGGTCGTAACCTTTCGTCGCATCTTTTGGATGTGACATTTGGACGCAACCTTTGGATCGTATCCCTTGGCGGCATCTTTTGGACACAACTTCTGGATCACATCTATTCATCGCATCTTTTGATCGCATCTCTTGGACATAACTTTTGGATCACATCCTTTGGTCATATCCTTTGGTCGCATTCTTTGGATGCAACTCTTGGATCATATCCATTAATCGCATCTTTTCTATTAAGAATATTCAACACTTGAATACTCTTTATGCAAGCCTTATAATTATAAATCAAAATTATAAATGGTATCTAAATAATATATATCACATATATACCGACTAAATTTAACCGAAACACGCACGTCGCTCTGATACGACTGTTGGGTCTCAGACGTGCATAATGCAGCTTTATATGTATCTGCAAGTATATTTGTCTCCACAAATATTCTATAAATGACCAGGGACGATTTAGAATAGCATTCATAACACTTTATAGTTTTACTATCAAAGTCACGCACTTTGATGACATAAAGCTGAATAGCATATTCATGGTCTATTTTAATTATATTAAAATAACCTATACGCACATATTATATGAAATATGTTAGAATAAATATTTTGTTTATTATTACAATCCATCATCTAGGTCATAAACACTTTGGCCTAGGGTATAACACCATCACATAGACCTCACATGACTCTCATGCTTCGCTTGCGGGAGTGGTTTAGTTAATGGATCGGCGACATTGTCGTCCGATGGCACTCTACACATTATAACATCACCCCTTTGTATGATCTCTCTGATTAGATGGAAGCGTCGCAGTATGTGCTTGGACTTTTGGTGAGATGTTCCTTTGCTTGTGCGATCGCTCCATTATTGTCACAATATAGATCCACTGGTTCCGAGATGCTCGGAACTACTCTTAGCTCCTCCAAAAAGTTCTTTATCCAAACAGCTTCTTTAGCCGCTTCTGCAGCGGTTATATCCAAACATTTCTACTATCAGAATCACGTATTTTTGATGACGTGAACCCGAAGTCTCATTCTTGGTTGATATAAGATTTATATTCACAACCCTATACACACAGATATATAAGAAACAACCTTTATTGAATAAATAATAATGTCCTAATACATAATCCATTTCCTAGTACAAATACATTTAGCCTAGGGCACTAATCCTACAATTAATGCAGGTATTTGTTAGAGACCATATACTGGACTGACCCGCCATAAGGATGTTACATGTTTTATGTCATTAGCGATTCTTGTAACATAAAGTATTTATAGTCCTTTGACCTGAGGCTGTCTCAGTTCCTAACATGAGAATTTATATACTTTAGCATAATCTAGCATTGTCTTTAACCAGGTAGTCGTAACGGTTATGATTGGTATCAAATTAATCACAGATTGATTGATTGGCAAGTTAAGGAGAGATCTAGCAATGTCAGGCAGATGCGCTCAAGAAAGAGCATATCGGGAAAGAAGCAATCAAGGATCAATCAACGTTAATGGCGAAAAGATCTGCGAGGATATTCGAGAGATGCTACCTGCCATTTGGAGACACATGAAACCCTAGAGGTCTCTCTCCTATAAAAGACCCATAGACGGAACGAGAAAAGGGGGACCAATTGAGAGATCAATTTAGAGAGAGAGAGAAAGAGAGAATAGTCTCGTTAGGTTTGCATGGTGATAGCCTACGACTACGGACTTAGCTTTAGAGAGAGAGAGTTCATTTATGATCCTCATGTTTCTTGATTTTAGTTATTGTATCATGTACCCCCTAGGGCGCGGTGTTAGTAGTTTATCGATTTAGTATTTCAATAAATTGTCTTTCTCCCTTATCCATTTTTATTATTTACTGTGATGTTGTTTGTGAATTGTTTAACTTTTATCTTGAAGTGTGTAGCATGCCACATGGATTGATACTTAGGCGAGTAGGTGAAGGACCGAGAGGAGAAGTCGAAAGCCAGACCTACGATCAACACTTGGACCGACGAGGCACGAGAGTAACCGGGACGTCCGAGGGGAGCAAGGAACGCCATAGATCTCAAAGGGCACGTACTCTGGTCTGGCATCCTAGGGGGTGCAAGTGAAAGGAAACGTGTAATCTCAGAAGCACAGCGAAATTAAAATTTTACCCGTTTCCTAACCGAGGATTCGTGTATTATCAATCAAATCAGAAAAATAAATCTTATTTATACCTCGGATTCGGCTAATCCGGTTTGTAGGGCTATACGATTCGTCTCCAAATGATATCCCTTCCTCTCTTTGCGGATCTGATCACGAAAAGGCGCTACGACTCTTGGCACCGCCCTCTACACGTATCGACACACGACTAACTCGTTGGACGAGAAACTGAGATTACTAGATCTAGTTTCTCTTTCTCTCTCTCAATAGGCGGCTAGGGTGTGATATGAATCTTCTGACCTAATCAGACGAACCCTTCATCTATTTATATCATCTAATGCTCACACCTCTTCAACTTCCTTTTGATTTTCTGTGTCCAACCGAGTTAGTTATGTTTATGTTCGATCATGTAGGTTCATTTAATATTGGCAATAAACTTCAAGTTTATAAATCATAAGTAAACTCTAGTACGATGTTTTGATTACCCAAATTAAATGAATGATACGTGATCTTAACCTATACGTCAATTATGTATTTAGTCTCTTTGTTATCCTGAATTATAATTATATTGAATAAATTAAAAGATATTAACAACACATACTAATTCTTTCGTACACAGCCGTGTGTTTTCCTTCGGTCTCAATATATCAGGGGGGCCTGAGATATCTCTCTCGTATCCGAGAGTAACAAATTCTATCTTGATCATTCACATTCCAACGGATGATTTTCTAAATACCCGATCATAGCTTTTATAATTATCCGGTTAAAGACAACGTTTGACTATGTCAAAGTATAAAGATATACATGCACGAATCCATGATGACCTCAAGTCAAAGGACTACTCATACATTAGATGATGAGAAAACACTAATGACATATACCATGTATATTCTCATAGTGTGTCGATCCAATATATGTTCTCCAACATATATTTATATTAATGAATGGATATCCAATATCCATGATCAGTAAAATATGATCATCATCCAAATAACATACTAGTCTACATATATATGATTTGAGATTTTCAAATATGTTTGTCTTACAAACATCTCATATATGACTACGGATAATTTAGAATTGTATTCAATTTGTTTTACGGTTTTACTATCAGAATCACATATTCTGATGACTTACAACGGACATACATATTCATGGTTAAATAATAATCTAACAACCTTTACGCACAATTATTATATGAATAACTTTATGAGATAAAACATCTAATACAAAAAATATAATGTCTGATACATAATCCGTTTCCCACACGGCAAAACAGTTTGGCTTAGGGCATTTTTACTTTCAGCTAGCATAATGATTCATTGCGAGAGCTGGCTTCGCGATACTAGGGTGGATCCCCCTCATCCGCATTAATAAGAAGGACAAGGAGAGGCTACAGAAGGAAATACTGAGGAGATAGACAAAACCACTACTTCCACAATCTCTAGATCACCCCCTGCGCAAGCACTTATAACGCGAGCGCATGATCTTTACATAATTTTATTTATTTTATTTTCTTTTATTTGCTCTTTCTCGTACAACAAACCAACCATTATATTATGTTTGGATTATCAACTGGTAGCTAGTCTAGTACTCCATCTTTGTCCTCCTTGTGGATCGACACTCCAGCTTTACTACATCGCGAGGTCATGAGGGCAACCAAACAAAGTGAAATCAAGGTTCAAAATTTGAATTGGGAACCGCTACTTTTTATCTATATAAACCCCAGCGACAACTGATGGTGTTATGCCCTAGGCCAAAATATTTTTGACCTAGATGATGGATTGTAATAACAAACATAATATTTATTCTAAGATATTTCATATAATATGTGCGTATATGTTATTTTAATATAATTAAAATAGACCATGAATATGCAATTCAGCTTTATGTCATCAAAGTGCGTGACTTTGATAGTAAAACTATAAAGTGTTATGAATGCTATTCTAAATCGTCCCTGGTCATTTATAGGATATTTGTGGAGACAAATATACTTGTGGATACATATAAATATATATTTATATACAAGCTATAAATGTACACCAGTATATTAGTTGACTGATGATTACGTTTTACTGATCCTGGATAAATAGTTACCAAGTCATTAACATAGATATATGTTAGAGACCATATATTGGACTGACCCGCCATAAGAATGCTACATGTTTTACGTCATTAGCGATTCTTGTAACATAAAGTATTTATAGTCCTTTGACCTGAGAGTGTCTCGGTTCCTAACATGAGTAATTTTATACTTTAATATAATCTAACACTGCCTTTAACCGGGTGGTCATAACGGTTATGATTAGGTATACAATGAATCGTGTAGAGGGATTAGTGCAATCAAGACGGGATTTGTTCCTCTCATAAATGAGAGAGATATCTTTAGACCTCTTGATGAATTGAACTGAAGAAATGTATGGCCATTCTCAAATGAATTAATAAGAGTTATTAATGTCATTTGTTCTTATTCAGTTTAATTTGGAATTAAGAAATATTAATCGATTAATATAAGGATGGCGTATTACATGCCTTATGATCGATATAGATATCGCACGACAAAGGGACTAAATACGTGACTGTTGATTAGGTAAATCGGATCACCGATATTCACTTAAATTGGGTAATCATGATGGCTTGCTAGAGTCCGCTCATGATTTATAGACTTTTAAGTCTATTGCCAACATTAAGTGAACCTATAGGGTCACACACAAATAACAAACTAAAACGGACGCAGAAAATCCTAGCGACTTATATGATGAGTTGCATAAGAATGTCACAAAATATATTGTCATCTTATGTGATAAGATGTGATATATATGTATATAAAGACTATGAGCACAAAAGATCATGTAATCTAGAAGAGTCTAGATGATGGCATATGGATAATGATGAGTGATGTCATATACATCTTTTAGTGTGAGGAGACATGACTCTTCACCTCTATATAAGGACATAGAGGGCTCCAAATTCTATAGACCAAATCATTCTTTCTCTCATTCTTTCTCATTCTCTTTTGTGAGACAAAAGAGAGAAAAATATCATTTCTCTCTTAAAGTACTGAGATCCCAAAATGAGAAAGAATTCATATTAATAAATAATGAATAATGAGGTATTCTTTTAGAGATCTAAATGTTTGCGCCTGCCGTAAATATCCCATTCCAAAAATAGAAAGTTCGAAACAATTGGGACTTTTTCGGAGATTGGATGCAGTTACTAATTCATGATCTGGCATGTACATAATGAAAACTTCATTCTCGATTCTACGAGAATTTTTATGAAAGCCTTTCATTTACTTCTCTTCCATGGAAGTTTCATTTTCCCAGAATGTGCACCATAAATAGGAACTTATAAATAGACCTGCAATTCCATAGAAGTAGCTTCTGAAAGATCTGTACTTTGTCTAATAGCCTCGCAAAAAATTACGAAAGGGTGCTTTCCTTTTTGTATAACTACGAAAGGGTGTCATCTTTTGTATGACAAAAGGAAAGAGTGCGATTATATGAGAGAAATTATATACAGCTTTTGTGAGATAAAATAAGAAGAGTTTTCTTATGCAAGAGGAGAACAAGCTACTAGCA
Organism: Juncus inflexus; assembly: GCA_024447665.1. Classification (NCBI taxonomy): domain Eukaryota; kingdom Viridiplantae; phylum Streptophyta; class Magnoliopsida; order Poales; family Juncaceae; genus Juncus; species Juncus inflexus. The sequence goes on along the minus strand of JAJHPC010000013.1, from coordinate 6,162,636 downwards.
TATATATTGTTCTTCTTCCCGTTTTAAGAAGTTTGTTCGTGTGGACACCGGTAGAGGTGTTCGTACTTTCGGCGCTTGTGATCTATTCGGCCTAAGAAGATGAGAACGGGTTGTTGAGATTTTCGGTGGAGACCGATTGTGTGTGCGGTAGATGACTTTCGCATGATCCGACCTAGACGGACGGAAAATCGGTTAGGACGGTAACCGGTTTAGAGGCGCATGGACAATATGCATGGTTGGAGCGTCACGGATTAAGCGTAATCCGAAAGGTATTATTAAGATTTATTTCTTTGATTTAACCGATACGCACGGATCCTCGGATTGGTTTTGGATGAAATTTTTATTTTCCGCTGCGTTATGCACCTCCGAGACCCAACAACAACATCCTCTTATGGCGCCATTGCCAGGGAGGCACGAATATTGGAAATCTAGCTTTCTGATAGTGAGACCAAACTATTTTTTTTTAATCTTTTAATTATGAATTTTTCTTTCTTGTGACAACCAGGATGAGACGCTGGCTGGTACGACCTTAGGTTACGTACTATGACACGAGAAGAAATACCCACCAACCGTTCCAAAGACATCTAGACATAGAAGGAACCCAATCATGAAGCTGAGAATTATGGTAGGCATCATAACCTTACGCGATGCAGAAGACCCAATACTCAATCAAACCGGAGAAAATGGATCGCAAGATCAGATGCTAAACCCGAATGCACCGAGACAACTGAATTCTGATGAGCCACGACAACCGATGTGAAGGACACTTCGCGACTATTCTTCACTAAGCACTGTTCTTCAACAACCAAGCATCATGATGCCGACCATTGGAGCGAACTCATTCGAACTTAAGCCTTCTCTGACCATCATTATTCAACAAAACAAGTTCGGACGTCTACCTCCGAAGATTCGAAGCTACACCTGTCGATATTTCAGGAGTATTGTGACACCCTGAAACATAATGGAGTCAACCCAAATACAATCAAGCTATGACTATTCCCATTCTCATTGAATGATGAGGCACGATCATGGCTTCATACACTACCGAGTAACTCAATCGGCACTTCGAACCAGCTGACTGAGACATTTCTCAACTGCTTTTTCCAGCTGAGCAAGACAACCTACTACCGAAACCAGATCACAAGTTTTAGTCAAAGACCATCAGAATCTCTATACGAAGGTTGGGAGCACTTCAAGGACATGTTGAGAGCTTGCCCACACCATGAACTCAAAGAGTGGCTTCTGATCCATACCTTCAACAATGGGTTGAACAGTAGTATGCGGTCAATTAGGACATGACGGTCTTCAAAGGGAAACATAGACGCCGCTGCTTGAAGGCAGCTCATGATGAAGACTCCGACAGAAGCACTGACACTCAGAGTGTAGTATGCAGTCAATTAGGACATGACGGTCACAACTGTATATTAATCCATGAAGAAAGTGAATAAGTAAATGATATAAATCAGTATACACCCACATATAACAACGCACCTTGCAATAACAATAATAATTGTAGGAACCCAAACCTCTCTTATAGGAGTAGCCAGTCAGGTCAATCCCAAAACATCACACCAAAGCAAGGGTATAACAACCAAAGACCAGGACTTTATTCCATGCTAATTAATTTTATAGCAGAATAAACTAAAATTTTCGCTGAACTTCGGTCCCATGTCCAAGAAATGAACAATTAATTGCAGAAGTTAGCAAGTAGGGTGGACACGCTAGTCTCACACAGTAAGATGTTGGAAACGCAGATTACACAACAGATGAACAGTTCACTCCAGCAAGAAAAAAAATTATCGAGCCGAACTGAAAACTCACAAGAGCAAGTGAATTCTCCAACATCACAAACCGCTATATTAACTGAAGACTATGCGGAATTATTAATAATAAATTGGATAGACTTGAATTGATAAAACTTAAATTACAATTACAAGCCAGGTGAATTATAGGTTGACTGACAAGTGACAACCACAAAAGATGGTGAGCAAATTGTGTGTAATGATTGGCCACCAAAAAGCACCATGCAAATTTGTCTTCAAACAAACTATGAAATATACACCACAAATTAGTAATTCATCTAAAGACATGATGACGTGGAAAAGATATACAAGTTCAGCTTGGTCCGTATGAGCCGTCTATTATTTTGAGTTTTCTGGATTTTAATTATGTATATTGTTTTTTGTCTGTTTTATACATCATGTATGGGAGGGAATATATTGACCCCAAATTATATATTGTTTCAATTTTGCATCTTATTTAAAAAATATATGTTATTTTTCCGGATGTATATCATGCTTCATTTAGTATGTATATTATGTTACACTCCTGACCCAAATAAAGGATTGAAATGTAACAACCGCCAAAAAGGTATTTAAATAAACATCCACATAATTCAAAATAATCTCCAAATTACATTTATTAAATTTCACAACACAAAACAAAATTGAGACTTTAAAGTTCTCATTTATTTCATAATCATTATTAAACTAAATGTTATTAAAATTGTGACGTCTCTCTACCTGCACCCCACGCTAATGATCCAAATCTGGGCATAAAATAAATATAACGATGAGTACTGACTCAGTAAGGTATGAAAAGAGGCCCAGCCGCATATACCAAAAATAGAACGTATTGAGTTTGATATAAAATCAAGTAACAAGAGGTCATAAGTATAATATAGTATAACAATTATATAATAATTGTGAAACATACTTTTATTTTGGGATATTATCTTATTTCACTTTCAACTTCGACACACATAACACACACTAGATCATGCTCTGTGGCATCGAGTACGCACACAGATACAAGTCATTCCGAGCTCGTTATTGGGTGATCGAAGGCCCTAGTTTCGCTCTACTAAGTACGGCTTCTCACCTATGTGAATCAGCGGCCCTGGTTTCGCTCTACCAAGTACGGCTGCATTCTCTCAAATATCACTTTTCACACATCTCACTATATCCCGTAACTTACTCAAAATATCTTTAAATATTATCTTTAAATTCTCATATTACTAAAAATATTAATTTGAGCCATATAAGCTCTATCTCATAAATAGAAGTTCTATATTAAATATTACTATCATTATAGGTACTAATAATATATATATATATATATATATATAATATTTAAACGGAAGAATAAATATAGCCAAAGGAAAAGCATATACGGGCAAAACCTTACCTGAATAAATGCAACTAGCAACTCTCACGCGAAATCTTCGGGTTCCACAAACCCTTGAGCTTCCTTCACAACTCTTTCAACTTCTCGGTCTTCTTTTAGTATGAACTCCTCCTCACGCGAATCTAATTATTTAATTAATACTAATTACTAATCGATCTCGAACTTTGAACCGACATGCTCACTTAATCTGACTATTCATGAAAAATACTTTCTGGTCCTTAAATGCAGAAACTAATATTACCAATGAGTTCAGAATGCCCAAAAACCTATAATTGGACTATTTATTTGTGAAATTTGAAGTTATGGTTAGAAAGATATGATTAAAACAAATTTTCTTAATAACCCGATATTGCAGTCTCAATTCTTAAAATTCAGATTAGTGAATCCGTATTACTCCAAATTCCAGATTTAAAAGAAATTATTATTCTACTTTTCTTGTTTTAAAAATCCAGATTATTATATTCTCAATAATAGTACATATAAATGTTAACTAACTGAAATTTCTCTGATAAAATAATTGAAACATTTTCCTCACATTACTCTATTTATTTGACACCATAAGGCATATACAAAATAAACTTTGACGAAAATATAATTATTTTAAATAAGATGATTAGTTTAATAAACCAAAATATATACTCGTTTATATCATGCAAGTAATATGACTTAAGTACTCTAATGAAAACACTAATTAACCAGATCTAAAATAATAGATAAATCGAATTAAGACTCACTGTATGAAAGACAATACAGGAACAAATCAGATTTGTGAGGAATGAAGGAAGAACACCGATGATGCGCCTAGACATGGTCCTCGTACACCGTCTCTTCTAGCCTTCTTGTGTGTGATCCACCATATACCACATTCACAAAGGTATAGATTTCTTATTTGTTGTCTTGATCAGCAACAAATGAAAAGGAAGAGAGAGAGAAAAATGTAGAGAGAGAAACGTGGAAAGAGGGAGGAGAAGACAAATAAAAAGGTAAGGAAAAGAATTGACGGGGGAAAAATCAGAAGTAACGCTTAGCTATTACCTGGCTAATCAATGGGCTAATTACCAACTCATAGAAAATTAATGTTGATTTCCATTTCTGATTTAGAAATTGAATGTCAGATTTCTATTTGCCTATTTAGTTATAAATTCTTTTATTTGTTTTATCAAAACGTCAGGAAATGATGGGAAACCGAAGCAGTCAGTTCTTTTGTCATTTGCACTTTAATCCCTCAAAATTTAAATAATCATAACTTTCAATATACACCTCAGATTTTGATTATTCAAATTTCTAAATTCTTTATTTAATGCATACGATTTATTGAGATACACTTTATTATTCCCCCAACGTACAAACTATTTCAAAAATTATGAAAATGCCCCTACTATAAAATAATAAAATAAAATAAAATTGCTTATTATAACATATTATTTTATATACAATGTTTTACTTATATACTATTTATACATATTATATATGCTGTTTTGTTGTCTATATATATTGTTAACTGTTTTGTTGTCCAGTAGTATAGTATCAATCATTATAGTTATATAAATATAAATCACTAAAGCTAAAATATGTTGATACTATACTCTCATTTTCTAAAAATAAAAAATATATAAAAAAGAAAAAATATTAAAAAAAATTGAATGGAGTATAACAAAAGAACGGGGCATATATCTAAACCAAGCATCTTTTCATCTTTTTAATTCCAAATCTTTTTCATGCACCTAATTTAAACACACAAGAAAAATATAATATTACACATTTCATTTATGATAAAATCTTACGATTCATAACAAATGCATAAAAAATACTATAAGCTTTACTAACTTCTCTACAACCATTTTATACAACACAAAACTATATTTCAAAATTCAAACTCGTTTCATGATTTCCCCTTGATTTCCCGGGATTTCATTTCCTTCAGTTGCAGAGTCTGACGGTGCATGCCACTGCTTGAGCCCAGTATCTCAGCCTCGCCTTTACCTCCTTTGGATCATCACCTGTATAAGATTATCAAAATTCTGTTAAGTTATAAGCTATGATTAATTAGTCAGAAATTAAATCATATTATCAAACTTATGAACTGTATGCTGAAAGAAAAAAAAATGGTACTGTAATTTTAGCTCAACAGATAACTAAGACCATATCCAAATAAATCATTCTAAATCCGCTCAGATATCCACAAAATTAACAACCAAATGGAGACAAAAGCTCAAATTACTTTCAAATGAATGAGAAAGCTCGAATTGCTGATGATACCAAACATTTTTCATTCTTCCAAGAACCAAAAACTCAAGTTACTCGAGACCCAACACGCACAACATTCAGAAATCCCCCAATTAGCAACCAAATGAATGCAAAAGCTCAAATCACTTCATCAAACTAACATTTTTTAGTCTTTTTAAGAACCAAAAACTCAAATTACTCTTGACACCCAAAACTTACCAGGCTGAGAAATCCTCCAATTGGCAACAGGCGTCGAACAAGCACTCGTCTTCACCTCCCCTTCGACAGAATCGCTCTCTTGCTTCTCATCCCAAAACCTCTGACTCATAGAATAACACAACTCAAGCGCAGGCAAAGTACTGCACAATTCCGGTATCTCTTCATAACTAAACCCGAATCCGAGATCCAAGCATCCTTTAAGATCTTCCAAATCGTCATCCGTCAAGCTCTTCGTCCGGCCCACGCTGCCTCCGTCAGACCCGCCGTCAGATGAATCAGAGACGTCCGTGTAGCCCTCCAGCTTGATGGCTCTAGGCTTGCGCGGCCATGTCGGGCTCGTGCTGGTCTCACGAGGCGAAAAGAGGAATAGTTGTTCTACGCTATCGGATTCCGATTCGGAGCAGTAATTGGGTGGGGTTTGTTTGGGAGTTGAGGGGAGAGATGAGGGTGATACTTCCATTTCTCTCTCTGTAGTTTGTTAAGAATGATGGGGGTGAGGAAGTTTGAGAGATGTGGGCGTGGTCATGGTGGAATTTATAAGAGAGGAGGAGAGGAAAAGGGGTGCATCATATCGCCATCATGATATGAGAATAGTTATTTTTCTTTGTTGTGATGTGATGGTTATTTTTCTTGGAAACTTCAGTATCTGCCACTCTTTGATTGATCTAATGGATGAGATGAGGTGCGAAAAACGGGTTTGAGTGTTTCACGCCAAACACCCAACCGGAATGTAACTTTCGTTTTTTTCTCCTATTTATTTAGTTATTTATATGTACATAATTATTTATTTAGTTTTTTAGTGATAGTGCTTCCCTAATTTCCTATATCCTATGGAAAGTTGCATGAAATTAGGTGTAAAGAGAATAGTTAAATTGCATGATTGTATGATTGTTGTATGTATCATATTATTATTTTTAATCATGTATACAGTGGCCAGTCGCAGTGGCGGAACTTCATTACATTTTAGGAGCGGTCAAAAATAAAGAATTTATATACACATTGCCAGCAGCCCCCCAATTCGCCCTTTATCAATGATAAATGACGGATTGGGGGGCCGATAAACGGGGCTGTATATACTTTTTCAAAAATAAATTCTCACCAATAAGTAATTTTGCACAAAAATTTGAGAAGTCAAATCATAAAAGTACCTATATATACTTCAAAATATTATTCATCACAGTTCTACTAATTTTATATGATATTACTTCTAAATTCTCGAGAAGTGAGGGAATATAGCCCGTACTAGTTCCTATAAAGCTCTACACTATATGTATATATCATACTCAGATACATAATCTATATATATATTTTTAATTATTTCATTATATTGAAATTGCAGGCTTTACTTTTAACAGATGTATAAGACTACAGAATTAAATTTATTTGTAAGAACTTTCTTGGAGTCATTTTTTTTATAAAAGTTTCTTGGAGTCTTTTTTTTTTTTTTTTTGTATTCGACTGATATAATATAGCACGCCATCAATGTCGTCAAGATAAATATTGCCGCAAATATCTTCGTTTCATTTTCATTGTTATTAATACATTTCTCAATATATTATTAGCATTCATTGAATTTTTCTTTCAAAGTCATATTAATATAATAATTACGGTCCCTTTCGAAATTAAGGCAAGCATCTGAGATTTTTCTATATGTTCAAGCCGATTTCAGCACTAATCAAAATATCTGTGTATAACTTTACAATATTGTAAATTTATACACAAATATTTTGATTCACGCAAAAGTCGGTGTGGACAATAAATGAATGAAAAATCTACTTGCGATAACATTGGCGACGGCCTGGAGCCAAGAAATGGTTCATCATCGTATTTAAAATTTTTAATGGAAAGGCACATAAATAATTTTTTATTATACATCACTTTCATAATACTTCTATATTATTTTGTAATATTTATATGTTATTTATTTTATACCGATATAATATGTAAAATATACATTTATAGTGTTCTATTATATATTATATGGTATTTTTTATATCATATATATATATATATATATATATATATATATATATATATATATATATATATATATATATACACTCTTTTTACAGAAATATATATTATTTTGATAAATCTAAAAACTAATGTTGTGCACCAATGGGTGAAGCCTAAATTTAAATATCACTATTCTTTAAAAAATATGGGTTTAAACCCGAGAGGAATTAATAATAAATGGAACAAAAAAAATATTTGTCCCCTTTTACCGTTCCCTCCATTTCCCCTGTCTATGACATGTAGGACCCAATGATAAATAAAAAGGGGTTTGACTAAGTCAAATATTCCATGTTAATTTGACAAGTGAGGAACTACGGACAAAAAAAAAATTGACTAGTGTTAAATGAGAATTTTTTATATACTCAAGTGTTAAGGGAACATATAGAAAAAATTGACTAGTGTTAAATGAGAGAATTTTTTATATACTCAAGTGTTAAGGGAACATGTAGAAAAATTGACTAGTGTTAAATGAGAGAATTTTTTTATATACTCAAATGTTAAAGGGAACATGTAGAGAATGATATGGGGAACAAGTAATTAGGTCCATAATAAATTGTACAGACTTCAATTCAAAAAACTTCAATTACAAGCCAGGTGAATTATAGGTTGAGTGACAAGTGACAACGGCAAAACATGGTGAGCAAAGTGTGTACTGATTGGCCACCACAAAGCACCATACAAATTTGTCTTCAAACAAACTACTAAATATACACCATAAATTAGTAATTCATCTAAAGACATGATGACATGGAAAAGATATATAGGAAGTTCAGCTTGTTGTATGAGCTGTCTATTATTTTGAATTTTCTTGATTTTAATTAGATTATAATGTTGTATGAGCTGTCTATTATTTTGAGTTTTCTTGATTTTAATTAGATTATAATATAGTTTTGATTCGTGTCAGTTGATTTTGAGTTATTGATTAAATTGTTGATTTTCTTAAAATATTTCAGATCTAACATTTGATTGACATGACTTGAGTTTTTTCTAATAAAATACACCCGTTTGCTTCTCAAGTAAATTTATTTTTCTCTCGTTTTCTGAAGTCAATAATCACTCGTTTAGAAACTTGACAAGTTATGATCAACATTTTCTTTTGATTATAAACTATGAAAAATAAACTCTGATAAATGTAAAAGTAGGCTTCATGTTAGTTGGGGAAGGTCTAAAAGCCAAATATTATTTTTTATTTTTTTTCATTTTTTTTATTTTCTTTGTAAACTATCACATCACAGACGCCATCTTTCTTCTCTCTTTAGATATGGAGTTTGAATCTTCTGCTGCGAGGGGCATCTGTCATCGGTATCGGTGCTGCATCTGAGCCATCCATAATATGGGTCCCACTCAATTTGGAAAGAAGCGATATAAACCTCTAACAGTGAATAAACACCAACTATTGGGCCCCACCATGAATAAAATAAGTAAGAGAGAGAAGAGCTAAACTAATTCATCTGTTATGTCCGAAACATAAAAAAAATATTTGCAATGAAGCCCCTACATAAAAAGAAAATAAAAAAAATATTTTTTTCCGAAAATATTTTCTAATTTATATATTTTTTTGAAAATAAGCCTCTAACAATGAATATTATATTAATTATATTAATATAATATTTCAAATTTAACATATAATATATTATATTATATTATATTATATTATATTATATTATATTATATTATATTATATTATATGCAAGATCTTTTGTTGTGATTATATAATGTAGGCGCTTCATTGCAAATATCCTTTTTATGTTTCGCAAGTACCAGATGAATTTGTTTAGCTCTTCTTACTCCTACTTATTTTATTCATGGTGGGGCCCAATAAAAGATGGCGTTTATTCACGGTTAGAGGGTTATTTCAGTTCTTTCCGAATTGAGTGGGGCCCATATTATGGATGGCTCAGATGCAGTGCAGCACTGATGGCAGATGCCACTCGCAGCAGAAGATTCAAACTCTTAGATATGAGACCGTTGCATGTTGCTTGAAATCATTGGAATATGGCATCTATGGTTTTTGAATTGACTTAATAATAACATAATTTGTAAAAATAATACTACCAAAAAAAGTAATTCTAAGTTTGAGTGCATGAATAAAGTTTTTTAATTTGATAGCAAATGGCTCACAACTTAATTGGTAGATCATCATCAAAATGTGGGTTGAATCTAAAAAAAAATTGAGTTAAAAATTATTATTTTACTATTTTGAACTCTGAAAGTATAAAAAAGAAAACAAATTTAATTAATTAAAACGCAGATACTAGGAAATAAAAGTCAAAATGTTATTTGTTAATTACAAATTTATACATAAAAGTGAAGTTTGTACAAATTCAATAAAAGTGTTGGTCTGTAAATTCTTAGTTTTTTTTTTTTTTTTTTTTTTGAGAATTGTAAATTCTTTGTTATTACAAGGTTATTTAAAAAAAAATTAACTCCATATACGGTTCCTTGTTTAAATGGATTAGTGTACCTTTAAATCTAATTATCTTACAAACAGAACTATATTTCAGTTGTCTCAAGAACGAAAACATATGGATTATCTTTCCACATCAAAATACGATCTTATTATTTGTAAAATACTAGATAAGCAGTGTAAGTATTTGGGTGTTCAATGATGGACAAGGAGAAACTTTGCCACGTGCATCCAATCTAATTTGGCCCTAAAAACCTTACCACGGAAAAAGAGAAATTTATATGATGGAGAAAATTCAGGAGAAATTTGTATGGCAGTGTTATATTTGTCAATACATATGCAACCACCTTAACCAATCACCACAGAAAAGACAATTGCCCCTAATTGGTTCGTTGCCATGTTTCATGTTGGATAGTTATATATGTGGATACAACATATACTAATTAGAACCACTCCTTATGTTTTATATTTCTTTTTCTAACTATTTAAACAACTGGCACCATAAATGCTAACAGTAATATTATATTATTATGCTTATTTTTCATATGTATCCATCATTATGTGGATGAGACAGTAGAGAATAATCCAACTCATCAGAATAAACTAGGGCTTCATATCATATATATTCCATCAATTAGAGTTACTCCTTTTTTTCTTTTTTGAGGAGGAACTGTTTTTTGCCACTACATAAATAGATTTATTTATACTTTTTTTTTTTTGAAAGATTATGCTCGAGGTGAGTGAATGATTTATTTATACTTTTATCGATTCGGTTCTAATGTCTAGCTTGTAGTTTAATCTTTGAATCTTTTTTTCTATGCAGTTTTTGCAAAATAGTGTTAGATTTGGTCTTAATATATATCTCGAGATTTTAATTTCAATATCTTTTTAGCCTCAAAAATTTCAATATCTTTTTCAAATTAATAGTTCCTGTAGTTGTCACAATGCTACAAAATCTCATTTATTGTTTATCTTTATCCAGTTTGTAGCTTTTAACAAGCTATAACTTTGAATTTGAGACCACAAAAAAGAATTTAGAAAAAAGAAAAGGAAAAAATCGATCGCTTTCATTATTGGAGGTGTTGATAAACTTGGCCAAGTTTTATGTTCATACTTAATTATTCATAATTTAATGTCCTCGTTTTTTAATATTTAGAAAAAGAAAATTATCCCTTCTGTTTTTTTTTTTTTTTTTTTGAAAATATGGAGACATGAATATACTTTCTCTGCCTGAGTATATGAAAGACCTGAATGTGGCTTGATTCCCTTTATATCTGATGAATTTGCATTTTTATTTCATTTGAACAATCCATTGCCTTGATTTGAGCAATAGATAAATTTACACAAGAGTATTTATTGTAAAAAATAAAAATACAGTAGTAACACATAAATTCGATCTTTTTAACTTGATAATGTGGGCTACATATATATAAATGGTTTCATACAACATTTAGGTCTCACAAACCATAGTTTTCATATGTATGGATGATGCACCAACTGAAGTGTTTAGAGAAATTTTGGCAAAAAAAAAAATGAAAAAATATATAAATTGCTGACTTTTTGTTTCACACAACAAAATAATATATATAAAGATCAAAATAGTATATGACGGCTGGTGAGTCGAGCCTAATAGATTCTGAGTTGCAACTCCATCCCTTCATAGTATAGTTTGTATAGTAAAGCCAAAAATAATGATTTCTATATAATTTTCTTTGTTCCAAAAAATGAGATGATGGGCAAATCCAGAGCATGCATGTGCTGGATGGTCGATAGATCCACCCTGGCACCATGGCATATGAACTCCATTCATGATATGATATTATGACAAAAATAAAAGGAAAACGCTCACTCTAGCACTCTAAACTCTTGAGTTTACTCACTTTTGCATCCCCAACTATTTTTTGCTCACTTTTGCACCCTAAACTATTTAAATTGAACACTTTTGCACCCTCCATCCGTTAAACATCTAATCAGCAGTTAAATGATTACATGGCACTATGATGTGGTAAAAAATATTGTTTATTTATTATGATTGACTCTTTATTTTTTAAAAATAAAATAAATATACCTTCCCTTTCCCTCCCCCCTCTTTCTCCCCTCTCTGCCTCACGAAAGAAAAAAAGAAAGGAAGAAAAACATAAACACACCCGCCCCTCCCTCCATTCGCCGGTCCGTTCGCCGGTCAGTTCACCAGCCGTCGGCCACCGCCTCCGGCCTCTCTCTCGCCGGCCTCCACCTCTCCACCACCTAGTAAGTCATCTTCTCTTCTCTCTTCTTACTTCTCTTTCCAATAACCCTAGTTTTCCCCTTTTTTTCTAATTCTTTTTCGAATTAATTTTTGTTCAACTTGTCTTTGATTTAGATCAAATTAGTGAAAGTAATTGATGTCTAAATTTAAAGAATTTTTTTGTAAAAATATGGTTATTTTTTTTTTTGTTGAAATCAATTATAGTAATTTTTTGTATAAATTGTGTCAATTTAGACTTAATTAGTAACTAAATTGTTGTTAATTCGTAGTAGTACGGAATTATTTTAGGGGTGGTACGGGGCTGTATTGGTATGGGCCTGTTTTTGGCAGTTACGGGGCTATTTTTGGTGGCGATATGGGGCTGTTTTGAAGGAGATGCTGAGCTGAAATTGGGGCTGGTACGGGGCTGAAATTGAGGCTGGTACAAAGCTGTTTTTGGAAGCGGTACGGAGCTGAAATTGGGGGTGGTATGGGGCTGAAATTGAGGCTGGTATGGTCTAAAATTATGGCTGGTACAACTTATTTTTGGTCTGGAACGGTTTGATTTTTGAGGTTGGTATGGGTTGTAATTTTTGGGTTGTTTATTCAAATATTTGAATGTGTATGAGTGAATTTTATCATGAAAAATATCATGTGTAATTGAAGCATTAATTTATATGTATTATATAAATGGTTTTATCTTAATTCTGTAATTTATGCTTATACTTGATAAATTTTATGGCTTATGTTATAATGCATTTGGGGATAAATGCAACTAAGTTGTATGGATTATTTGAATTATTTAGTATTTGGTTTATATATTATTTGTTGTATGTATGTGGAGATGAATGTAGCCAATTTGTTTGATGAAATGTCTCTATTCCAATGTTCTAAAAAACTATTGAAATTTACAGAAAAATGCGATATAACTAACCGATATAAAATACAAATATCCGCAACGGTTATTTATAAAGAACCGTTACAGAAGCCTACTGACAGTAGTGTGTTTTGTTTTTTCTTTTTTCTCCCCCCGTTTGCAACCCGTTTACAAAAATAAATGAAAAAAAAAAAAAAAAAAAAACTGTAACGGTTCTTTATAAATAACCGATACTAAAGGAAAGACTTCTGTAACGGTTCTTTATAACTAACCGCTACTAAAGGAAAGGTTCTGTAACGGTTCTTTATAACTAACCGATACTAAAGGAAAGGCTTCTGTAACGGTTCTTTATAACTAACCGATACTAAAGTAAGACTTCTGTAACGGTTCTTTATAAATAACCGATACTAAAGTAAGGCTTCTGTAACGGTTCTTTATAACTAACCGATACTAAAGGAAGGCTTATGTAACGGTTCTTTATAAATAACCGTTACTAAATCATTTTATATCGGTTATTAGTTAAGAACCGATACTAAAGTTAGTCCCAAAATTCCACCTTCACCTCCTATTTACGGCAATTTAGTCAATTTGATGAAATCGACCTCTAAGATGAAAATCAAGCTATAAAAAGAGAAAAGAAGATTAAAACCCTAGTTTCAGACCGGCGAACTGACCGGCGGACGGACGGAGATGGGAGCGAGAGGCGGGTGTGTTTGTGTTTTTTTCTTTCTTTTTTTCTTTCGTGAGGCAAAGAGGGGAGAGAGGGGGGGAAGGGAAGGGGAGGGTATATTTCTTTTATTTTTTAAATAAAGATCCAGTCATCATAAATAAACAATATTTTTTGCCATATCATAATGTCATGTCATCATTTAACTGCTGACTAGATGTTTAACGGATGGAGGGTACAAAAGTGCTCAATTTAAATAGTTTAGGATGCAAAAGTGAGCAAAAAATAGTTGGGAGTGCAAAAATGAGCAAATTCAAAAGTTAAAAATGCTAAAGTGAGCTTTTTCCAAAATAAAACTGTGGGGGATTGTAAGCATGTGATGTGGGTCCAAACGCGCCGTTAATTGAGCCACTAAATGTCACCTAATCATTTGTTTTGCACGAATTTCAATGCATAATTCACCTCCCCTTTACCTAGTACTGTTCCTGCCTTGTTTTTCTTTTCTTCTGGTTTTCCTGTCGGTCTCTAGTCTTCTCTGTTCAGCTACAAATATTATACCTTTACAACTAATTAAATCGTCCTATGAGATAATATATAAAACACAAAATGTCTTTTTTTATATTATCAGTTATGCATATGATAAGAATATCAAAAGATCTTATGAAACATACATTTTTCAACAAGAATCCTTTCTGAAGGATTTACCGAGGTGAGTACATTTTTCAGCAAGTATCTGGCAAATATTTTTTCAGCAAGTATCCGACAAATTGAAATTACAAGAATATAGAAATCTTTTCTCACCAAAATAGTCACCATATACCATTGAATAACATGAATCTTTATTTATTTTCAAATGCATACAATCTAACCATCTTTATTACACAAAAAAAAAAAAAACAATGAAAATAAGATCTTATTACTCAATTACCAAAACCACACAAAAAATTATAAGCCGAGCCGGACCAAACATGGTACAACACAACACATCAATAAATCTATACAAGTAAAAGAATGGAAGCACAAACCTCAAAGCAACTTTATTACTTTCATCAAAAATAATAATCAAATATATGAAACTATATATATCTTATTTATTTATTATATTCACCATCCAGCAGCTTTCAAGAATTTATCATAAGGACTCGCAGGAGGAAGCCTGAATGAATTTTCAGATCCACTAGACAAAGAATCACACCGAATTATATTATTATTTTCCTTATTTATATAATTCTCTTGCGATTCAGAGTCATGATTATGTGATTCCTGCTTAATAATCAACAAAACATATCAGAACAAAAAAATGCATAATTATTCAAGCTTTTATTTTCAAAGTTAAGGACAAATCAAATCATACTCATTACCAATAATTCAAGGGTTCAATTGAAATCCGTAAAACTTAGAGGGACCAAAATGGAATTATAATTTACCTCGTTGCCATTCATTGTTGGTCTTTCTTCCAAAACTAAATCGCAAGAATCCCGCTCAAATTTGAAACTCAAAAGGGCCGACATTTTTTGTTGTTTCTCCATTAAAAGGGCCTCACAATTGTTCTTCATTTGGTCAAAAGAAACAAGGTTCGCTGAAGAAGATGATTTTGTCACTTGCTGAGCTGTCGCCATTACCTGCCATTCAAACATTGTACGAGTCAATTTTACAAAGTTTCTTTTTTTTTTTTTTTTTCCAATTTTGTGATTCATTCAGTATTGACTATATCTCTATATGTTTCAACTATATACCATCATTATGACTTCTTTTAAGCATGTTGGACTATAATTAGGTAAAATCTCAAATCAATTACTAATTTAGTAACATGAGAAATAAATAAATTAACGTACCGATTCAATCAACTTATTTACACTAAGAACCTCATTGGAGTGAGTAGAGCCTGATCTTCCCAAATCGGATTGAGACGTGCTTAGTTCAAATAATGTGTCTTCATCTTCTAATTCACAACGATCCGATTCCTAAATTAAAAATATATAAAATTAAATAAATATTATCATAAAATTCCGCAAGGGTATTTGATAATTAGACAACTCATAAAGATTTATATATACTATGTAAATCTGACGTGGGTAAGTAAATTCCATCCGTAATTCTTAAAAATCTAAAAAAACATCACATATAACCTTAAAAACATCAAAACATATGCGGGAATATTCTATCTTTTGAGAAGTTTTGTTGCAAAGTTGAAATAAAGGAAAAGATGAAGGACCTCTTCAGAAAAGCGGCTTCCTTTGTGAGTGTAAGGCGAGCAAGGATGAGCTGTCTCCATGAAATGTGGGGCCCCAAACAGAAACGAATCATCAGGACAGAATTCTTGAAATATTTGCTCTTTTAACACCTCCTATAATTACACAAAAATATTCAAATTAACGCCTCAATTAATAAAATGAACATGTTAGTATTAATCAATTAAATGAAATATTATAAATTATGCAAATGAAGAGTAGTACCTCAGGTAAATTTTGAAATTTCTGTGCTAAATATGAAATTAGGGTTTCTTTCAGATGCAAATCATCCTTGTTTAAATTTGACAGAAATTCTGTCGCGGCTGCCTCATCTTCGTCAGAACCATAAACCACAACGCTTCTAGAAGCTTCTAGAAAAATGGTTTCACTATCTTCTTTCAAAGATAGATGTGAGTCAACCTGCCAAAATATGAAAATCATTTCAATAAATTATTAATTTCCAAAAGAAAAAAGGTAAGTACAAATGTAGTAACTGAAATAAGAAAACAGTTGTTCCGGATTTTACTAAATAATGAGGCTAAAATTGCCGTGTTGGTTGAAAAAATTTGCCTTTTTGTGCAATTTGTCCCCTAAACTTCAATTTTATTCAATTTGGTCCCTTGGAAAGACAGAATTGTGCAATTTGGTCCTTATTATTTATGTTCACATGAGTTGGTTGGTTCCCCTTATTTTAAGATTAAAAGACTTGCCTCAAATAACTGAGGACAGTTAAAAGTGAATTGTAATAAGTATAAAAGTTACATATTTTCCACAAAAATGCTAAAACATGAAAAATAACACTTATATTATTAATTTATTATGACTAACCGTTTGATCTTGCATTGTTGACTTAACAAGAGAAACTATTTCTTGAAAATCACAAGCTTTGGCTGAAAAAATAAGCATTGATGTAGAAATTGTGTAGAGAGACCTTTTTCTTGATGCCTGCAATGGAACTTCATTTACCACGTAAAGTAAGACATAAATTTAAAAAACAAAATTGAAAAATAAAAATTAGAACTTTAGGATTTTTTTTTTTAGATGGGGTGTATGAATAAATTAGTTTATATCAGGCTCAAAACATCAAGTTATTTAGCGAGCAACTGGATAATCATTCATAAAGTTTCATGAACAAAATAAAATGTACTTTAAATAGAAAACTTACTATCATTGTTAAGAGACAAACTCCTAAGAGAAAACGCCAGCTGGAAGCACCGAACAAGCGCCATGTGGCTCGAATTCTGTTAGAAAATATTACCATCATTTCAAATTTCATTTGAGTAATAGTTTTTACTTTTAAGCATAAAAAAAAAAAAAAAAAAAAAAAAAGAAAAGAAATTACCTTGGCTCTTGAAAAATGCAATATGAGATTAAAAGTGTGGGCCATGGCTTCATAATTTGCCGGTTTATTATCTTGTAATGACACTTGATTCCAAATTGATGAGAGTAAAAGACCCACTTGTTGGCTACTCAACCTCATAGATTTCACATCCTTTAAAAAAATCAAAACATAATAAAAAAAAATCAATTAATTATATATCTTGTAAAATATCAAATGGATTTTTCAATATAATAACTACATTAATTTATCAATATAATAACTACATTAATTTATCAAACATCCCACAAATTCCAAAGTTTTCAACTCGACACGTACCTCATTTTTATCTTCTTTCTCATAATCTCCATTAATGTGAACCATTATCCCGCTTTCTTCACAAACCATACCATTTTCCTTCATCTTTTCTCTCAAACTCCAGGAGGGAGAAAAGGACGAAAGAGCAGTCAAAAGAGCCGTCTTTGGATTGTACTCTTTTAAAGGAATTGGGAGATCTAAATCGGACCAAGGAGAATTGAATTGCGGGGGAAGAATTGCGTGTAGAATCCGGTGCGAGCCGACTCGAGTTTCGTGGTCCGGGTGCGCCATGGTCTGTAATAGCTCGTGAAACAAAGCTTCCGGAAACTCCTGAAAAATAAAAAAATATATATTTAATTATTAAGGGGGGTTTTCATATTTACCCCCTTCTAAAAGGGAGAGTGTGATGTATTTTAGAATTTGGTAGGGTTAAATATGATTTTTGTAGATTTTGGAATGGTAGGTTTGATATTTGAATTTTTGGAAGAGTAAATATGAAATTTTGGAAGGGTAAAAAAGTGAAAATACCCCCCCCCCTCTCTTCAAATTATATCATCTATGATACACTTAATTACTATATAGAAAACATATATCGTAATGAAACAGTCTATTTTTTGTTTCTTAAAGTATTAACTAAAAGAAAGGGAGATGCATATATTTATACCTTCAGATTGTATGTTAAATTAGGCAAAGAAGCTAATATTCTTGCAGCGCGATAAATAGACGAAATAGTAGATCTGGCGATATTTGCACTTAGAGATATATTCTCAAGAATAACAGCCAGAATATCAAGAATGGGACCCACATCCCCTACCTGTGCATCATAACAATAAATCCATTATTTTAATAACACAACAAACTAGACACACACAAGTTCAAATTTCAGAGTCTATTAGCATTACTAAGCTCATAAGAATTTAATATTTAAGTCATAAAGACCTTTTCAATTAATTGCATAAGGCACTCTTCCAAGGCGGAATAAAGCCGAGAGTTCTGCATGCTGACATCAGCGGCCACGTCAGCATCTGACGTGTCCATAGCGAATTGCAAGCACTTCCTCAAATGCCTCATCAGATCGCCGATCGCTGCGATTAGAGAAACCGAAGCCTGAACCTTTTCTTGCTTCGCAAGTTTCGTCACCACTTTTAATATGTTTATTAGCACTGCATGTTGCTTTGTTACATTCTTGTTGTCCAAATGTTTAATTGTCATGGACAGCAATAAATGACTATTTTTCCCTGAAAATAAAATACAAATATATTAATTCTTTAGAATAAAATATTTCCATCGAAAAATAAAAGTCATGGTATTTTGTTACTCTGTAGGGGTACATAAGACATTTTGATATTTTATACACATGGATTCTTCCTTTTTATAAGAAAATAGGGAAAATTGCAAAAAAACCCCTTCATTATTCCCTGAAGATGCAAAATAGCCCTTACATTACTTACAAATTAACGGTGTTAGTTTGTAGCAAACGGTAAAGTCCTTTTTTGCAATTTTGGAATAATGTAGGGGATAATTTGCAAATTTCAGAAGAAAATAACTCGGGGAAATGACTGACCTGATGAGTCCATGGAGCTCTGCATGTCGGACAAAACCGGGAAAGCAATTCCGGATTCCGGAGACCAGGAGTCCGACCTGTCGAAGTACCGGAAAAGCGGATCCAGGACGCGGCGCACCGTGGTCGCTTCCTTGGCGAGTTTCGCCATGTTTTGCAAACAGACCCTTGACCAGTACGACGGGTTATTTAGCGATGTGTCCCTTTAAATACAAATAAATAAATATAATAAGAAGAATATATATATATATATATATATATATATATAGGGAGTGGCTAAAAAACATACGTATGTTTTTGGGGTGAAACACATACGGTCCAAGAAATCATCAAAAATTCAAATTTCAACCGTACGGATGGAATATATATGTTTTGAATATGTTGTAGATTAATTTTCACAAGAATCAGAATATTATATCATCGCCATCATATATTTCAAAAATCACATAATCACATATATATATATATATATTATACATATTTTGATGATTTATGATGGCAATGATTTAATATTCTGATTCTTGTATTTTGGACCGTATGTTTTTCACCCCAAAAACACACAGATATATATATATATATATATATATATATATATAGAGAGAGAGAGAGAGAGAGAGAGAGAGAGAGGAGAGAGAGTGCTGGGTTCTTTTGACAGCAAACTTATTTGGACAATGGTGACAACATTGATTATAAAAAGTGAAAATTCAAATTTCAACTGTACGGATGAAATATATATGTATTGAATAGGTTGTTGATCAATTTTCACAAGAATCGAAATATTATATCATTCCTAGCATGCCTCATCAAAATATAGACATTTTATAGTGTGTCTATATGATATTTTGAAGGGGGAAATGTGAAATTGTGCGTTGGAAGGAAAAGAAGCGAGTGGGATGAGGGACTTACAGCATAGAATTGATTAACTCGTTTTGTAAGTTATTTATGCTTTGAGAGACGCCTGCTTCTTGAGTTCCGTTTTCAAACGGGGTTTGATTTGTTATGTAATTATCCATTGTAACTGAAACAATCTATGGAAAATAAAATAAGAATAGATTAATTAATTAGTAGATATATAACAAGGCAACCCTCATCAGAAAAAATTTCAAAAATTTAAAAAAATTAAGCATGTGGCAACATTATAAAAGTAATTTCTGGAAAAGAAAATTAATTGAAATAAAATCAATAATCAAACTTACATTATCAAAATCCATTGACACATGTGAGTGGTCTCCCATGTATTGCACCTTCACAAAATAAAAAATAAAAAAAAATTGGGCAAACGTTTTAACCAAAAGTAAAATAAAATCAATTTAACAATTTAAATTATAATTCAAAATACCAAGGAAGCAAGAACTTGCAAAGCAGAGGAGCGGATTTGGAGATCTCTATCCTGCCCTAAATCACACAGTTTTGGAATTATACCTTCTAAATTAAACATATATGCACCATCAACCTATCAAAATTAACAAAAATAATTATATTATTTTAATCTCACAATTGTCCAACCCCACACAAGAAGGAATAATAATATATAATAATAATACTCTATAACAATAATTATTCATCCTAATTAGATCTTTATTAAAGTATTATGAAATTAATTGTACCTGATTTTTAAGAAAATCGACAAGAAGAAGGCAACCAAGCACTCTTAGTTCATTCTGTTGCGTTTGATCCAACAAAGTCCTTGCTAAAATCAAGGAACTTGGAGCCATTAATGGCCTGTACCAAAAAATAAAACAAATAAATAAAACAAAATTTGAGAAATTATTTTATTAAATTTTAGAATCTTACATTTGTTCCTTGCATGAAGAAACCAACTTTCGATATATACAAGGAATTACTTTGACCAAGTAAATGTGCCCGCTTCGCAATTCTTTGAAGCATTTTTGCTCTAGATATGTTGTTATCTACAATAATAAAGCCAAAAAAAAAATATTATGACTTTTAAATCAAGGATATAAATATGGAAAATGAAATAAATAGATAAATAAATATATACATCTGGTATGCGTGACGGGTTTCTGGAAACATAATCACAAAGTTTTCCAATCATTCTCTCATTTGGCTCTGCATCCTACAAATTACAAATTAACAAAAAAATGTAAGTAAATTATAAATATTTCTTTTTTTAAACAAGCTTGCAATATTTGAAGTGCAGTGACATAAGCTAGGAAAATCCAAACTTGTTTTGACAAAATACTTTATTGATGGAAAATTACATAATTAGGTTTCGATTGAAGCACTAACATTAAGTTTCCGGAAATTTTGAGATTATACAGGTTTATAAAAAATTCCCAAATTTAAAGAAAAATAAAATAAAAGTGAATTCACGCAAGACGAAGGAAATATTTCAGCATAACTAAAATAAAAATTAGGGTTTCAATGAAGCATTAATAGAAACCAAATTGGGTATTTTAAAGCTTGTATGGGTACGCAAAATTGATTAAAAAAATGAAAAACAAAACTAAAAGTTGTAGAATTCAATTTCCAAAATATTGAGAAAAATAAAATAATAAAAAAATCTGGAAAATTTACCTGAGACTTGGGAAAAATATTAGCGAGAAGTTTCTTGTATCGTTTAACAGGCTGTCTGGATCGAGACCTTAAAGACGGACAAAAGAAGCATAATTTTCCACATACTGGTACCACTTTTCTTGACATAACCCCCATTTTTTCCTTATTATTATTGGGTCTTTTCTTTTTTTTTTTCAATTTGATTTTAAATTTTCAATCCCTCACTGCCCCAAATAATTGGAGTAATGTCCAATTTGGGTTGCCACCACCTGAATTTTCAGAAGAAAGAGCGAAATGTTAAATTAAGTGAAAGTTTAATCACAACGAGAAAACAAAGAAATATTCTATTTTTCTTGAATTATCTTTCTTTTTTATTTTTTATAGTCCAGTAATTGCGTAAATTCCCAGTTCGGAATTCATCAACTCGGAAGTAAATTGTTGTAAGAAACAAGAACAAATTACTAATTCCAAATGCCCCAATTCGAATTTCCACCCAAGGAAATCTAATTCAAAGCTCAGACATAAAATTAATCCAAGATAGCAAAACAAAATTAAAATTAATACCGTCCCAAAACTAAGCACCAGGAACCACAATTACAAACAAGAACGATCTTTCTCAAGTTTAACTCAATCCTAAAAATGGGCAAAAGACATAACCACTTCAAAATTCTTCTAAAACACTGAATTTTTTGCAAGAATTCTATCCACAACAAGAGGGCAAATTGCAAAACGAATAAAATCGAATGAAGAATCATAAAAAGAACCCACCTTTGTGCCTCGAATCTTCTTAAAACCCAGTTTTAAGTGAGAATTTGAGCTCAGAGAAAGGGTAAAAGGGAGAAATGAATCTAATAACCTCGCCTTTTTATTACACAGACACCAAAAGAGAAAAGGGAATAAAATCGCGTAAGAACGTTTCCAATTCTCTATGGATTTGTTTGTTTGTTTATTCGATTTATTGATTCCTATTTTCTTTCTTTCGCTCAATAATATTATATGTCTCGTTATGTATGGTTTGGAAAGATGCTATTGAATAGAATAATTCTTTTGACAACGGTTACTAGCTATATTGTCATGTTCTGGGGCACATTTCTTACCTACCCTTGGAAAAAATCATAATATTACATCCTACCCCTAGCAAAGATGTTGGATTATGGTGGGACTTGATATTGATATTGATATAAAAGTATATATTTATCAAAAAAATATATAGAAAATGGCTTAAATAGTATATAAAATTGAAAATTGGTATCCAAAATAATATATTACAAACTCACAAACAATATCTAAAGCCAAGAAGAATATATATATATATATAATAAGAATAGCATATAAAAAATTCAAAATAGTATAAATGTTGGTATACCGATTACATAAACAGGTAAACAAAACCCTTGCTGGAGATGCATATCCTCTTTTTTTCTTTCCCAATTTATATCAAAAGTGTCACGGCTTTTTAATTTATAAATATTAAGAAGATTTATATATTTTTTTTTTTTGAAAAATTAGATTTAGAAATGGGGAGGAATATACGTTAGATAGTTTTAACTTTTCATTTCATACAAATAATTTATAATCTAGTTGGTTAAAAAATTTACATGTTTAGTAAGAACTCATAGGTTCAATTTCCGATAAACACAATATAGCACATATTTAACAAAATCTTTCAACCCAACATATAAAAAAAACTTTTTATTTCATATTATTATGGTGATTAACTCATGAGTTTTTTTCACGAACCCCACAAACTATTAAAACTAAAGAGAGAAAGGGGGGAATTTATAAAGGCGAGTTTGGTTGAAACTGTTACTTCTTTTATTTCTTGGGCCCCTTCTATATTCAATGGAAAATTGTAAGTTTGGTAGTTTGAATTTATAGCTAACGGGTATTTCTCTACTTAATGTTTTTAGATGTAATATTTTTCTTTTTAATTTGCAAAAGAAGATTTCACACATTTCCTGCACCAAGGTTTATCTACAATTACCATATTTTTTTGAGAGAATTCACCATTTATACACGAAATAATATCGAATTCCTGAAAAATTCAATTTTCAAAACTTATTCCACTGTGTATACACAGCCGCACTTTCCAAGTGCGGTTTCTGTTTTAATTTTTTTTTTTTTCTGGACTGAAAATCACACTTTTTTTCCTTGGAATTCTTGTTTAAGCTAGAAGCGCCGTTAAATCAGTTTATATCATGCCCCCACACTATACAATAAATATTCACAAATCGCACTTTGTAATCAAAAAAATTTCAGTACTCATTTGAATTATAGTTATTTGAACCATCTTTAACATGTGGTTGCGCATAATTATAATATTTATTAGTATTGAACTGCTTCATACAATCAAGAAAAAATGAATTACAATTATTTTTCGGCATATGAGAGGAACTATTCCGGCATATGATGAGAGGAATTACGAATAATATGCCGGAAAATAATTAAAATTCATTTTTTCTAGATTTTATGATGCAGTCAAATACTAACAAATATTCTAATTATGCGTAACCACATGTTCAAGATGTTTCAAATAACTATAAATCAAATGAGTACTGAAATTTTTTTGATTACAAAATGCGATTTGTGAATATTTATTGTATAGTGTGGGGGGCAGGATATAGACTGATTTAACGGCGCTTCTAGCTTAAACAAGAATTATAGAAAAAAAAATGCTACAGTAACCACACTTTGGAAGTGCGGTTTTTAGTTCTATTAAAAAAAAATTAAAACAGAAACCGCACTTTGAAAGTGCGGTTTGGAAAAAAAAAATCAAACCACACTTTAGAAGTGTGGTTGTGTATACACAGTGGAATAAGTTTTGGAATTTGTATTTTTTTGGAATTCGATAGTATTTGCTGTATAAATGGTAGATTCTTCCATTTTTTTATGCTTTTTTGAAAGGTGCAAGATAAAATCAAAGTTTGATTTCGAAGATTAAAATTTATGCAAGCCAAATTAATTTCTCACGCCAAACTGCATATTATTCCATGTTTTTAATGTAGTTTAATATTTTACACATGATATTAATATAGAAAGTATATTTTTCCACAAAATGTATGCCAATGAGATTATTATTTTCCTTTCATTATATTCCTTCATTTGTTTACTGGTTTCCTTTGTTTAGAAGAAAGGAGTCAAATCATAATTAATGGCTTGACAGGCTTGCAAACAACATGATCATTAAACAGACAATGATGCTATGCTAATGAATGCCACCATTTTATAATGCAAAAGAGAAAGTAATTCGACTCAATTCTATAGGAGAATGATGGAACAGTAAAACATATTTTTTGACTAAAAACAATATTATAACACTTTAAATAATCAATTATTCAACTCTCACTGTCATTGTTCTATTTTATAAGAACACATACAATACAATTATCCATGTAGCAATCACTATAGCAGACTCGGTTGAGTTGATACACTAAAAATACATTAATATCTTGGCTATGTTGGCTACTAGAAAAATATAAAAATGAAAATCTGAGTTCAGTAAGTAATGTAATAGAAATCATTTTCCCCAGTTCATGTTCTGTGCATACATAGAAGCATGTTGAATTATTAGTTTGTGACACATGAAGAGTCACCTTCATTCCAGTCCAGACAACATTTTAAAAGTCAAAATAAAAAAAAATAGAAAAAAATCTATGATTTCCGCGAAAATAGCTTTGGACCTTTTCAAAATCTATGATTTCCCCGAAAATAGAATCTAAAAAGATATTGCATACAATATATTAATCACCCTCAATAGTCAAAACAAATAACTTGACCCTAAATGGAACACAAATTTCAGAAAATTCTTAGCATGAAAAAAAACACTAAACAAGTACACGGTTAGAAACTTAAAATAGGCAAAATGAAACCACAATTTAATGAAAAGGAAAATAAAATAAAAAGCATACAATATCACATTAATCACACCCAAAAGTCAAAACACAAATTCCAGAAACTCTAACCAAAACAAAAATTCCCGAAAATTTAACACGAAACAAATTACCAACAAGAACATGTATCTAGGTCCTGCTACAAATACATGGTTAGAAACTTAAAACACCCAAAATAAAACCATAATTCAAAAAAATTCAAAAGAAAAGAAAAAAAAAATCAACCGCCACGAGCTTCTCTGCGAGTGGCATCATGAAGAATGTCAATATCAACTCCGTCAGGAGGAAGCAACACGTACCGCACCACCGACCCTCTTATGAAGCAATTCCGTACCGACATCTGTATAAATAAAATAAAATAATTATCTATGATAAAGAGTTGGTTAATAAACAATAGGGATAAATGCACCGATGGTCCCTGTACTTTAATTAGTAGCATGTTTAGTCCCTGTACTATTGATTTAGACTTTTGGGTCCTTATACTTTATATCGTGTCCACATTTAGTCCCCTATTTAACAGAAATAGTTAGCACCGTTAACTTTTTTATATTATGACCATTTTACCCTTTGAATGATATTAAAATACAATAATTTATTCAAATTTAATAATAATAAAATTTATATTTGCATTTATTATCATTTTTGTAGATTTATTTTCTTGGTAAAAAAACCGTTAATGATTAAAAGGGTAAAATTGTCATTTATAAAAAAAAATAACGGGGTTAACTGTGCTTGTTAAGTTAGGAACTAAACGTGCACAATTTATGAAGTGCAGGGACCAAAGTCTAAATCAAAACTACAGGGACTAAACGTGCAACTAATTAAAGCACATGGACTGATGGTGCATTTATCCCTAAATAATATTCTTGCGTAACCCCAATTGATAACTAAAAACAACAGAAATCAAGGAGCGAGAGTGAGATAGTTGAGAGTACAATAAATAGAAAAGGATTATTTTGTATATGTAATGTACAGAAACAAGCTATATAATCTATAGTAGAAAATTAAAGTATGAGTAATGAATTAATTAAGCAGAATTATTGGAATAGGAATTAGGTACGAAAGAATCCCAGTCATCTTCTAAGCGGAAGATTTGGATATAAAGTATGGTTTAGAGGTAAAACTGTAAGAATTTTGATTTTTATTCAATCAACACCCTAAACTTCGTGTAATTAAATCCACACCCGATTAATCAATCTAGGGTTGGTCCAATCAGAAAAAACAATTAGATTCCTTCAATTCTCTTTTGTTCATTGCACAAATCTTACTTAGCAAACCCAAATCTCAAAACCCCAAATTTACAAATCCCAAGCTAAAAACCCTAATAATTTTGCTGAAAAGAGGAAAGTGAAATTACCATGTGGGGATACTTGTCTTGATCGACGACGCGTGTGTTCTCAAGCTTGATGTTCAAATACTGATCTACAGACAGAAGCGTGCCTCTGATGGCGAGATCGTTCTTCAGCTCCACCGTCACCTCCTTGCCCACCAGCTCCTTGAAGTAGGAAAAGAACAACTGAAACAAAAATCAAACAAACAACCAGAGATAAGTAAGTAACGATAGAAAGAGGGATTGAACCCTGAAGAGATTTGCAGGAGGAAGGAGAAGAAGAAAGGAGGAACTGTTTGTTTCGGTACCATTGTTTTGAGTTTGTTGTTCTGTGCTGCCGCTGAGCGGAAATGGAAAAGAGAAAAGGATTTTGGGTGAAGCGAGGAGAGGGAGGTGGGGATTTGTTTGTTTTAAGGCCCATGGCCCATGGGCTTGTTTTAAGCAGTGCGTGTGGTTTTAATATGGAAAATTATTCTGATGGCTATTTCAAAGAGCAGTACACGCGGCTAGACTGAATTTACTGTAGAGGTAAAAAAAAAAAATTTCTACTGATTAATATCATACAAAAATTTTGAGGGAACCAAATGCATAAAAATACATGTATTTTAATTTTTTCTTACTAAAATATTATTGATATATACTACTTCGTCAAAATCTTAAAAGGTCACGTCTCGTCTCTGTTAAGTTCTGTTCCTGGACATTGCTATTCGTTCTGGTGTTAAAATACTTTGTTAAATTTCATTATTTATTTCTATACTCCGTACATAGATAAATAGTTAGTTAAGGTTTAGCTTAAAAAATTCATTCATACTGTATAGTTTGAAATCTGTATTGTACTTGTATCATTGTATGTGATGAACACAAATTTTAATAAAAACTAAGTTTAAAAAACTCGATCTGGAAGTTAAAAAAATCTTAAAAATCATGAACTCAATAATGCTTATACATGGTAACTTTTTTTTTTTTTTACTTTTTTTCCTATTTTCCTGTGTATTTATTCTGATTAGAAGACACACGACAGAAGAAAGAAGGAAAAGCTGAAATTTCATTAATGTGATGTGATGTCCTTTCAAAAAGATGATATAAATTCAGCAAACTAAGTTATTTTCTGAAACGACCTTGAAATAAAATAAAATTGTCAAAAATAACACGTTTGTATTTTTACAAAAAGAAAATTTGAAATCACAATGGCCTACGACACGCTCAAATCACAACCGAATTTGTATATACTGTTTTTCTGCTTTTCAATATATTACTTTATTTCTATATATTATTTTCACTCTTTTATATGTATTTTTATTTTTTGTGCATTATTTAATTTTTGGAATTTTTATATATTTTTTTTCATTTTTTAATATACTATTTATGTTCTATATTATTTTCACTATTTACGTATATATTATTTATACAAAAGAATTATATATACTATTTTTTTAATTTTAATATTGTTCATTATCTATATATATTATCGTCGTGCGGCACGACTTGAAACCCCCTCATGATATATTAGGTTCATTTACAAAATATTATTAGAACGTTATTTTTTTAAACAATTATTCCAAAATTGCAATCAATGTGTCCAACAAAAACTTAAAATATGTCAAATACATTATCAATCTATAATTAAAAAGATATCAAGACATCATTTTTCTACAAAAAAAATATCAAACCATTCAAATTTGTTTATTTCCTATTACAACAACTCATCTTTGAAAAGGCTCAATTTGATATTTTGAGAGTTGGAATGGTATATTGATAAAGTTAATATTTGAATATTTTGGAAAGGTATAGATATAATGCAAGTTACCTGTCATTGTTTCATCTTGTCACTCTGGTCTCATGTACTGAAGTTGAAAACCAAAAGAACGAAAGTAAAACAGAGCGTGGAAGGAGAAGAAAGAAAAGGTGGAATAGGAGAAAAATCGAAATGAGAACCGGTGATAAGATCTGTGGAAATGTGAGCTTCTATCAACAAATGGATGGTTCTTTCATGCATCAAATGGCAAGTTCTGTTCTTTCCTTCTCTTTTATTTTTACCTTTTCTTTCATGTACTTTGTCAAAAAAATGGAGGTACACTAATGAAGAAGATTATTTGTGCATATTTTATCAAATAAACTCATCTTAAAACCCTAATCACCTGTTTTCCATCTTCATTCATTGTTTATTGTTTTTTGAATTTCTGTTCTGTAGAGGAGTGACTGAAAAGAAAGGAAAAATATTTTTTAATTTACAAAATTTAGAAGTCAAAGAAAAAAATGAAGTCTATTTGTGCTAGTTGCGGTGATTTTAAAGTACATTTTGTTATTTCAAAATGGGATTAAAAAGAATTTTAAAAAAGAAAAGAAAAGAAAAGGAAACCAGGTTGAAGTATATTGTTGTTGTAGACCCTGTTTTATTGACAGTTGAAAGACAAAATCAATCTTAAATTTCATATTTGTGTACCTTTCCAAAAGTGAGTGAATTATTTTCATGTGGAACACAGATGAAAAAGAATAAAATTTGTCTCACTTTGTCAATTACATTTACATCGCATGCTTATACTTTTATCTATTTATTTGAATATATATTTTTGTTCATTTATTCATTTCTGAATGTGGTGGTGTTGGAGATGTTGCTTGAAATATCATCGTTTCCTATTTCTAGTCAACTTATGCAGTTTAGTGACGTAGTTATGAATATTTGATACTCGTTTATTAATTTATTAATTTGTTTCTGCACAGAGAATACCAACTAAATTCACCACAAATTTTGGAGGTCATATCGGCAAAATTGTCAAACTGAAGGGCCCTAGTGGTAACATATGGCAAATTGGAGTTATGAAACGAGCTGCAAAATTTGTACTTCGAGTTGGATGGAAGGAATTCGTCCTTGCTAATGACATAAAGGAAAATGACATTTTGATCTTCAAATACAATGGCAATTCTTCTTTTGAAGTGCAAATATTTCAAAACGGATGTGAAAGGATTTCTTCCTTTTTCGCGAATAAAAAGAGGATGGGTTGTTTTCGAGAAGAAGTTCATGGACCTAACTGTAACATACGTCAGAATGATATAATTACATCTGGGTCCTCGAGCGATTCTGAAAGTCAGACCGAAGAATCTCCTACTAGGGATGAGAAGCCGAGATGGCAATCAAGTACATTTTTGTTCACTAAAAAACTAATATTTAATTTTATTAATAATATTCATCATTACTATATAATATATATTGTTTAATTGAAACGATACTTACACAGAAAAAGATGCTGGGACTTCTCGAAATGGTGGAGCTAGGCAGGAAATGCTTCAAAAACAGCCTCCTTTTCTGTACATGTCGCATAAGACGCACTTGAATACAGCACAAAATAAGAAAGCTTTGCGGTTGGCTCGAGAGGTTACATCAGGGAACCCATACTTTGTGGCAGTCATTAATTCTTGCTGTATCAGACGGAATCCCGTGCTAGTAAGTTCATCATGTTTAGTAGTATTTTTTTTATATTAGAACTCATTATTTAGCACCTTTGAATTAACATGCAGTGAGTATGTATTGCCACCCACATGCATTTAAAATAAAAAATATTCCATTATACTTGTTTTGAAGAATAAAGTAAATAGAGACATAAACCAAGTTATTTGATTTCGACTGATTCAGTTTGAAGGGTTTGCCAAAATGTAAACCGGACAAAAATCAGAAAAAGAATAACACACAAGTTTGAACCAAACATAAACTAACAACTGAAGCAAATATACCGATTCAGTTTGGCTGCTGAATAAACTAAATCAAATGGACACCCTTAGGAGTACTATTGCAAATGTTTTTCTATATCTTACATGTAAATTAATTGTTTTTTCTCATTTATGTCATTTTACTAAACATTAGAGCATACCTAAGAAATTCACAGTCGAGTATCTTCCAACCGAAACCGCAGAAGCTACACTTCATTACATGGGGAGAAAATGGAATGCAATGTATATCTCTAGAAAAGAGAGAAAACAAATCGGATCAACTGGCTGGAAATCTTTTGTGAAGGACAATAATTTGCAAGAAGGTGATGTGTCCTTATTTGAACTTTTGAAGGACAAAAATGAAATAATTTCCTTCAGAGTTCATCTCTTGAAAAATTAAAAAGAAATAATTTTCTTCAGAGGATATCGGGTTAATCACTTGGGAAAGTTTGATTTGGGAATTTTGAAGGAATTTGGGATTTTGAAGCTTTTGTATTGTGAAGTGAAATGTAATGATTTTAATGAATTTATGTGTAAGCATGTATCGTTGAAAATTCTAATTTAGAGATTGTTATGGTTTTCAAGTGGAATGTTATGATTTTTATTTAGATTTAAATTCTGAAGTGGAATGTTACGATTATCAGAAAAGTTCGGTAATTTTTGACAAAAGATGACTAGCTAATAATTGACTCATTATAAATACTATATTATAGCATAAATAATACAAATACAAGGATATAGACTCACTTTCCCTGACATAATTTATTTTCAGCCATGAATGTTCTACAACATTTCATGTACAACAATCATTTCAAATCCAAAAAACTAAAACAAATTCCAACTTTAACAGCAAACCATCAAAAGATTCAAAACAAAAATCTAAGTTCTAAAACAAATAAAAAAAATTCCTATTCCTAATATCTGATCATGATTAATGAGTACAATGGACTGTTTGGTTGCTGTATATAGTTCAGTTAGTAAGCATCACTACCGCATATTGCTCTTAGAAAGAAATTTATCAAACTGCTGCATTTATCATTTATCATTTACAAAAACCATACAAGCTTCTCACAAAAAAGAACATCTAATTCCTAAATTCCTCACTACACAACTTCAAAAAACTCCAAATTCAAGGCCAACGGAGCTTCTCAGCACCCTCAACTCTCACTCCCGTTCTTACAACAGACTCAAAAAATGGCGACAAAAGCCGTCTCAAGTACCCAGGCCTCTTAATCTCCTCTTCGAGATCTAAATCCACGCCACCAACTTCTAATTTAATTAGTCTCTGAGCGAGAATCTCTCCTACTCGAGCTGAGACCTTCTCGTCCCACAGGAACTTGCGGTGGAACCGAGCGAGGCGAGTGAGATTTGTGAATTCTGACTCGGTCGATGAGGCCATCGCGATGATTGTTTGGGAGTGAGGTGGCGGTGATGTCACCTCGGCGGTGATGTGGCGGCAGCTGAGAGCTAGGCGGAGCAAGTGTCGCGGGGATTTTTTCATGCTTTGTCAATTCTCGAATAACACCCTCAAAAATTATTATTATTATTATTATTATTATTATTATTATTATTATTATTATTATTCAAAATTGTAATGTTTGTGGTTTGATTTAAGAAGTTATGATCCGAAACATCTGAGAAAGAATAGAATGTGAAAACTATGAGATAAGCACAAATGATAAAATGTGAAGTTAAATTGCAAAATTCATTGTAAATCATCCATTCATAGAGATTAATAAACCTAGCAAACTAAACAAATCAAACAAGAATAAGCAATTAGGTTTGGGCAATTAACTCACCGGATGAATCAATTGGGGAAAAGCAATTAGACAACGATTTGTATGAAAAGGGAAATCGACCAAGAGGGGCTGCTAAGAGAATCAACTCACCGACTGACTGTGCAGATTGAGAGTTGAGAAAAATGGAACTCGCCAAATCGGATCAGAGTTGGAGAAAGATGGGCGAGTTTAGACAGAGAGAGGAAGAGGAGAGATGAGTTATGGACTGGCTTCTGCAGGCCTTTGATTTAATTTAACGGGCTTTTTTTATTAGGGGGAATTTCATATTAGCTATTATAAAAGCTTGAAATTTCATATTTGCCTTTTAAAAACTTAAATATCATATTTAGTATTATAAAAACTTGAAATATGAAATTTGCCATCACAAAAACTTAAATATCATATCTTAAAATTCAATCCAGACCTTATCACTGACAACTTGGAGAATTTAATATTAACGATGAAAAATGTCTAAAAGAATAAAAGTTTTATCAATCTTAATCGTCAAAATTTCAGATCAATACATCAGGTGGATACACTAGATACTAATCGTAATATGGAAAAATCTATGAAACAATCTACGCAAATCAATTTTGGGCCCGGATTGCTGAACCAATAAAAAAATCCTCAATTTTTGACAAAATGAGGCAAAAGAATCATAAATGTGCTGCCAAGATACACCAAGCTCATATGAAATTCTCTGTATCAAAGCTTTCAGATGTGTCATATATGAAATTTGCTTCTATGCCCATTTAATCGGCCCCTCAATATTTCATTTCTTCATTTGGTCGCCATTTCATCATTGGAAAGAATTTCATCCATATCAGAAAAGTAAACCCAACTTCCTCTATTCTTCTCATCTTTCTTGCTTTCCTGCAAAAAAAACCCCACAGTTAATTTGAAAATAATTAAAAAGAAAAAAAATTCCACAAATCGAGACTTAATTAATCAAACAATACCTCGTATTTCTGAACTAAAGAAGCCCAAAGAGATTTACACTGACCCGCACTTCTATTGACTCCGTGATCCAACAAGACAGAAGAAATCTGCTCCCAAAGGACCATTCTGCCCTTCACGCTCTGAAATTTCTCATCCAATTCTCCCCGCAATTTTATCAGCCGTGATATTTCCTCAGGCTTCCACTTGTTTTTCTTCACTGTGTTTACTTCTTCCTTTTCACCCTCATTGTTCTCAATTGGTTGAATCAATTGTTCCGTTAATTCGGTTTCTGATTCTATTTTACTCGCAGTTTTGGTTGATTCATCGCTTAATTGGGCTTTAATTTCTATTTTATTCTCAGTTTCAGATGATTCATTGCTCAATTGGGGTTTAGTTAAGGGACCGGGTGATGATTTTGAGGGTTTGATTCTGATTGGGTTTGCGATATTTGGTCTTGATTGGTTTTCTCTTGATTTGTCTCTTGCGATTTGAAAAGATGATGGCCTTTTGAAATGAGTCCACAGTTCAAGTAATTTTGTCGGTTTATCGGCTGGCGGAATTTGTTCATTTTCAGAACTCGTTGTTGTGCTATTAAGTGACATCTCCTCACCTACGAAAGAAATAAGATAAACAAAACAAATTATATTTCAGAATTAAAATTTAAGGAATATAAACTCTAATGTACTAAATACAAAAGAAAATACACAAAATTAAAAAATACACTATGGACAAGATTATTTCTTAGTACCACCACTCATGATTTAGCACGGATCTAGAGAGATCTGATTCATTTTAATTTTTTCTTCACATTTCTAATTTGTTTTTCCTTCATCTTTATATCTCCCAACAACCAAACTTCAACATTCCTAAAACCTAAATTAAAAAATGGACCTGCTATGTCACGACGCACTGTAGCACGCCGAAATCATGACAATAGTATATACAACAATGTATAAAATTGAAAAAACAGTATATATAATTCACTTTTTTGTAAACAGTATATACGTAAACAATAAAAACAATATAAAAAGCAACATAGTATATTAAAACAGTATATACAAATTCCAAAAGTAAATAATGCATAAAAAAATAAAAATATATCTAAAACAGTGAAAACAGTATATAGAAAAGAAAAATAATATATGTTGAAAAACAATCCATCGTGATTTGGACGTGCTACAGTGCGACGTGATATCAGATTTTCCATTAAAAACTAAAAAACAAAAGCACTCAAACCAGCATACCTTCGAACCCCTCCTCACCAAACTCCTCAAAATCCTGCTCCTCAGAATCCTCTCTCATCTCCCCTTTACCCTTCGAACTCTCACTCGCAACAGCAATCACATCCGGCCGCTTCCCGCTGTACTTCCGCACCATCTTCCTCACGACCTCGGATACAATTCTTTCCATGTGGCTCAGAGGGCAGCTGACCGGGCAGCTCAGCAGGGCGGCCCGGGCGGCCTTGTGTAGGGCTTCTAGAAGCTTCCCGTCGTCCAGCCACAAGCAGCGCGTGATGATCTTGAACTTGCCCTTGAGCCGGGAGAGTGGGGATGATTTGTTCTTCGGCCGGATTATTTCCATACTGAGAAATAAATAAATAATTAATAATAAATAATAAATTAAAAAATAATAATAAAAAAAATTAATTTTAAAATTAAAAAAATAAAAAATAAATAAATAAATTAATTAATTAATGAAGATATGGAGAATGTTAATGTATAAAATGATTGAATTTTTGGTGGGATTTTATTTTGCATTTTTACCTGATGATAATAATGCCTTCGGATGCGATTCGCATTCTTTCGTCGAGGCAAAGATCGGATGAAGTACCGAAGGCTTTGTCACCGTCACTATACATGAACTACAATAACCCCAATATATTATTATAATTTAATAATAAAATTAATAACAGTACTAATTAATAATAATATAAGAGGAAAGTAACCTGCAAGTCCTCCTTTCCGAGGGAGACAAAACCGCTAGATAAAACTCGTCTATTTCTCAAGTGAGAAACACCAAGCATTTCTCCGTTCTTAATAACCTATATTCAGAGAAAATTAATCCATCTATAATTTAAAAATATAAAATCTCCAAATCCATCTGTCTTTGAAAAGTGTAAATTCTGAATGAAGTTCTCATGACAGTAAATTTGATCAATGAGTTTTAGAAGGTAAATTTTAAAACTGTAGTTTTTATAGGGTAAATTCGACATTAACAGTCCAATTAAATTTAACATTTCCTTACAGTAGTATGGCGAATTCCAGTGGAGCGGCCGAGCAATTCATGCTCTTTGAGGAACAGAAGCTCGCCATGAACAGGCAAGAAATGCTGCGGCTTCACAATTCTCAATACTTCCGCCTGAAATTTCAAAATTAAAAAATATTTAACACATAATTAAACCAAGTAAGAATCTCAAGTCCAACATAAACGTCTCTTCACATTTCAAATTAATATCAAATCAGCATCATCAGTTGTGAAGCAAGGCCAAATTCAAGCCAACAAAACCCTAAATGTGCAAATTAAGACAAAAAACCCAAAAATGGGCATTTATGTCAAAAACCCTGATGTGCAAATTTAAGCCCAAAAACCCTAAATTTGCAATTAAACATCACAATACGCTGACAAAATCAGAAGAAAGACATTAAATTGACCAACCAACCCTTAAACCCTAAAAGAAAATCTGATAAACCCTAAAACTTACGAGTTCCTCGCGATAAGCATGGCCAGAAGTGTGAAGACCGGTATCTTTTCCCATAACAATTGTGGGGCCCAGATCTGTCAGGCGATTCATCATTTTCATAACCCTCGTTTCATTTCCAGGAATCACCTGCTCATTCAGTAATTTTAAATATTCAGAAAAATTAAAATTAAAAGGAGAAATGAAGTGAAAGTTATTGGAACAGTTTGAGATGTTAAATTATTGATAATAAATGAGACCTTGGCTGAATAAAGAATCAGATCTTCATGTGATAATTTGAGAGAATGGCCGCCTCCATAGGAAGCTAGATTTAGAGCTGCTCTTGGTTCTGCCTGACAAAATAATAAATAAATAAATAAAATATAGATAAATTAATAGTAATCGAATATTTTACTAAAAATGATAAAATGTGTAGAGAAAATAAAAATATCTTACTTGAGAGCCAGTCGTGACAATGAGCAAGTCTTTTGGAGCGTAGCTACCCATATCCTCTATTTTAATCTAATTATTATTATATAATTTATATTAGTCAGTTAAATAGTAAAATTGAATCATTAATTGATAATGTTTTAAATTTTATAAATTTAATCATGTACCAAAGTTGAAGGATCCATTGGAGCCTTTCCGTCTCTAAAAGCAGCATCTAAATAAGTTCTCAGCGACATTCCAACAAAAACCTGAAGATTTAATATTTAGCAAGTGCCAAGAATAATTAATCAGAAATCAAACAACAAAGAAAATATAAAATAAATAAATGAATAAATGAAAAATATTTTACCATTTTTCGGCCAGTTAAATCAGCAGCGGCTTTAAGGCTTCCAATTCTGTGTATATTAGAAGCAAATTGAGTGGCTATAACTCTCCCTTTTGCCTCTGAAATATGTCGTAATAATGAATCTCTCACAACTGTTTCACTTACTGATCGACCAGGCGACAGCACATTTGTCGAGTCACTCATCATCTAAACAAAAAAATAATACATTTTTCGGTAAAACAAATGGAAATTTCGATTATATAGCTTAGGATATTTCATAATAATATAGGTATGTTTGAACTTACAAGAGTGACTCCTTCTTTGGAAAGCTGCTCTAGCATTTCCCGATCGAAAATTTTCCCATCTAACGGTGACTCATCAATCTACAAATAAATATAAAATATGAAAAAATAAATTAGGAGAGAATTTTTTTCCCTTCTACACATGCTTGTGGTTTAAACAAACATAACTATCAAGACATTATTAGAGGGATGCACAAAACATTTTTCACTTTTACAAGCACAAGAACAAAATTCTAACATTTACAGGGGTAAAGTAAAACTGCAAAATGCAAATTAAAAAAAAAAGTCAAACAAACAAACCTTCCAATCGCCAGTGTGAAGAATCGTACCGTCATTACATCTGAGCACCAAACCGCAACAATCAGGGATCGAATGAGTCACACGAATCGGCTCGACCTCAAACGGCCCGGCTTTGAACCTCTCTCTCACTCTAAAACACTTCAGTCTCGACGAGAAATAAATCCCAAAATCCTTCAGTCTCTTCTTTATCAACTGTAAAAAACAAGAAATGGTATACATACACTAGTTAATTATTCTGAAGAAAAGAGATGAGTGAAAATCGTGAGGTAGAAATACCTCCATTGTGAAGGATGTAGAAAAGATTGGCGTATTGGGATCCAATGCAGGAATTACCTGGCAAAGTTTAAAAACATCCGATTTAAAAAAAAAACAATGAAATTATTGCGATATGGAAAAAGAAGAGGGCCAATTAGCAAAAAGTATATATATTTTTCAAAGTACTAAAACAGTTAAAACTCACCCAAGGCAAAGCACCAATATGGTCCTCATGGCCATGTGTTATTATAACCGCTTCAATTTTATGACTCCACCTTCTAATAAACGTCGTGTCCGGTACAATTTTCTGAACTCCAAACTCATCAAAACTAAAACCAAATCAAAATTTCAAAAATCACAACAAAACAAAAACAGTATATTTAATACTAAACCCCAAAAAGGTATATTCAATATTACTACAACTTACTCTGGAAACATAATGCCAGCATCGATTAGGATGTATCGATCGTAATTCCCCACAAGCATGCAGTTCATCCCGATCTCGCCGAGGCCTCCGATCGGAAGCACTCTCAACGGAGGCCCGTCCGGTCCTTCGTAAAACTCCTCCATTTTCCTCTTCACGGAATCCTCCATGCTTTTGCTCGGTCCTTCTGTTCTTCTCGGCGTTCTTCTAGACGTTCTTGGTGTTCTGGACCCTCTCGATCCTGCAAAACAATTTTCGAAAAATTGCAAACGAGAGTAAATTAGTTCGTGCGTGTATGTGATAATAGATTTACAGAATGCTAACGGGAGTAAGGAATAGAGATTGAAATGGACAAATGTAGTGTTAGAAAAACGAAATTGGGAAGAAGAAGAACACAAATGTTTCTCTCTTTAAATTTTCTCTTTATTTCACTTCTTTTCTCTTATTCTCTTATTATTATTATTTTCAACAAGTAGGACCTTTAGAGGAGGGAGGAGAGTCGATGGAAGAACGGACGAGGAATCTGAA
This sequence comes from Juncus inflexus, assembly GCA_024447665.1. Classification (NCBI taxonomy): domain Eukaryota; kingdom Viridiplantae; phylum Streptophyta; class Magnoliopsida; order Poales; family Juncaceae; genus Juncus; species Juncus inflexus. Next base: position 6,123,963 of record JAJHPC010000013.1, on the reverse strand, counting down.
CGGGCGTCGGGTGACGGAGCAAGGGCAAGGAGACGGAGACGGGAAGGACGAGAGAGAAATCATCGTCCTCCTTCAGTACTCTCCAGCAAGTGTTCGTTCTTCTTCGGAGAGATAAGGAGAGGAGGAGAGGGAGAGTAATGGCGGGGTTTTGCGTTGGTGAGGAGCTGGGGAGGGGAGAGTGAGGGGTTTATCCGGTCCGGAAAGAAAGAGGGATAGTTTGGGAAGAAAAGAAGACGACTATTAGATATTTTTTGAGTTTCTTTTTCTTTTTCTTTTGGAGATTTATTGTTCTTAGATATTATTTTGGGTAAATTTTATCGTGCTCACTCAACTTTCAAAAAATAATTAAATTAGTTACTCAACTTTCAATTGTCCCCTGCAAGTCACTCAACTTTAAGAAAATATCAAATAAGTCACTGAACTTTTAATTGTCCACTATAGGTCACTTAACTTTCAAAAATAACCAAAATAAGTCACATAATTAGTTGAAAAATACAAATAAGTCATCCAATATGAGTGATCTATTTGATAATTTTTGAAAATTGAATGACATATTTGAACATTTTTTTTGAAGTTGAGTGACCTATATGGGATAATTGAAAGTTGAGTGACTTATTTGGTCATTTTTGAAAGTTGAGTGACCTATAACGGACAATTGAAAGTTGAGTGATATATTTGGTCATTTTTAAAAGTTGAGTGACCTGGGATGAAATTTACCCTATTATTTTTCTTGAGGGGATTTTATAAAGGAGCGTACATGTATATGATATGATATAATAATAACGAGATATATGTATATATGATAAAAACAATGAAGTGTATAAGCATAGTAGAATAATATATAGCTAGTAGATAATAGATAATTTTATCTATGTCTTATTATTTAAAACAAAAAAATTAAAAAAAATTAAGATATAATAAATGAGAATGAAACAATGTTTTATACAATTGGAAAAAGGAATTGAAAAAAAGTCTGGTAGGGAGTTATGTGGAATAAGCTGCAGGAGCATCTTAATGCAATTTAATGTCACGCGCGGGTGACAATTCCTGGAGGCGTGTATCTGTGGGATGCATTTTTTTCACCACATGGCGGATAATGGTTGGCTGAGCGGCACGGGCAGTAAGTAACTGAGTGGTGTGTGTCCAGTCCCAAAATAATAATATCATAACAAAAATATTATATTTTTCCTTTATGTCCTATTTTTCCTTAATTTATTATTTTAAGCTACATAAAATAAAACTTAGAAAGTAAGAAGTTTATGAAGGATATGAAGTAACAAAATGATAGAATTGTTTTTCATGTTAAATTAACGATAAATTCTAAGTATAATCCATAGTTAAAAATTCAAATAAATTTCATTTTTTATAAGAAACAAGCAATTAATGATATAAAAATCAATTTTCACTACACCCTGGCGCCCCGCATTTATCTCCTCTCTTTCACAATTGATCTATCTAGCACCCCTCCTATTTAGTGGCGGATCTTAGTAGGTACAGGGAAAGGCAGCTGTCCCCATAAGATTTTGAAATTTTAGTATATATATATATGGTAATGCTACTGTATTTTATGATAAATTTATATATTATATGTATTCCTCCCTCCCCTCCCCCCTCCCTCTCCAAAATTTTCACTGTATTTTCCACTACGGCTCCCCCGCCCCCCAAGAATTCGGGTCAAGATTCGCCACTGCTCCTATTTTCGCTATTGTGTTTAGGATGGTAGTGCGTTCAGGATGCGTTGGTGGTAAGGATGTAAACGCTTCGGATAGTGAACGTACTAGATTTGCCTTCATATTTTTTTTCGGATACGGATTTAGATCCGTAACGTCCCGAATTTGAATACGGTTCAGATCTTGAATGTATACGGATACGGTTTGGATATTTCGGATACGGATACAAATCCAGATTTTGTTCTGATAATTAAAACGGATATTTAGTACTTATTATAAATATTTATTTTCTAATTCTCAAATACCGGTATACACAAAAAAATGAATTGTAATAAAAAATATATATTTTTTACTGGATAAAAATACCAACTACTTGATAAAACTATAAAAAATATAAAAAAAATCATCAAAAATATATGAATATATAAAAAAATATCATATTTTCATTTATACAATGTCTTGTTATGTTCTTAAATTATTAATTATTAATTTTATAGATATTTGAAGATATTGTTTTACTAATTTTATAGATATTTCAATGGAAGTAAAAATTGGGTCAAAAAATGGAGTGTATTTGAGAATATGGATCAAAAAACGGATATCCATTTTTGAATAGTATCCAGATCCGATACGAAAATTCAATAGGGAGAATTTCATATTTGCCATTACAAAAACTCAAAATATCATATTTACCATTACAAAAAATAAAATATCATATTTGCCATTACAAAAACTTTAAAATATCATAGTTGCCATTCTAAAAACCTAAAATATCGTATTTGTCATTATAAAAGTTTGTAATATCATATTTGCCATTAAGAAACACAAAATATCATATTTTCCCACTACGGCTCCCCCGCCCCCCAAGAATTCGGGTCAAGATTCGCCACTGCTCCTATTTTCGCTATTGTGTTTAGGATGGTAGTGCGTTCAGGATGCGTTGGTGGTAAGGATGTAAACGCTTCGGATAGTGAACATACTAGATTTGCCTTCATATTTTTTTTCGGATACGGATTTAGATCCGTAACGTCCCGAATTTGAATACGGTTCAGATCTTGAATGTATACGGATACGGTTTGGATATTTCGGATACGGATACAAATCCAGATTTTATTCGATAATTAAAACGGATATTTAGTACTTATTATAAATATTTATTTTCTAATTCTCAAATACCAAGTATACACAAAAAAATGAATTGTAATAAAAAATATATTTTTTTCTTGGATAAAAATACCAACTACTTGATAAAACTATAAAAAATATAAAAAAAATCATCAAAAATATATGAATATATAAAAAAATATCATATTTTCATTTATACAATGTCTTGTTATGTTCTTAAATTATTAATTATTAATTTTATAGATATTTGAAGATATTGTTTTACTAATTTTATAGATATTTCAATGGAAGTAAAAATTGGGTCAAAAAATGGATACCTGTATTTGAGAATATGGATCAAAAAACGGATATCCATTTTTGAATAGTATCCAGATCCGATACGAAAATCCAATAGGGAGAATTTCATATTTGCCATTACAAAAACTCAAAATATCATATTTACCATTACAAAAAATAAAATATCATATTTGCCATTACAAAAACTTTAAAATATCATAGTTGCCATTCTAAAAACCTAAAATATCGTATTTGTCATTATAAAAGTTTGTAATATCATATTTGCCATTAAGAAACACAAAATATCATATTTTCCCACTACGGCTCCCCCGCCCCCCAAGAATTCGGGTCAAGATTCGCCACTGCTCCTATTTTCGCTATTGTGTTTAGGATGGTAGTGCGTTCAGGATGCGTTGGTGGTAAGGATGTAAACGCTTCGGATAGTGAACATACTAGATTTGCCTTCATATTTTTTTTCGGATACGGATTTAGATCCGTAACGTCCCGAATTTGAATACGGTTCAGATCTTGAATGTATACGGATACGGTTTGGATATTTCGGATACGGATACAAATCCAGATTTTGTTCTGATAATTAAAACGGATATTTAGTACTTATTATAAATATTTATTTTCTAATTCTCAAATACCAGTATACACAAAAAAATGAATTGTAATAAAAAATATATTTTTTTTCTGGATAAAAATACCAACTACTTGATAAAACTATAAAAAATATAAAAAAAAATCATCAAAAATATATGAATATATAAAAAAATATCATATTTTCATTTATACAATGTCTTGTTATGTTCTTAAATTATTAATTATTAATTTTATAGATATTTGAAGATATTGTTTTACTAATTTTATAGATATTTCAATGGAAGTAAAAATTGGGTCAAAAAATGGATACCGTATTTGAGAATATGGATAAAAAAAAACGGATATCCATTTTTGAATAGTATCCAGATCCGATACGAAAATCCAATAGGGAGAATTTCATATTTGCCATTACAAAAACTCAAAATATCATATTTACCATTACAAAAAATAAAATATCATATTTGCCATTACAAAAACTTTAAAATATCATAGTTGCCATTCTAAAAACCTAAAATATCGTATTTGTCATTATAAAAGTTTGTAATATCATATTTGCCATTAAGAAACACAAAATTTATCCTTTCAAATTTCAAGAATATCAAATATATCCAAAATTGTTAATTTTCCATTAAGTTTTGTTCAATATGACTACAATGTCCTCTCATTTCTCTTTCACTAGCAAATATTAATATTATCTCTTCAACCTAAATTCTCCTTCCCATCTTCTCATAACATAGTTTATTTATAATGATAACATATATCTCTTGTTCAATTTTTCTCTTCAGAAATAATTATTTCAAAAATCAACTGGAATAATAATAGATTGATTCTTCTTTTAAATATATTTTTCTCTCGCAAATGGCTTGTATCCTAGTTGGTTAAAGCATTTGCATGTGTCGCAAGGGTTTATGGGTTCAATTTCCGACAAATACAATATAACACATATTTAGCTAAGTCTCTCAATTCAATGGATTGAATATATATATATATATATAGAGAGAGAGAGAGAGAGAGAGTAATGCTAAATAGCATACGTATGCAAGAGTGGGTGAAAAATATACGGTCCAAAATACTATTAAATCATCAAAAATTCAAATTTCAACCGTACGAATGGAATATATGTTTTGAATATGTTGTAGATTAATTTTCACAAGAATCGGAATATTATATCATTGTCATCATGTATCGTTAAACTTCATCACTATATATATATATTCCAATTATATATATTTTGATGATACATGATGACAATGATATAATATTCCGATTCTTGTGAAAATTAATCTACAACATATTCAAAATATATATATTCCATCCGTACGGTTGAAATTTGAATTTTTGATGATTTAATACATATTTTGGACTGTATATTTTTCACCCCCTCTTGCAGACGTATGATATATATATATATAACAAAGATTGAAAGATTGCTTTCTTTGTTGAAGGATCTGGGCCCATCTATAAAAAAAGGGGATTCTAGAGCTGCCCTTGATTCTTACTCATACTTTTCTGATTGTGGTCAGTAATTGATCATTTTAACCCAATAAATTGAGACATGTGTCACACAACAAGATTAAATTCTATGTGGATTCATGTTAGCAACCTCGTAAATTAACTTTGTAGAGAATAAAAAATACTAGCACAAGTTTCACGCACTATGTTATGTTTTTCTTGAATTTATTATTAATAAAAAATAAAATAATTCATTGCCGGGAGCCTCTTAGATGCCTAAACTGTAAACCTCCTCATAGTTTCAGCCACAACTTTAACTACAACCACCATAGATTTAAGACCTCTACTTCCACAAAATACAACCAAACGACCTTAGCTGCAAACCACTTTTTACCCAACGGATAGAGGAGGTGCTTTCATTGCTTCTCTTCTTCACGTCTGAGAAATCATTACCGGGAGCCTCTTAGATGCCTAAACTGTAGACGTCTAGGTCACTAGAAAGCTTCTTGTACCGGCAGATCTTGGAGTAATTATACTACTCAGCTGAAGTTGGAGGATTTGAAATTTCTCTTGAATGAGAAGAGATGGATCCCTAACCCAATAATTACTAAATCCAAAGACAGATCGGATTAAAGAACCTCCATTAATAAGAAAAGAAACTTTCCTACCACATTGAATTCATCTTAGCAACCTAGACTCTATAAGAAGACACTTCTCACAAACATTTCAACTCACAACATTCACAACTTTCAATACTTCAATCACAAAAAACATGAAAACATAGTTGGTGTGGACAAACTGAGAGATTTCAGGCCATAATCATTGACTTCCGTCATGCCTGATAATGGCCTTTGCCGCACCATCTCTTGTTTCTCCAGAGATCAGCGTATTGTACCGTCGTTCAAGATGCTCAGAGATATATTGATAGCTGATATCAAAGGCCTATGGAGGTAACAAGGAGGATTATGAATTAAGGAGATGTGGCACAGTGGCGGATTTTCTTCTGATTTGCAAATAAGAGAACTATCGCCTCAACGATAACACCATCTTATTCTTTAAACCATGGTCCAACAACTGGGCAGCAGTTCATAGAACGAACCGGTTCAGATGCTACATCAGTGTAAGCTGGCCATTCCACCACATGTAGAATAGAACCGATCTCGACAAGATCATCACTGGCTTTGGGATCTTGCACAACGTCAACTCCATGTTCCCTTCTTTGGATGATTACTGATTCATTAGGATGTCGGTGGATTGCGATCATCCCACTAACATTCCCAGGTATATTTGTCTTAAATACAAGAACTATGCATGAGAAGTGAGGACCTTCTTGCGAGGTGGGAGAGATCGATTGAAGGAAGACAATCAACACTGTCACTCAGGAGGAGGATTTAGAGGAATGACTGGTGCACATTAAGGTAATATTAGGGGAGATAAAGGGGAAGAGAATGAGTAGGATGAGAACTCGAATGAAGCTAATAATGGGAATGACAATAATTATGACAATGGAGCTAAAAGAATGATGCCGATTGGTGGCGATCTCCAGAGCTCCATTGACATCAAGTTCAGGGGAGACAAATGCTCTCTTCAAGAAGATGATTTGGATCAACAAGAGGGGATTATCTCAAATCTGGGTTCCAAAGGAAATTATGTTCAAAATGGTGGACATGGAAGAGAGCTTTGAGAAAGAAGGAGACACTGGAGCTCTCAAGGAGACTACCCGAATGGAGGACAACCCGATTGGTGAATTCAGTTCTTGACAAATCGATCATGCAACTCTCTAGTTTAGAAAGACCGGACTCTCTATTAGGAGTGATTAAAAATATGCTGACAGGAAAGACTCATGCAGAAATGGATGCATCCATTTCTATTAATGACAAATTACGTTTCAGGTTGTTTCTTTCAAAAAAAATGAGGGAAAAATACGAGGGCCAATCATGCTAAACAACAAACCTGTTTTATCTATTTGACGTTTGAACACTCCGAAGTACAAATTCAATTTGACGAGGATGGCGTGATTCTTAGGGGTTCGGAATGCCAGCTCTGGACTCCAAACTCGTTCACTATGAAGGATCTCAAATCCAGGTTCTGGGAGAAACTATTGAAGAGTCTATGGGCTACACTAAGAACTCAAAACAGCCCATGAACTTTTTTCCGCAAAGAGATTAAGCCTTGCTTCTAAAAACATCACTCCAACGTGTAGCACAAGAGACTGATGAACAAAGAAAGCAAAGAATACCTGGGCTACATTCAAAAAACGCACAAAACTCAGTTTGGAAAATCCAATCAATTCGATCTTGGAATGCAACTTAGAAAGAAGCGAATGTCCACAGGATGCAAGAAGGTGCACAATTCTAAGGAGGGCAACAACATGTTGGGAAGGGTTGTGGATAGAGAAATCTCTCTTGGAGAGGCTGTGGGATTAATCAAGAGATATGGAGCAAATGAAGAGAATTTCATTGAGGAAATGAGCTTGGCACAGTCTCAGGCTATTCTGGGCTGGACTACAAGACAACCAGCCTAATGAGGGGGGGAATGTGACATTTCATTTAATGTTTTTAATATTGAGTTTTTATGCTAGGTTGTTGGATAGTTACTCTTATTTATATGTTGGGTCTTTTTTTAGGGAATTGGGTTGAGACTAGCAAGAGTTGAGCTGTGGGTAGGTGTTTGCTTGTTTCTTTACTTTGTCCAGGCCGAATCTATAAGGTTAGTGGGGGATATTTTAGGGATTATGAGGATTATGAATAGTAACACCCCCCTTTATAAAATTTCAATTTAATGAAAGAGGCCCACTGTAGTTGTAGTATTATTAATAATATTTTTTTGGGTCCCTTTGCTTTTTCTCTTATTTATAAGGCCTAATTGAAATTATTTAACCCCTCCCCCCTCTCCTTATATCAGCCTGAAGGAATTATGCCCTAGGCCAAAGAGTTAGAGTAGAAATTAGATTATGAGAAATATGTTTATTCACTTCATATATGAATGAGTGTATGGGTGACTAATATAAACATATATTAGATTGACCATGAATGAGATCTTGGATTCACGTCATCAAACTAAGTGATTAAGAAAGAGAGCTGGGAACCAACGAATGATATTCTAAACTATCCCTAATGATATGTAGGATGGTTATAGAGATAAACATACTTCAAGTAAGAAGCTACATATCTGCACTAGTATATTCGCAGACTGGATAATTATGTTCTGCTGATCATGGACATAGAGATGTATGATGGTGTTATGCCCTAGGCCAAAGTGTTTGTAACCTACATGATGGATTGTAATAACAAGCATAATATTTATTCTAAGATATTTCATACAATATGTGCGTATAGGTTATTTTAATATAATTAAAATAAACCATGAATACGCAATTCGACTTTATGTCATCAAAGTGCGTGACTTTGATAGTAAAACTATAAAGTGTAATGAATGCTATTCTAAATCGTCCCTGGTCATTTATAGGATATTTGTGGAGACAAATATACTTACAAATACATATAAATATATATTTATATACAAGCTATAAATGTACACCAGTATATTAGTTGACTGATGATTATGTTTTACTGATCATGGATAAATAGTTATCAAGTCATTAACATAGGTATATGTTAGCGACCATATACTGGATTGACCCGCCATAAGAATGCTACATGTTTTACGTCATTAGCGATTCTTGTAACATAAAGTATTTATAGTCCTTTGACCTGAGATTGTCTCGGTTTCCAACATGAGTAATTTTATACTTTAATATGATCTAACACTGCCTTTAACCGGGTGGTCATAACGATTATGATTAGGTATACAATGAATCATGTAGAGGGATGAGTGCAATCAAAACGGGATTTATTCATCTCATAAATGAGAGAGATATCTTTAGACCTCCTGATGAATTGAACTGAAGAAATGTATGGCCATACTCAAATGAATTAATAAGAGTTATTAATGTCATTTGTTCTTGTTCAGTTTAATTTGGGATCAAGAAATATTAATCAATTAATATAAGGATGACGTATAACGTGCCTTATGATCGATACAAATATCGTGTGACAAAGGGACTAAATACGTGATTGTTGATTAGGCAAATAGGATCACCGATATTCACTTAAATTGGGTAGTCATGATGGCTTGCTAGAGTCCGCTCATGATTTATAGACTGTTAGGTCTATTGCCAACATTAAGTGAACCTACAAGGTCACACACAAAGAACAAACTGAAACGGGCGCAGAAAATCCTAGCGACTTATATGATGAGTTGCATAAGAATGTCACAAAATATATTGTCATCTTATGTGATAAGTATATATATATATATATATATATATATATATATATATATATATATATATATATATATATATATATATATATATATATATATATATATATATATATATATATATATATATATATATATATATATATATATATATATATATAAAGACTATGAGCACAAAAGATCATGTAATCTGAAGAGTCTAGATGATGTCATATGGATAATGATGAGTGATGTCATACACATCTTTTAGTGCGAAGAGAGACATGACTCTTCACCTCTCTATAAGGACATAGAGGGCTCAAAATTCACAACACAACACATTATTCTCTCTCTCATTATTTCACATTCTCTTTTGTGAGACAAAAGAGAGAAAATATACTTTCTAATTTGTATGACAAAATTATGAAAGGGTGCTTTCTTTTTGTATGACAAAAATGAAAGAATGCGATTATATGAGAGGAATTATATACATCTTTTGTGAGATAAAATAAGAAGAGTTTTCTTATGCAAGAGGAGAACAAGCTACTATCATATATATTGTTCTTCTTCCCGTTTTAAGAAGTTTGTTCGTGTGGACACCGGTAGAGGCGTTCGTACTTTCGGCGCTTGTGATCTATTCGGCTTAAGAAGATGAGAACGGTTTGTTAAGAGTTTTGGTGGAGACCGATTGTGTGTGCAGTAGATGACTTCCGCACGATCCGACCTAGATGGCCTAGACGGACGAAAAATCGGTTAGGACGGTAACCGGTTTAGAGGTGCATGGACAACACGCACGGTTTGAGCGTCACGGATTAAGCGTAATCAGAAAGGTATTTTTAAGATTTATTTCTTTGATTTAACCGATACGCACGGAACCTGCCTCGGTCGGCGTTCGCGGTGTCGGTGAGCGGTGCTTCTCGGTGTATCGTGCCTCAGTCGGCGTTCGCGACGTCGATCAGCGGACTCCATTAAAGCAAGTCACTCATTGAGTTGTTGTATCTGGCTTTGCATCTCGTCGATTAGGCGATCCCTTGCATTCGTTTCAAGAACTGGTTGGGCGGCGGCGGCGTAACGATCTCTTCGTTGATGGACGACGGCCATTGAACCTGCTCTGGCACCAACTGATGGCGGAGGGAAGTGAATAATTAAAAGAGGAATAAAAGACTAAGATACGATACAATATGAGTATTACTCAACTCAAGAAAGTATAATAATTGATTGGTTGTTTCTTAAAATAGCCAATATACCATTTATATAGGTAAGGCCTGAGGGGTTTCCAAAAGAAAAAAATTACCTTATTACTAAATTTACCGTACAATAATGCCTAGTATAAAAGATAAAATAGGAAATAAAAATTACATGGTAATAACGAAATCTTCTTGCCAAGAAACCTTATTCCCGAAGAAATTTCCTTCCTACTTTGTAATTATGGAAGGTTGAACGCCATCATTGGTCACATAATGAACTCCATTCATTCGGTAAGAAAATACCTCAAAATAGTTATACATGTGATGTACAAATTGGTGAAAGAAATTATCAAATATTGGATATTTGGTTGTGCAAACCAGCACTGGAAACTACAAATTCCTTGGCTGCCATGTTTTTATATATGAAAAAACCCTATTCCGTTCGGAATGAAATAGGTGCTGGAATTTTGGGTTTCAGTTATTGTAACTGACCAATCTTTCACCTCGCTCTATAGTATAAATAAGGGGCAACACCCCCCCCCCACACACACACACACACTATTTGAACCTTAGAGACTGTCGTTATACAAGAAATAAAGTGAGAGTTTTGTGAGTGTATTTTTGGAAAGTATTTTTGGACTCTCCTAACGGAGTCCACTAATTCCGTCCGTCTAGAGTTTGCATGGATATGAGTAGAGGTTCTCTAACTTGAGAACTAGCGAAAGATCATTCTTCATCCCCAGGAAGAGCAAGAAGGTTTGCGGAATTGAGCTTTAGGAAGGAGAAGCTTGTGAGTCGGACTCGTTCAGACTTACATATGTTTCTCTCTCCACAACTCCAAGGCTACAAGACGAGATGTGGATATTGACACAATCTTTAGAAGATGGCATTGGATCTTCGCACACACAATGTAGGATTCGTTGAAGATTACAGCTACAATCTGGAAATGGATATAGGACTAGGATCCTCATGATCTCTCGTGAGTAATAGGCTCATACTATAATTAACTTAGTTTCTATGATGTTTATATTTATAAATCTAAACAAAATCCTTCAGAATATTAAGTAAGGAAGTGTCTTCCATGTCACTGCCTCTGTACTCAGACAGTTTTCACATGGATCATGCCAAGAGCTAAGCATGTGGGGAGTGTTTTTGGAAAGGGACACGCGGGAAGTAGTAACCAACATGGGTCATACCTGAGCTGAGTGTGTTGTGGACTACTTTACCGATACTCATGCATAGTTAAACTTAACTTAGCAAGCAAGTCAGACTTGGGCTTAGGATAAAAGATGGGATAATACACCGTGCATTTGATGCTCATTCCACAAAAGATAAGAGTTGTATATGAAATAATTGGAAATGTTCCTACCTAAATAATTGAGCATTGAGGGTTACGCCAGAGCACACTTAATACTCAATGAAATATGGATCTTGACTCACTATTAAAATTCATTCAGTTGAAAGTTTCTAAATCAATACTACTGAAGGTGAATGATTTGTACAAAAATAGTGGGAGTACAATATATGAACCAAAATTAGGATAATTCTAATTTTAAATTAAATAAACTTTACATTGCATATTAAACTTGTAGAATGAGTTCGAAATTTACGAACTTGCGTTCTATCCTAGAGAAGGATAAGGTCAATGCCACAAACTTTCCTGAATGGTTCAGGATTCTGAGAATTGTTCTCAAGAGTGAAGGAAAGTTGTACGTCCTTGAGACACCATCCCAAATCCACTACCTTTGCCCGCTTCTAGTGTCGATTGAGACACTTATCAGAAGTGTATTGATGACTCTAATGAAGTAGTCTGGATGATGCTAACAAGAATGAAAACTAAGCTTCAGAAGCAGATATGTTTTATGGATGCCTGTGATATGATTAAGGTGCTTAAGAAAATATTCCAAAAGCAGGATAAAATTCAGCATTAAAGTTCGCCAAGCTACTAATCAAGAGCAAGATGGCTCATGGCTCCTCTGTGGATACTCATGTATTCAAGATGAGAAATCACATTGATTACTTAGAGAGACTTGGTTCGCATATTGTAAGTGAATTTACAGTTGACCTAATTCTTGGATCATTTCTTTTGAGCTTTAATTGGTTCATTAATGAATATCATAAGCATCAGATGGATAGGATGATCACAGTATTGCATAAGATGCTTAAATGGGCGGAAAGGGACATAGAGGCAAAATTTTCCATTGATCCCCGTAGGATTGAAAGGGAAAGGGAGTTGAGAAGACATGCCTGATGGGAGAGCTAGATCAAAAGTGAGGGAAAAGTGTTGCCTACACCTTAGGAATCCGATGAAGTGATAACATGTTCCATGATCACTGGAGAGGAGGATGTAAGATATGTCTAGAGGAAGAATCAATGGCTACCATTTCAGGTATTCTTTTTCCAAATTCTCTACTTGAATATTGGATATCCATTGTAGTTCTCATATTTTCAATGTGCAGGGTACTACTGATAGGGTAATTTATATAGATATTTACTCTATCTTGTATCTTATTTTCTGCACTTTAGTTTGTATTTCTATTACTCTATTTATATTTTAACCCAAGATCTAAGTTACTGCCATAATCATATGTGATTGCGGAAATTATAGCAAAAAGGCCAAAAAGAACGCAAAAGAGGTGCAAGGAGCCTAGGATCTATTGGAGCAGTCATCGCACCGTGATCCCACCCATGGGTGTGGTATCACTCGAGCTGTTAGCACAGATCACGAGCAATCGCTACTTAAGAGGAGCGGCTTGAAGGCGTCCAAACTGGGAAAGGAACACAATCGATGGAATCACGGACATATTGATTGCCAAATTAAGAGAAGAGCTAGCAATAGGCAGATGCGCTCAAGAAGGAGCATATCGGCAAGGATCAATCAACGTTAATGGCGACAAGATCTGCGAGGATATTTGAGAGATGCTACCTAATGTACATTTACATATCTTATATCAATCATGAATGACACTTCAGGTTCATGTCGTCAGAATACATGATTCTGATAGTAGAACTGTGAACCACGAATGACATTCTAAACTGTCCTTAATGATATGTAGAATGCTTATAGGGATAAACATACTTCAGGTAAGAACCTACATATCCATACTAGTATATTCACAGGCTGGATGATCATGTTCTGTTGATCATGGACATAGGGAAGTCAAGTTTGGAATATAGGTACGTGATAGAGAATACGTATTGGACTTACCACACTATGAGAAAATGCATAGTATATATCATTAGTGATTCTCATATAAATAGTGTGCTTGTTCTTACGACCTGAGGTCACCATGTATTCCTGTATGTGGAACTGCATACTTTTCTATGTCATCCGTAATGGGATGATCATTAGGGTCGTCATTAGGTATGCGCTGAATCATGATGAGAAATGTGAGTGACCAAGATGGGATTTGTTCCTCTCGTCAAGAGGGAGATCTCTAGGGCTCCTGATGAACTAGGACTAAAGGAAATCTATGGCCATGCTCAAAATAGATTAACATGTGTTGTTAATATCATTTTGTATTTACTCAGTCTAATTCTCGATCAGGAAAGAGACTTTGATCAAACTCAAGGATGACATACTTCCATACCTTGTGATCAAGACATATATCGTAGAACAAAAGGAATGAGTGAATTTCTATTCAGATAAGTTTATGATTGCTGATCATTTCATTTAAAATGGGTAGTCATGACATCATTCTAGAGGTTACTCATGACTTACGATCTTTAGAAGATCATTGCCAGCGTTAAATAGAACCTACACGGTCACACAATGAACTTCATTCATATGCGATGAAAATACCTCAAAATAGTTGTAGATATGATGTATAAATTGGTGAACGAAATAATCAACTATTTGATCAAACTCAAGGATGACATACTTCCATACCTTGTGATCAAGACATATATTGTAGAACAAAAGGAATGAGTAAATTTCTATTCAGATAAGTTTATGATTGCTGATCATTTCATTTAAAATGGGTAGTCATGACATCAGTCTAGAGGTTACTCATGACTTACGATCTTTAGAAGATCATTGCCAGCGTTAAATAGAACCTACACGGTCACACAATGAACTTCATTCATATGCGATGAAAATACCTCAAAATAGTTGTAGATATGATGTATAAATTGGTGAACGAAATAATCAACTATTGGATTGTTGATTATGTAAAACAATGCTATTATGTTGTTAACGGAATAGTTCCATTCTCAATGGAATTGTTCCGTTATGAACGGAATATATTACGAAACTGTAATAATCATGGCTGCCACATTTCCTGTTAAGGAAACACCTATTCTGTTGCCAACAGAATAGTTCCATTGGGAACGGAATAGGTGTAGTTTAGGATTTTCAGTTAAGGTAATTGAGCAATCGTTCACCTCTCTCTCTAGTATAAATAGAAAAATAACCCCTCTCTATTTTACACACACAATTTTAAAGCCTTAGAGGCCGTCGTGATACAGAAATAGAGAGAGAGTTTTGTGAGGTTATTTCGGAAAGTATTTTCATACTCGGCTACGGGTCCGGTTATTCTGTTTGTCGGAAATTCGCGTGGATACGAGTAGAGATTCTCTAACTTGAGAACTTACGAGTGATCATTCTTCATCCCTAGGAAGAGCAAGGAGGTTAGCGGAGTCGAGCTTCAGGAAGGACAAGGTTGCTAGTCAGAATCGTTCAGGCCTATATCCGATCTCCGTCTCACGGATCAGGAAGATCCGAGGTATAAATTTTAATAGTTAATCTTATAGTTTTATTCCCTTAACGATGATCCTAGGGCGGGTTGAATTCATAGGTTCCACTGCGCATGTAGTGTACATGGCCATGGATTCCCAACAGATAATAAGAGCACTTCGATTGGATCGAGGTGGTAAGTATTTGAGTCAATAGTTTGACGATCATTGTGAAAAGGGTTTCACAACTAACTCTATATGGAACATCTCACGATGTATTCATAAAGGAGATAATGAAACTTATTGGATAAGATTAAGTCTACGATAAGTCAAGCAGATCCTCTGAGATCCTTATAGGATTATACTCTTTAATATACTAAACACTAAATATCATAAGGTTCAAAATGACACCATATGTGATATGGGTTTGGAAAGTTCCAAGTTGTCTTTAAAGATTGAAGTACGACTCGTGTCAATAGGTTTGACAGTGTCAACACAACAATCTTATAAATGTTTGTAGAATATCAATTTGAGGGATTCCATCTCCTCAAGAAGGAGTGGGAATGTAATACATCTCGAAAGGTTCGAGTTCCACATACTAGTGATGAACCTTTCATGATTCTATCAAGTAGTTGATATGGCTATACTTGAAAAATGAGGACCTCCTCACAGACATGATAGACATTTGGCTGAGAGATTTGATCTCTCATATCTAATAATATGTGCTCATTAAGGATGAGTTGACATTCTACTCAGGAGACTGTGAAGAGTCGATATTCTCAAAAATTGTTGGACCATGAAAACTAAGATGCAACCCATGTACAAGTAGTCAAGTTAGGAACTTGATTGAAGTATCCAATGACTTGATGACCATTGCATAAGGTACATAGATAACCGATTAATAGCAAAGAAAGTTCTTATAGTATGGGCTATAGTAAAAGACTTTTGTTGATATTATGAATTCTAACTTCCTTAGCACAATATGATTGTGAATGATGGAACAAGTATATAAAACTCACATTCCTTTATAGGAATTTTTCTGTGGATGTATCTTCGATACATGGCAAGAGTTTTATGATTCCGAGAATTCTGAAAATGTTACATGCTACAAAATCCATTTGTGGGTAAAAGCAAGAATCTCAGGTTGAATCTATTTGAGAAAGTAAATTGGAGAATTTGGCTTTATCGAAATAGATATAACCACCTTGATTTCAAGAAATTCAGTGGGAGTATAACAATCTTCTTGTATTACAATAATGAATGTACACCGTCCTACTGGTTGGGAGTTCAAGTCTATATAGACTTATGGTAGTAAGATAAAGTGCATTGACAAAATATTGGAAGAATTTAATATGCAAGAAATATTCTTGCTTATGGTGTTCATATGAATGAGATTCAATACTTTTAGCCATGCATTGAAATGTTTAATATGCAAGAAAGAGTCTTGCTTATGGCATTCACATGAACAGTGAAAGGATATATGAATTAGATTCTATACCTTCGACCATATATTGAATATTCAGTATGCAAGAAAGTGTTCTTGTCTATTGCATTAATGTGAACGATTAAAGACATATGAATTAGATTCTATGCCTTCAACAGTATATTGAAAGAGTTCAATATGCAAGAAAGAGTTCTTGTCTGTAACGTTCATATGGTGAAGGCATACGAATTAAATTCTATGCTTATCATTGATTGAAAGGGTTCAATATACAAGAAAGATTTCTTGGTAATGGGATGAATAAGATTCTTCGAGCCAAACAATGTACTGTACAATATGCTTGGAGCATAAGAGAACAGATAATAGTCATTTGGAGACTAGAATTAATACCTAAGTTCTTATGAAGAATTAAGGTATCCCGATCCATGAGCAACTAGATAGTGGTAAGAGATTACACTTACAAGAGCTTCATGACATGGATCATTATGGCAATTCGGTTATTTTGAATATAATAAGTTGGAAAGGGTTCCAAACAGGATACTATAACTGAAATAAGACCATATTGTCTCTTTAGAAGCGGACAATTGGTATGCTTAAATCACAACTTGATCTTGGAACTACGAGTAGTCCCGAGTGCTCTTAAAGCCTGATGATCTATGTTGTGAACAAAGAGTCGCTCGGACTGGAGCAACAAAGATAGAAGCACCTGTTTCAAAAGTCATCGACTAATGATAGAGCTCATTAGACATTACAAGTTTGCAATGTAAATTTCTATAATCTAATAGGCATATTTTTCCCCGCTAGCAGGACATGTAGATCATGTTGCCTGATGAGCATGGGATGCTTAGAGTTGGCCTAGTGCTAGTGGAAGACTGAAGAAATTATGAGCTAGGCCAAAGAGTTGGACTAGAAATTAGATTATGAGAAACATGCTTATTCACTTAATATATGAATGAGCGAGTGGGTAACTAATATATAAACACATATTAGATCGACCATGAATGACACTTCGAGTTCACGTCATCAGAATACGTGATTCTGATAGTAGAACTGTCAACCAATGAATGACATTCTAAACTGTCTCTAGAGATATGTAGGATGGTTATAGAGATAAACATGCTCCAAGTAAGAAGCTACATATCCACACTAGTATATTCTCAGACTTTATGATCATGTTCTGTTAATCATCGACATAGGGATGTCTAGTCTAAAATATAAGTGTGTGTTAAAGAATACTTACTGGACTAACCACACTATGAGAATATGCATGGTATATGCCATTCTCATATGAATAGTGTACTTATTCCTATGACCTAAGGTCACAATAGATTCATGTATGTGGAACTGTATACTTTGATATAATCTTATGTCATCCTTAACCAGATGACCATTAAAGTTATCATTGGGTATACACTAAATCATGATGAGGAATGTGAGGACCACGATGAGATTTGTTCCCCTTTGTTAGTAGTATGCCCTAGGCCAATGTATTTGAGACCTAGATGTATGGATTGTGTTAAACAAACATTGTTTTTATTTAGAGATATTTTATATAATAAATGCGTATTGGTTATTTTATTCTTATTACTAAAATGAACTTTGAATATGATATTCAGCTTTATATCATCAAAGTATGTGACTTTGATAGTAAAACTATAAAGTATTATGAATGATATTCTAAACTGTCCCTGATCATTCATAGGATGTTTGTGAGACAAACATACTTTATGATAAGCTATAAATGTACATCAGTATGTTAGTTGACTGATGGTCACGTTTTACTGATCATGAATAAGAGTTATTAAGTCATTAACATAAGTATATGTTAGAGACCATATACTGGATTGACCCACCGTGAGAATACTACATGGTTCGTGTCATTAGTTATTCTCAGTAAAGAATGTATTTGTAATCCTTAGACTTGAGATTATCTCAGTTTCCTACATGAGAAATTTTATACTTTAATATAATCTAACATCGTCTTTAACCCGGGCGGTCATAAAGATTATAATTAGGTATATAATGAATTATGCGGAGGAAAGAGTTTAATTAAGATAGGATTTGTTCCTCTCATAAATTGAGAGAGATATCTTTAGGCCTCTTGATGATTTGATTGAAGAAACGCACGGCCGTGCTCAAGTGAATTAATAAAGAGTTATTAATGTCATTTCATGTTCAATCAAATTCGGTGTCAAGAAATATTTATCGACCAACATAAGGTTGACACATACCATGCCTTATGGACGATATAGATATCGTGTAACAAAGGGATACAATGCCTGACATAAATTAGGTTTGATCGAATCATCTATATTTGCTTAATTTGGATAATCATGATGTCTTGCTAGAGGCCGCTCATGATTTATAATCCGTTGTGATTATTGCCAACATTAAGTAAACCTACAGGGTCACACACAAAGAACAACTATTGAGACGTACACAGAAAAATCATAACTTATGTGATAAGTTGTATGGAGCGCTACATAGTCAAGTGACACATCCAATCCTACATCTTATATGATAAGGTGTGTTGCATATATGGTTACATAGTTACCATGCACATAGGATATGAAACTTATGGACTATGCAGGCACAAGAGACACCCCAAAATCAGATTAAGGATCATAATATTTTCGTCCAAATTTTGTGAGACAAAAAGGAGAGAAAAATCCGAAAATTATTCTCTTGTTATTTCTGTGAGAGAAATGAAGAACGGATACTAGCATATATCGTTCTTTATCCGTTCAAAGGGGTTGTTCGTGTGGATACCGGTAGAGGACGAAGCGAAGTGCGGTGATTCGGGTTGAAACCGTAGTTTTGTTTGGAGAATCGGTTTGCTTGGAGAATCCGTTCGTTTGGAGATCGGTTTGTTAGACCGGTTAGGCGAAACATACAAAGGATCGGTTTGGAAACCGGTTTGGAATCGGGCAACGAAAAGCGTCAACCAAATTCGCTTTTGATCATCACGGATTAAGCGTAATCCGAAGGTACAAAGTTATGAACTTTTCTTTGATTTAATTGTAATTCACGGATCCTTCTTTTGGTTTTCGAATTCGATTTTGTTTCATTTTGTATTTTCCGCTGCGTTATGAACGGTAGAAACCCAACACCCTCATCACGAGGGAGATATCTCTGGCCCCCTGATGAATTAGGACATAAGTAAATGCATAGCCATGTCCAAAATTGATTAACAAAGAGTTGTTAATATCATTTTGAGTTTATTTCAGTCTAGTTTTTTTATCAGGACAGAGACTTTGGTCAAACTCAATGATGATATGTTTCCATGCTTTGTGATCAAAATTATATCGTAGAACAAAAGGAATAAGTTGATGTTTATTCAGATAGGTAAATGATCGTTGATCATTTCATTTAACATGGTAGTTATGACGCCAGTCTAGAGGTCACTCATGACTTATGATCTTTAGAAGATTGTTGAAAAAAATATCTCAAAACAATTATATATGTGATGTATAAATTGGTGAAACAAATAATCAGACATTGAATGTTTGATTGTGCAAACCAAAAACACTATTCCGTTCGGAACGGAATAGGTCTGTTCGGAATGAAAAAGATATACTAACTGCAAATTCCTTGGTTGCCAAGTTTTTATATATGGAAAACCCTATGCCGTTCGGAACGGAATATTTGTTCAGACGGAATAGGCTCTGGAATTTAGGGTTTTAGTTATGGCAACTGACCAATCTTTCGCCTCCCTCTCTTGTATAAATAAAAGGTTGGTCCCGCTCTATTATACACACAATTCAAGCATTAGAGGCAGTCATTATATATAAATAAAGAGAGAGTTTTGTGAGGGTATTAACCATGAATAGAAGCCCTCCCTCCTTTCATTCATGGAATGTTCATGGATTACATGACTTCAAAGAGATCGACAATTAGACCACAAGTGACTCAGCAAAATCCCTCTCTTCTGGCCTTCCAAGAAACCAAACTGCAAAATATAAACGGCATTGGCCTAAGAAAATTTTGTGGATCTAGAATATCCAAATTTGACTTTATATAAACGGTATTAAATGTTTTAGATTCGAGAATTATTGGTCGAAGGAGTAATCTCTAAAACATCTAGTGGAGGACGCATGTAACTGGAATTACAACAAGACCCACTGAGCTTGATGCTAAAATTAGATCACTGACTACTAAGATTAAGGAATGGGCTACATAAAAATAGAGTATCTTCAAAAAACCATTTGCAGAATGCTCATCTATCATTGAGTTCAACGACAAATTTGAGGAAGTTAGACAACTAACAACGGTAGAAAAATCCTGAGGAAATGGGTCAAAAATAGATTGACAGAGCTATGTGAGTTGGAATGCATCAAATGGAAACAAAGATCTAAAATAAAATGGACAGTGGAAGGGGATAAAAACATTCATCTTTTTCATGCAATGACCTCTAATAGGAAAAGAGTGAACTATATCCACACCCTCAAGATATATGACACTATTCAAAGCTTATTGTAAAATTAACCTTTACTCACTATAGAGACTTCATAGGTACAACAAAGAATATCACTTAGAATCTAGACTTCACTCATATATGGGGCTCGCCAAGAAATAATCTCACTAGATTGAACTTGCCAATTCAATCAGAAGATGTCTTAAATGCAATTCAAAATTGGGGTTCCAACAAATCGTCGGAGCCGAATGGTCTCACAGGAGAATTCTTCAAAGAATTCAAGAATTTGTTACTTTCAGACCTACTCATTATCTTCAATGAAATATTAAGGGGAGATTTCCAATTAGATCCCATGAAAACGGCTTACACAACCTTAATCTTAAAATGTAAATATCCTATTGAAATAAAAGATTATCAACCTATTAGTTAGGTCACTCGGTCCAAAGGATTTTATCAAAAATATTGGCGGGTAGAATGGGAAATAACATCTCTACCCTAGTAAATCAATCTCAATCCGCATTTATTCAAGGAGTATTATAGACAATTTTGCACTTGCCCATGAAATTATCTTTCTCAACCATAGAGAGGAATTTCCACGATTGGTGTACAAAGCCAATCTTTTAAAAGCTTATGACTTCTTATCTTGGAAATTCTTAATGAAAGTGCTTATTGCTAAGGGATGCAATCAACAAGAGGTAAACCTAATCTGGATATTCATATTGGCTGGATCGACAAAAAATCAATATTGTCCCTTGTAAGACAATACACTAAAGAAGCAGAGTATGACAAGGTGACCATTTATCACCTTACCTATTCAATATAGATGTTGATGTCATATCTTCTACGTTTCTCAAACTTCAAACTAATGACCAACTTGAATCTCCAAAGAGAACACATCACACCACCTCGTATATGTGGATGACCTACTTATTGTAACCAAACCTTCTTCTTATAACCAAACCTTCAATCGACAATATGGTACTTATGGATCAAATTCTGGGAAACCCAGCAGACACAACCGGATTGAGGGTTAATCTCCAAAAATTATTCATCAAGAGATGTAACATCCAAACTGCACAAATGGAGATTCTATCAAGATTTCTTAACTACCTCATACAAACATAAACCACCTTCAAATATCTTGGGCTACCGTTCTCACATAAGAAATTGAAAAAGGAAGAGTTTGCTTTCTTATTGGAAATGATAGAAAGGAAATTACAACTTGGCAATGAAAATTATTGTCCATGGCAGAAATGACGGTTCTTATTAATTTGGTATTTTCTGCTCTACTCTTATTTTTTTTTGTCAATCTTCAGAATGCATATATCTGATTAGAAGTAGGTTCTTTTGGTGGATAGAGGATCAAAAGAAGATGTCTTCCTCAATTGGGATTCAATTCGTTTACCAAAAAAAATGGTGGATAGAGGATTAAAAACATGCCCCATATAAATTTATCATTGATAGCCAAATAGACATGAAAATATCACAGGGGCAATCAATGTTTATGGACAATATTCGGGCAACAAATCTATACAGACATGCCGATGCCGACTGTCATCGGAAACAAACGCATCTCAAATCTTATGAATGATATTCATCACGCCATCCATGCAATTATTTAACATTTTCACAATCTTCCCGGAAGAAAACAAAGAAGATATTCTTTTTTGGGAGCACAATTGGCTTAGATATAAACTAAATCTTAATTTTTCCAACCTCTATTCCTTTGTTTCATGTCAACATTATATATCTATCCAGCAAGCCTGCGGCTGTTAGAGTCTATTACATTAACTGGTGCAGCCCAAACTTCAGACCTACACCATATTGTCCTGAAAAATGCTTAAACTTAGTTGATGCTAGTAATTAATGCACTAGCCTATTTATATAATTCATATTTACATTTACTGCTCAAGGTAAGACTAATCAACTAATTCCCTTTCCACTCATTTCGTTCAGGAGTGTAACACGATCTTGAAGATTGGACTGAAATTTTCAATCTTCCACTCTCAAATCAAGCTTGTGTAGAATTAGATCTTTAATCGCGATTTGGGAAAATTGGCTAGCATGAAATAATAATAGTCAGCGACTATCAGATGGTCCTTGACAAACTCTGAAAAATTCTCCACTTCATCGCTCTACGATATTCTGGCTTTCAGTACCAAAATGTTCAAGAGAATACAGCCACATATGGCGCCTCAAAGTACCATAAAAAAAAATAAAAAAAATCTTATGGCATGCAATTCGAAATATCTTACCGACTGTTGATCAACTAATCAAGAGAGGGTGCAATCTTATGAGCATATGCCTTATGTATATGTCAAATGCAGAAGATAAAACACATCTCTTTCAAGAATGCAACTTTGCAGCATCAATTATGTGGGAGGTTGGCCTCGATCCTTCCGATGTAGTTGATTTTATGCTATCAATTGGAGAACAAGAAGAAAAAATCAAAGCGGCTGCTACCATGTACAATATCTGGAAAGAACGATGTTCTCAAACATTTAGGACTTGTTTGGATGTGTTAAATTTTCTAGTATAGTATTACAATTTTCTAGTAATTAGGATTTACAAAATTCAAATATTAAAGTATTATAAAATTTAGAATGTGCGAAAAAAATGGTGTGTTTGGATGTAAATTAGTAAATTTATAAGAATTTGTAATATAATATAATATAATATAATATAATATAATATAATATAATATAATATAATATAATATAATATAATATAATATAATATTATATTATATTATATTATATTATATTATATTATATTATATTATATTATATTATATTATATACTTATATTATGAAAATAATATAATATAATAAGATACAAAATAATATAATATAATATAATATAATATAATATGGGAAGTGATATGGGCATGAAATGATTTGATAGAAGCGGGAAAAATTGTGACAAAAAGACTTCTTTACCCTTGTTTGTATATATCAATCAATTGAGTTAAAAAAGACAAGAATATATTACTTTTTATTGTTGCTTTCTTCTCTCTCCAACGTAATTATCATCAAAACCTTCAAATTTATGAATATTCATTAAAACCAACTAATTCTTTATAAAATATGTTGTTAACTTATTAATATTAATTATTTTTGTTCATGAAATCTTTAGAAATTTTAATATTAATATACTTATTTAAATAAAGGTTGATTAAGAAAATATACTAGCTAAATACTTACAAACATATACAAGAATAAAAAATAAATTTTCAATATTATACAATTTCATGAATTCATAATTGCTCCATAAACACGAAATAATAAGTAAATAAAAAAGCCAAATGACTAACTAATCTTTTTTATTTATAAAAAATCTTATAACGGACTAACTAAATTAAAATTTTATTTTTTTGTAGAAGAAAGCCGTTTCTTTTTTCAAAATTATCAATCGCGCCATTTATTTTAATTCGTTAGTATTTGAATATAGTATTATTTTTTTTTATCAAATAGCATTTGACACTTAATATGTTATTTTTGTTTTTCAATTTTAATTTAGTTAGTCCGTTATAAGATTTTTTATAAATAAAAAATATTAGTTAGTCATTTTGGCCTTTTTATGTACTTGTTATTTCGTGTTTATGGAGCAATTATGAATTCATGAAATTGCATAATAATGAAAATTTATTTTTTATTCTTGTATAT
The DNA here is from genome assembly GCA_024447665.1 of Juncus inflexus. NCBI lineage: Eukaryota > Viridiplantae > Streptophyta > Magnoliopsida > Poales > Juncaceae > Juncus > Juncus inflexus. The sequence continues at coordinate 6,099,190 of JAJHPC010000013.1, read as the reverse complement.
ATTTGTAAGTATTTAGCCAGTATATTTTCTTAATCAACCTTTATTTGACTAAGTGTATTAATATTAAAATTTCTAAAGATTTCATGAACAAAAATAATTAATATTAATAAGTTTCACAACATATTTTATAAAGAATTAGTTAGTTCTAATGAATATTCATAAATTTGAAGGTTTTGATGATAATTAGGTTAGTGAGAGAAGGAATCAACAATAAAGAGTGATATATTCTTGTCTTTTTAACTCAATTGATTGATGATATGTATAAACAAGGATAAATAAGTCTTTTTATCACAATTTTTCCTGCTCCTATCAAATCATTTCCTGCCCATATCATTTTCCTATAATATAATATAATTTGCATAACATTACAAATAACATAATATGATTAAATGAGGAGAGAGAAAACTTGCTAAAGAAAAACTGACCAAAAAGGTCAGTTTTTGTTTTGGCCCTTTTTGTATACAAAATTTACTGAAAAATACTATACTAAACATTCCCTAGCATTCCCTAACTAATCATCCAAACTTGCACTTTATAAACTTTAGTATTTTTTTCCTATACTACAATAAACTGAGGTTTTACCAAGCATCCAAACAAGCCCTTAGCAACAAAATTGGTTCACAAAGGGTGGTACTGGACGCCATTCATGCTTGAAAAATTGAAAGCAAGACAAATAGAGGGCGAATAGTTTGTATTAGGGGCAGTCATTTAATCATTATTGCAACTTATTCAATTCCTTTCCTTATTTTTGGACTACAGTGCCAATTCTCTTGGCATTTAAAAACCTTGTAACTTATATTTCTCATTTATATAATTGTAGGATTCTAGGCTATGACCTGGATCCTTTTTTCCTTTTTTCTAAAAAAAAAAAAAACTATTAACTACTGAAATGTAATTATATAAATATACATTATCATTCAATATCCTTTTTTGTTATAATAGTATTAATAGGAAAATCATTGTCATATTTGATTGTATTAGATTATTAAAAAAGAACCACAACTTATAAGAAATAGATAAAACAAACATTGAATTCATGAATGAAAAAATTCATTTGAATTATTTTCAAGATTGTTCTCTTTTGTATAAAAAAAGAAAAATTAAAATTACATATTGATTTTTGTAAGCTCTCAAAGTGAGGAATACTTGTAAGAAAGAAATATTGTTTATTTCACTCATTATCGACGGATATAGCATTTGAACCTACCATCAAGTAAAATATTCAACTACTAGAGTATAGATCTCATTTTCACAATTAATAATTAGAACTACCAAATTAATGATACGGATATTCCAATAATTATCAAACTAACTACTCACTCTAGTGAAAAAAAAAATGATTTATTAATAGCTGTTTCGGCTACACATTAAAAAAAATCATTAATTTGCTAATGTGTCGTTGGCTTGGTCCATCATAGACCTGTTCCTTCTTATGATGGTAGTTTTTGCATGATAAACTGAATCAAGGTCATACAATGAATGACTGACATAAATGAAATAAGTATTTGACCAATCATGAGGTTCGTGTTTACATGCATTATAAATTAGTAACAACCTTAATAATGTTGGAAAAATACTCCTAATTTAATTACCAAAGTCAATGTATAAATTGATGAATGTGTGTTCAGATTTGCAACTTAATTTACAAAAAATGAAATATTGGAGAAACCAATTCATTGTAGCAACTAAACACTACATTATTGGTAATTCAAAACTCATTTGGCATATTTTTTTATTTCTTTTTATTTTATTTTTTTCTTTCCAAATAATCATTTTGATTTTTAAAAAATAACAAGTTTCCATGCTTGTAGTAAGTTTAGAGAAAGAGTAGAAAGAAGAAGCACAAGACATACACCATCCTCAAACGCAAGATCAAAACAATTAAACCGCAAGAGATTTTTTCTAATCTTGCTTATGTTCTATGGTCATATTTTAGTTTTTTTTTTTTTTTCTTTTCAATCAATTTTCAATTTTTCTATCATTTTCTAATATTGTTTTAACATAATGGAAATACAATCAACTATATTGTTGGTCTCCATATTTATTTTATATATATGTAAGAGGTATTTTGTCATATTCACAAAGAATTTGGAAAGGTTCAAATGTTTCTAAGGAAAAAAGTTATTAATTACCTAAAAAATTATAGAACTATAATATTGGAGGAACTTGTGATACTTCAATACAATTTTAGTTCATAAAGAATTGAAGTCTTAATTTTACTTTTTAAGACAGGCCCAGAGTCATCCACATTATATGGAATATTGTATTATGTATAATCCACGATTATAAATGAGAGACGAGCAATTCTAATCCAAATAGTTTTTTTTTTATTTGATTTCTTTTAATTTTTTAATTATACGAGTTTTGGTATGATTTTAGTTGGTATTAGAAGAAGTTCTCTTCTCTATACTGAGATATTTGAAAATTATTGTTAATAAGAATTAAAACAATTTATTCTAATACATTTTACAAGTCTGATTGTGTAAGTACATATTCTATATAAGAATCTTTTACATAATTCATTGCAATCAAATGTTAAGACATGTATACAATACATATAAACAATTGAAATGATCATAAACAATTCATAAGATTTCATTCATAACTTAATATTCATAAGATTTCATTCATAGCTTAATATTCTTATACAATATGAAATGTAACTATCAAATGATCTAATTGTACATGCATACAAGTAGTAAAATTAAAAACTAATAATTTAAACTTGCCAAGTATATTGCACTTGGACTCTTGGAGATCATGCAATTAATCATCTTAAATCCATTTATGCCGATTTTCCAAAAGGTTGTTCCCCACTCTCAAGAACTTCAAACCCTAGATTTGAATTCCGAGACGGCTTCCTCTATCATGCGAGTCAACCTTAACAATTGTGGATGAAATTCTAAAAAAAAAAGTTCTCGTCTTAATGAATATCATAAAACCTAAAACGTCAATTAGTTAGGAATTTTTATGAGAGTATCAACAAAGAATGTAGAACTATATAACATTTGCTTGCTTACATTTTGCATCCTCCATTTCACCGACTCTATCTCAATCCCCCAATTCCAAATTTACTATCTCATCTCTTATTAATACCTTCACTTCAACAAAAAACTAAAAATAATAATAACTCGTTAGAAAGAAAATAATTACATTAGAACTGGTTAGAAAGAAAATCATTACATAATAACTCGTTAGAAAGAAAATAATTACATAATAACTTGTTAGAAAGAAAATAAGTAACAAAATATATACATCAGGACTTCACTGAGAGGTTCCACCTATTTAAAGTAAAAAGTAAAAAAAAGTATAAAAGAAAACAAAAATTCTTTCGATTTTTATTCTAAAATAAATAAATAACTTACAATAATAAGCATGCTGAAAATGACAAGTGGGCCAGATAAAAGGACTGAAATGAAAACTCCATGCAGGTCGGAATAATTTTGGCTTGAAAAGTTCCTCCAATTTTACCCCAAATAATTGTTTATCATCTCTGTCATGAATAGTAACACTAACTACAATTCAATCACAACAAAATCTTAATAAGATAAGAAAATGTAAAATATAAGTAATTATGTGCAAAATTGAGGGCAAATGTTGATGAGAAAAAAAGATTTACAAGCAAAAATTGCTTAGAAAAGTTGAATTTAGTATGGTTCCTAGAGTATAAATAAACAAATAAACAAAAATGAAATGAATTGAGCTCCTAAATTATATCTTCTCACCTCATAAAGGGTACATATGTATACCTAAATCAGAAATTTAATGGATTAAACTATAAAATTCAAGTGAATAAAAATTCCAGTCAAACATAAAGAAGCTTAAAACTGCATTTGAATTTCGGAACTAGCTTACTGCAGTGTCACCAGATTGCAAGTGCAACTGCTCACTACTCGCCCCTTCAATAAGCTGCTTCTCCTGTATTATATTTTTTAATATGTATAGCAGATTGTAAGAATTTTTTATTTAGTTAATTAAGTCTATAAAAGTGCAATAGAGGGTTATCAGAAATTTGCAAACCAATCTCAACTTTTGAGAAATAGAGGTTCAGACCAATTTGCAAATACATAAAACACAAAGTGCAATCTGCAAAACTAATGAACTCGTGAATTGATTATTAGCACAATTTCTCCATAATAGAGAGCTTAGGCCAAACCGGCTTTCCACCGAACAGTTGGCATACGCTCTCAAATTTAATTGATTTACCATGAATATCTATAATTATGTCAGACAATAACTCCTAATAAACTCATTTATGCAAAAATCATTATTCATTCAAGAAATTTAGCGAAAAAAAGAAAAAGAAATAAAAGAAGAAAATTCAATCTTTTGCTCAAAGAAATAGAAGCACCTAAGAAATTTAGTGTTTAAACAAAATACTCACGTTGATCGAAGAGATAGAAGCAGGGGAGGCGGAGCCAAAGAGAGAAGCTGGCCTGTTGTAAAGAGAAGCCGGATGTGAGTGCTAGTGATTTTGCTCTTCAGTCGCCATTCTTGGCAATGGAGTCTGGATTGGAGTCTGTAATGGAGTCTACACACAAAACCAATTCGAATTTCACATTAGAATGGACACTAATTGGTTCCAATTCAGAACGGAATCAGTACTAATCAGCTCAAATTTCAGATCAGAATCACCAACTTAAACTTAAATTTAAGATCAGAATCATTAGAGGGGAAATTGGAGAGAGAGAGAGAGGAGAGAGAGAGAGTACAGGAGGAAAGAGCATCTCAGCGGCCTCTCTACGTTTCCACTTATCGCCCCACACTGCATCTTCATCTCCACAACTGTCCGCCCCCAAAACTCAGAACTATTTAAATTTGTGTTATAATTTGAATTTTTTTGTCAACATAATATAATATAAAACTTGAAAATTGTTGTAAGTCATTAGTTATTTAATTTTTGTAGGCATTACGTAAAGTTGAGAGATAGTAATGTTTTTCTGTTCAAGAACTACAATATTGTTAATATATTATTTTTAATTTGTTATTATGTTGTCTTTGCTGTAGACGGGAGATGATCACAACACAAACAAGGTCCTTTTTTCCATCCCCCGTTTGAAACACACCACACCGTCTTGCCTTTCCTCTCGAGCCAGCCAGCAATGGTGACACAGTTTCCTTCCCGCTCCGCTGCCCAATCCCCCTCCTCCTCCGCCGCCAGTTTAGCTGGCTCCCGCAAGCGTAGCAAACCTTCAACCGCCAAATACCCCGCTCCTCCCCAGATCATCAATTATGCAATCATGGATTAATTAAGATTTGACATAGCAAATTATGACTTCACTAAATCTCATATAAAATAATGTGAGATAACCAATTTTAATATATTTTTCTCAAAAAAAAAATTTAATATGATGTTTGTTGTAGATTGTAATTCTCAGTTGTTATCTAAAACGTAAAATTGTTAACCTTTTTGCTAGTGTTTTATAAAAAATGTGCTCTCAATTAATTTTGACCCAACTGCTAGTGTGTATGCAGGGTTTTTAGCTATTGTTGGTATTTTTGTCATGCTTTTTCGTACAAACTTTTCAAATTATAAACATATACTTGAAAGTCAATTTATACAAAAGCCACCAAATTAAATAAGTATAATGCATACTATAATTCCAATTAAGTAATATACAAAAAACACAAATAATTATAATTCCAATTAAGTACTATACAAACAAACATTGAAAGTAACCACCATTAGAATAGTCTAATGGTAAGATATCAACTTCATCATTCCATAGATGAGAGATTCGAATCCCGCGTCTAGCATGATTAATTAAAAATGAGAATAAAAATCAAGCGATCGCTTGTAGTTCTCTCAAAAAAAAAAAAAAAAACAAACATTGAAAGTAAGAAGTTTATGAAGGATATTTTTGTCAAAATATGATAGAGCTATTTTTCATGTTAAATTAACGATAAATTCTAAGTATAGTCCATAGTTAAAAATTTAAGTAAAATTCATTTGTTAGAATAAGAAAAAAACAATCAATGATACCATGCGTCACCAAATATTAATTAAAAAGAAAATCAAGTTAAAAATCAATTTTCACTTCTCACACCCTAGCGCCCCACGTCTCCCTCCTCCCGTCTCGATTGATTTATCTAGCGCCTCTAAGAGTGTCAATAGTTTAGATCCAATTTGGATATTGCTCATATTATATATGTATTCATTTTTTTTCCCCGGATCTGAATCCGATAAAGTTCTATCCCGTTCCGGATATGGATCGGATATGGTTCAACGTTGTCGGATATGGTGAGTCAGGATATTTTTCGATATTAAAATGGTACAAACATATTGTATGGCTACATTAGTATTCAGAGAAAATCCAATTGTACCCATCAACTGTTGAAGTTGTTCATTTTTTGTTAACTTTTTTGGTCCAATTTAAGATCATCAACTACTTGATAAGTACATTTTTGGTTCTTCCATCTGTTAAGTAGTTGAAATTTGACAAATAAGTATTGACATGTCATATATTATTGATAGATAAGCAATAACATGTTTAACTTTAAAAAAATATATACATGCATAAAAACTATCTTCTAATAAAAACAATGTTATAAGAAAAGGTACGAATTAAGAATTTTTTTTAGTTTTCAAACATTTGCCATGTCGGAACATTGCCAATTCCCATGTCATTGTTTACTTGTTATGTTTAATGGACATATAAGCACTTAACATAATGAAGGACCAAAATTGCACTTACTGAATAATTGATGGACTAAAAATTGGATCAATGAAAAGTTGACGTACTAAAAATAAGCTATTTCAATAGTTCGAGGAGAGCAAAAATAGTTGACGGACTAAAAATTGGATCAATGAAAAGGTGAGATACTAAAAATGAGCTATTTCAATAGTTTGAGGAGGGCAAAATTGAACTTTTCTGTATTATTTATGATATTATTATATTTTGTAAATCATTATGACGCATATAGAATTTGAACTCACATTTTTTGTATTTCAAGTAAAATATTCAACCACTAGGGACAATTTGCCGCATATCATTTTTTTTAGATCTAATCCCATCATCAATAGGCTGAATGATGTGCTACATAATGCTAAATGAATTTACTGAGATTCAACCTTGAGATCTTTTTCCAAGGGCCAAAGTTCAAGTATGTCTAATTAATTAAGCTAACAAGTTTTGACAAAACCATTTGAAAATTTCTCAATTTGTGAGTGTCATCCTTACAAAGGGCCATATTAATTTTCTCTGTATTCAAATTTAATTGATCTCCCTGAGGAGACAATGAAGTGCAATAAAAGGCTCATTAGACCCTTTTTCTGTAATATTTTCTCACTTCATTAATCCAAGCTTTTAATATAACTAGCGAGTATCCTCGCTCTGCTTCGGTGTAAGTATAATTTATAGAAAATTATTATTATTGTTTGATTTTTTTAGTGGTTTAATGACAATTATGCAAGATTTTTTTTGACAAGATAATTATTTTCTAAAAATAATAGATACAAGCAAATAAACTTAAAAGTCTAATATAGTAATATTTAAATAGACGGGTTAGAAGTTAGAACTGATATGTAATTATAAATTTTAAAAAGAAAATAAATTATTGCAGCTTAAATAAACAATGAAATGAGCTGAATTACATATATTAATTTGTAGACGAAATATTTCGAACGATACTAAAATTGAAGATTTGGTGAAGACTTTTATAATAGTTAAACTATAACTATATCATACTAAAATTAATTGGATGCATGTCAAAAATAACTCAAGTAGGAAGTAAAAACTTTTAATATGATACCAGATGGCACAAAATGTAAAAGAAACATAAAAATATTTTCGCAATTTCTGGAAAAAAATAAAACTTACAAAAAATATTAGAAAAAATATTAAAAAAATCGAAACATTATTTAAACAAAGATTTTTTTTCTTAAGAAATTATATTTATGAATATTTTTTAGTAGTATTTTCAAGAAAATAGTATTTTTTAAATAATACTTTTTGTAATAATATTCCTAACATTTATTTTAAAGTTCTTTTCAAAAAATATTTTTGAAAAAGCAATTTTTCAAAATAAGTTTTTTTCAAAAAATATGAGTTATGTTAATAATAATAATTTTTTTATTATATCATAGGTTTTATATTTTAATATGTATGACTAAATTTGGTAATAAAAATTCATTGTATTTTGGACTAAAATTGGATTATGTAGGTTTTATACTTTGATAACAATATATATGTAAAACTTTGAAATAATAAATAAAAAATTGCATATTGAAAAGTGAAAAAACAGTATATAAAAAATATCATTGTGTTTTGGGTGTGCTCAAATCTGTCACACTTTCAGATTTCCCAATTTAAATTGCTCTATAATTAATTTAATGTTAATATTATGTGTAAAAAAAAGAATTAAATTAATTGTGTACAATTCGGAGATGAGAAACAAAAACAAAAAACCAATATTTAGACACTTTGTGTACAATTTGGAGATGAGCAAAGAAAAACAAAATTTTGGACAAGCTTTGTATGTATGGTTAATACTTAATAGACGCCATAACAGACCCAACGGTCCAACAAATACTTGGTTGTAGGTACTTAGAGCGCCTCACAAATTTAATTGCTTATGCATATTGGGTTTGAATTTAATAATTAAAACTACCAACTCAAATTAAAGATACGAATATTTCAAAAAATTTATTTCAAACTAATTCTCACTCTTAAGTGAAAAATCTGATTTAGAAATAGCACCATCCATAATTAATCACCTCCCTACCTAACTTAAGTGAAAGATTTGGATTAATTCTTGTCATCCATACGCATGAGGTATGTCAACCATACACCGGTGACCACCACCCCAATTAGATCATACCAATGTCATTAATTTGCTGATATGGTGTCTTCTCATTGGCTTGGTCCGTTCTGGACCTGTTCCTTCTTATGGTTGTCCGGGTGATGGCTTTCGCGCGATAAACCGAATCAAGGTCACACTGTGACTGACTGACATAAATGAAACAAGTATGACTAATCATGAGGTTCGTGTTTACAACTTTGCATGCATTATAAATTAGTAACAACCTTAATAATGTTAGAAAAATACTCCTAAATTTAATTACCAAAGTTAGTAACAACTTGAAGAATGTTAGAATCCCAATTTAATTACCAAACTTAATGAATAAAATGATACATGCGTGAATTTAGTTACCAAACTCCACGGATATACATGCGTGTTCAGATTTTCAACTTAATTTACAAAAAATGTAATATTGGAGGAACCAATTCATTGTAGAAAATAATTATTACCTTTTTGATAATTCAAAACTCATTTAGCATCATTTAAAAGTTTGTTTTCTTTTTATTTTATTTTTTCTTTCCAAATAATCATTTTGATTTTTAAAAAGTAACAAGTTTTCATGCTTGTAGTGAGTTTAGAGAAAGAGTAGAGAGAAGAAGCAAAGAGAAACACTGGATATACACCATCCTCAACCGCAATATCAAAAAGATTAAACCGCAAAAGAAAACATACAAATTTCATGAATTTCTAAATTTGCTTATGTTCTCTTGTCATATTTTAGATATGTTGTTTTTTCCATTCAATCAATTTTAGTTTATTTTGATGCAAAAGCTCTCCATTTTTTTCAAAAAAAAATTATAATTTTTCTATTATATTCAATCTTATTTATCATTTTTTAATTGAGTAGAAAATTGTCATATAAATAAATTGGCAGTTTTTCCGCCATAACAGGGAAAACAATCAATTATAACGTTGGTCTCCATATATTTTATATATATGTAAGATGTCATTTGTCATATTCAATTTTTTTTTTTTTTTTTTTGAAAAGGTTCAAATGTATCTGAGGAAAAAATGTTATCAAATAACAAAAAAACTGTAGAGCAATAATGTTGGAGGAACTTGTGTTACTTCAATATAATTTTAGTTCATAAAAAGATGATGTCTTAATTTTAAGATAGATCAGGGTCCTCCCCAACTTGGGATAGATGAAGTCTTAATTTTAAGATAGACCAGGGTCCTCCACAACTTGGGATAGGCCCTGCTTCCACAATAAATAAATAAATAAATAAATTGTAATTTTATTGATAGAAACCATTCACATTATATCTACACACTGAACAAATATTATATTGTATATAGCGCCACATCTCCCTCCTCCCGTCTCAATTGATTTATCTAGTGGCTCTAGGGGTGTCATCCGATTTGGATAGCGCTCATATTATATTTGTATTCATATTTTTTTTCTCGGATCCGAATCGGATAAGATTCTATCAAGTTCTGGATATGATTCGGCATTGTCGGATAGCGAGTCCGGATATTTTTCGATATTAAAATGATACAAATATATTGTATGACTACATTATTATTTAGATAAAATCCAAGTTGAAATTGTTCATTTTTAGTCATTTTTTTTTATCCAATTTAAGCCCATCAATTATTTAATAAGTGTTTTCGTTTTTCACATTTGTTAAGTGATTACTTATAAGTTAAATTTGATAACTAAGCATTGACGCGTTATATATTCTTAATAGATAAGTAATGATATATTTAACTTTAAAAATAAAATAAACATGCATACAAAATATTTTTTATATGATATTATATATGATATTATTTTTTTTTATATCATTATGACGCATTGACATACTCTTGTTATCCATAGCACGAGGCATAATTAACCATCTCTCTACCTAACTTAAGTGAAAGATTTGGATTAAATCTTTTTATCCATAGCATGAGGCATGTCAACGATACACCGGTGACCACCAACCCAATTAGATCATGCCAATGTCATTAATTTGCTGATATGGTGTCTTCTCATTGGCTTGGTCCGTTCTGGACCTGTTCCTTCTTATGGTTGTCCGGGTGATGGTTTTTGAATGATAAACCGAATCAAGGTCACACTATAACTGACCGACTGAAATGAATTAAGTCTGACCAATCATGAGGTTCGTGTTTACATACATTATAAATTAGTAACAACCTTAACAATGTTAGAAAAATACTCCGAAATTTAATTACCAAAGTTTGTAACAACGTGAAGAATGTTAGAAACTCAATTTAATTACCAAACTTAATGGATAAAATGATACACGCGTGAATTTAGTTACCAAACTCAATGGATATACATGCGTGTTCAGATTTGCAACTTAATTTACAAAAAATGAAATACTGGAGGAACCAATTTATTGTAGCAAATGAGCATTACAGATTTGGTAATTCAAAATTACTCATTTAGCATCATTTAAAAATTTGTTTTCATTTTATTTTATTCTTTCCAAATAATCATTTTGATTTTTAAAAAATAACAAGTTTTCATTCTTGCAATACGTTTAGAGAGAGTAGAGAGAAGAAGCAAAGAGAAGCAATGAACATACACCATCCTCAACCGCAAGATCAAAAAGATCAAACCGCAAGAGCAAATATTGTGAATTGCTTATTTTCTATATAGTCATATTTTAGTTATGTTTTTTTTTTCTTTTCAATCAATTTTTAATTTTTCTATCTTCATCAATCTCATTTATCGTTTTTTAATTAAGTAGAAAATAGTCACATAAATAAATTGACAATTTTATCTTTCGAAACAAATTGACAACTTTTTTCCATTGTACCATGAAATACAATCAACTATATTGTTGGTCTCCATATATATTTTATATTTTAGAGGTCTTTTGTCGTATTCACAAAAAATTTCAAAAGGTTGAAATGTTTCTAAGGAAAAAGATATCAATAATAAACTATAGAACTATAATATGTAGGAACTTGTGATTCTTCAATATAATTTTAAGATAGACCTAGGGTCCTCTTCAACTTGGGATAGACCATTTTTCCATAAAAAACATAATAATTGTGAGTTTATTGATAGAAAACGTTCACATTATATCTATACACTGAACACATATTCAATATACATATAATCCACGATTATAAATAAGACACGAGCAATTCTAATTGAAAGAGTCTTTTAATTGATTTCTTTTAATTTTTTAGGACTCGTTTGGTATCGTTGTCGTTTTCTGTTTTCTGTTTTTTTTTTCTTCAGAAAAAAATAAAATGTGTTCGGCTAACTGGCTCCATTTCCATTTTTTTTCTGTCCAAATGACAAAAAATAAGCATGATTTTGAAAACGAGAAAAAATTATTTATTCTTTTCTGTTTTTCGTTGCCAAACCTATAAATATCCAAAATCACACATAATTAATATGATAGTACTAAAAAAATAATATTGGGGCTAAAAATATTATATTCACATTATATCACGCTAATAAAGGTAAGTTGACACTAAAAATAATATTAACCCTGAAATTTTATATTGCAGTACAAAAGATAATTTTGCATTGAAAATAGTATAATGATACTGAAAAATAATTATTAATACTAAAATCTGTATATTCACACTGAAATGGTATATTGACACGAGAAATGATATATTGATATTAAAAATGATATATCGACCTTTTTTTAATACTAAAAATAATATTTTGACAGTAGAAGTGATTTATTTATACTAAAAATGGTATTTTGATACACTAAAAGCAATATATTTTCACTAAAAATGGTATACTAACACAAAAAATGATATATTAAAATTGTAAACGGTAGATTGACACTGAAAACTTAACATATTGGCATCGAAAATAGTATATTAACACTAAAAATGATTACCGAAAACAAGATATTAATACTGAAAATTATAAATTAATGTTATAAACGGTCCATTGTCACTGAAAACGATAATATATTAGTACTTCAAATGGTATATTAACATTGAAAATAATATAATGACAATAAAAATATTATATTGACACTATAAGTGGGCATATTGGCAATTTAAACTTGATATATTGGCACTGAAAATGATATAAATGTACATTTGATAAAATAATAAGCAGGAAAAATTATTGTCAGTTTTAAAAACAAAAAACTGAAAAACAGAAAACTGATTTTTGTTTTCAAAAAACGGAAAACGGAAAAGCAGAAATGATGTCAAACGAGACCATTATATGAATTTTGGTATGATTTTAGTTGGTATTAGAAAAAGTTTTTCTCTGTACCAAGATATTTAAAAATTACTATTAATAAAAATTAAATGGACTTGATATATCATGATGCACTGTAACACATTCAAATAACAAAGACAATATATACATCTAATAAACAATGTAAAAAATTGAAAAAATAATATATATAATTTATTTTCCGTAACAATATATACGTCAACAACGAAAACAATATATAGAAATAAAATAGTATAATAAAAAGTGATAAACAAGTATATACAAATTTCAAAAGTAATTAATACGTAAAAAATAGAAATATGTCTAAAACAATGAAAACAATTTATAGAAAAATAAGTATATTGAAAAGTGGAAAAACATTATATATACAATCCACCGTGATTTGGACATGCTAGAGTGCATCATGATGTCACATTTTCCAAAATTAAAACAATTTATCATAATACATTTTAAAAGTCTAATTCTGTCTTGTGTAAATATATATTCTATATAAGAATCTTTTACATAATTCATTATAATCAAATGTTAAGACTTGAATACATTATATAAACAATGAGATTATGTGACATAATTAGAATGTTCACAATAGATGAAAATTAATCATGAGGTTAATTCAATATATTTTACTGTCTAAAATATAGCACCTAAATATAAGTTTCCCAAAATAGTTACAAAAAAACAATGGGTTGTTTTTTGTTTAAAAGTTCCAACAACATTTATTTCCTCATGTAGTCTCAGATATATGACTTTTTCTATTAAAACTAGCAAGAGATTTAAGCAAATACATGATTGTTTATTAATTATGAAAATTAAATAATTTATTAGAAATACATGAAAGTCTCTATTATTTAATATTTTAATATAGTTAAATAAAACGCAGATATGTGACGTCTCATGCTTTTGACCAACAAGGCGCCATTTTTCCTTCCCCCGTTTGAAACACACCACACAACTCCACCGCCCAGCAATGGCGACACAGTCCCCCTTCTCCTCCTCCTCCTCCGGCTCCCGCAAGCGGAGCAGACCTTCCGCCAAATCTCCTCCCAAATCGCTCCGCCCCAGATCATCCCCTTTCGCCGATTTCGGAAGGTACTAATAGTTTAAAAGAGTTGCTTACGGGTTAATTAATTGAGCTTAGATTATGTCCGAATTTGTGCTGATGAGTTATTAATTGTGCCATTATGAGTTAATTATGGTTTGACTTTGCAAATTCTCTGTTTGTTAAATGTCAATTTGTTTTATGTTTCTGAAGTTATATGTCAGAGAAGAACCGAAAGCTGAGAGATCAGTTTGAGACCGATGCCTCTTGTTCTTCCATTGGAGCTGAAAATGAAGGCACTAGTAATAATTGTGAGCTCAGTGGTGAAACTGGAGGAATTTTTAATGGAGTCTCCATTTTTGTTGATGGATTTACTATTCCATCCAGTCAGGTTTGCTTTTTTCTTTTTCATTTTTTTTCTCTGAGTTTCTTGTATATATAGAACAACTTACGGATTTCAATTTCATCTCCAATAGTTCAATTAAGCCCAAATTTAGTTATGAAATTATGACTTATTTATCCTTTTTAAGCATGCAATTAAAACTAAACCCTTAAGTGCAAAATAGTAGTGATTAATCAGAATTTCGTTTCTGTTTAAAATATCAGGAATTAAAAATGTATATGATGAAACATGGGGGGAGATTTGTTAATTACTTTTCAAGACATACTGTGAGTCATATAATATGCAGCAATCTTCCTGACAGCAAGATTAAAAACATCAGGTAAGAAAAAAGAAAAAAATCTTATCCAATTATTATTATTATTTTATTTTTGTAATTAATGTTTATTTTATTCTTCTTTTTTGTTTAGGGCATTTAGCCATGGACTTCCTGTTGTGAAACCTGAGTGGATAGTGGATTCATTGGGGGCCAATACACTTTTGAGCTGTAATTTTATTTCATTTTCCTCTCTTTTTATTTAAAATTTTTTCTTATTCCAACAATATTTGTGTCTAATTGTATGCAATTTGGAAGTTTAAGAGTAATTAGATTCTGATGCTTCAGAGTTACCAAATCATGTATAAATTTATTTATTTTCAAATTTATGATAGTGAAATCAAGGCATATTTATTCACATAAATAGGGCATCTCAAAATTTACACCCCCCCCCTTTCCTCCCTCCCTAAATCTCTGAAAATTTCTATATTATTTCCTGTACATTCTTATTTTATCTCAATTTCTTTCTTGTACGACGATACCGATATTTAAATCATAAATATATATCCTTTTGAAGTTTGAACTTTAATAATTTAATACATTTTATTTTTCCTTGAAGGGATTCCATATCAGCTAATTGAGCACCAAATACAAACATCAGAAACTACAAAGCAACTGAAGCTCTCTGCTTTCTTCTCTGAAAAACGAGTTTCAAATCCAAGCTCTTCAAATCAAAATGATACATTTAAGTACAATAATAATAGCAACAATGATAATAATATTAATAATAATATTGATATTGAAGAATCGGTTTGTGAAGGAGGAAATTACACAGAGGAGTTGCCTCTTTCTGAAGAAAAACTTGAAGATTCAAAACATTTAAATACAATTGATGATGTTTTAAAAGATGCTGAATCAGAAGGGGGAATTATTGGTGAGACAAGTTTGAATAAATCTAAAAGACCTCATTCAACCCTTACTGATCCCAATTTTGTTGAGAATTATTTCAAAGTAAGTTACATTTATTCCCATTATTTCCTTATTTGAAAAACAATTCAAATTTTTTACTTAATTTATTTTTATATTTAGAATTCAAGGCTGCATTTTATTGGAACATGGAGGAATCGATACAGAAAGCGTTTCTCAAATTTATTATTAGGAAGCAAAAAGGCAAATTCAAATTGTTCATCTGAAAACTTAAAACAGATTATAATACATATTGACATGGTAAATTTTCTTTTGCTGTAAATTTCTAAATATATATAACAGTTATTCTGATTTGAGCGGGCCTCACAAAGTTATTTTCCATTCCAATTATTTCCCGCAAAAAGAACAGAAAATAAACAAAGAAAAAAGAATAGTACAATGAACAAATTGATACTGGTACCATATAGATAATAATAATAATAATAATAATAATAATAATAAGTAAATACAAAAAACATATATAAAAATGTTTTCACACTTGGAAGACGGATTTTAAGCCCTCGCCAAATTTAGGATAAAAAAATATCAATAAATAATAATAATTGTTTAATATGAAAATCAGGATTGCTTCTTTGTGTCAGTAGTAATCCGAAAATTTCCCGAGCTTTTGGACAAGCCAGTTGCAGTTTGCCATTCTGACAATCCAAAAGGCACCGCCGAAATTTCATCTTCCAATTATCCAGCAAGGCGTTTCGGTAAGTTTTCAAAATTCCATTTATGCCCCTACAAACTTTAAAAATGTCATTTATGCCCCTGCGAGATAATTGCCAATGTATACACCTGCAACATTAGAAATATAATGTTAAATTCCCGTGTATAACATCATTATATCATGCATGATATATCTTCAAAATGTCGTGTTAATTTTCATGATTTATAGAGGAATGTGTAGTAAAATCTTGGAAAATTTGCCGAGTGTTTGGGTTGGGTATCAATATATACAAATATACACGTCATTTTTTATGTTTATAATTTTTTTTATTTGCATTTTTTTTTTTCAGGAATTAAGGCAGGGATGTTTGTGAGGAATGCAAAAGCTCTTTGTTCTGACCTAATGATCTTTCCTTATGACTTTGCCGCTTATGAGGAGGTAAGTTTGTAATTTTTACTTTCTTACACACCTTGTAATATTTTTCACTTACCATTTTTCTTACATTTTATCTTATTAATTGTTTATTTTTTAATTTAAAAAAAAAGTTTATTTTTTTTGGGTTTTTGATGAATTGCAGGTTGCTGATCAGTTCTACGGCATTTTGCATAAGCATTGTGACAAAGTGCAGGTCCTTAATGTTTAACTTTAACTTAATAATTGTTACAAACCCTATATTAAACACCAAACAAGCCAATAAAAAAAGATTATTTAATGATAAATAACTTTTTTTGTCAGGCTGTGAGTTGTGATGAAGCCTATTTGGAAATGCACATAGATTCAAATGACGATCCTCAAAACTTAGCAAATATAATAAGGAATGAAATTTATGAGATGACTAAATGCACTGCAAGTGCTGGAATTGGAGAAAATTTATTAATGGCCCGTTTAGCTACTAAATCCGCTAAACCGAATGGCCAGTGTTTCATTCCTTCTGAAAAGGTAATAAAAAAATAATTGGAAATTTGCAAAATGGCCCTTGTGTTAGTGCTGAATCGCGAAAAAGCCCCTGCGTTGTTAGAAATTGGGAAACAATGTTAAGCTCTTATTTTGTTCCTTCTTATAGGTTATGGTCATATTTGGTTTCCACTGATGGGTAGTGAATAATGAATATATTTAATCTATTTATTTATTATTTATTATTTATTTTAATTGAGTAAACAGGTGCATGAGTATTTGGATAAGCTTCAAATTACTGCACTTCCTGGTGTAGGATATAACGCGTCAGAAAAGTTGAGAGCAAAAGGGATTCAAACTTGTCTTGAACTTCGTGCAATTTCAAGAGTAATTATTCTAAATATTATGTAATAATTTATTTCTATATATTTCTTTTTGCTTTTGTTGTACTGTTATTCTAGATCTTTGCTTGATAAAATGATAAATATAGCCACTATTCAAGGTAAAGAAATGGTTAATTAATAATAGCATTGTTTTATAATTTTGTTGTTGTAATTATGTTTTAGGAGTCTCTTCAAAAGGATTTGGGCGCTAAAATGGGCGATATGTTGTGGAATTATTCCAGAGGAATTGACCATTCAGTTGTTGAAGCTGTTCAGGTTTATTTTATTTATTTTTCTGTATTATTCATTTCCTTTTCTATATGTTTAAATGTTCAGTAGTGGTGTCTTTTATTTGCCTTCAATTTCTTTGATTTATACTTCTTATACTTCATTTGGGTCTGTAAAATTAGAATTTTGCATGGATTAGTAGTTTCTTATTTATAATTACCTTGTTTTTCTTTAATTTTCTTAACAATTTTCTTGTATCACTTCATATAAATACTTATCTTATACACAGGAGACAAAATCTATAGGTGCTGAAGTAAATTGGGGAGTTAGGTTCATGGACAACAGAGATGTGAGTCTTATAAAATTAAATTAGATTAAACAAAT
The DNA here is from genome assembly GCA_024447665.1 of Juncus inflexus. Classification (NCBI taxonomy): domain Eukaryota; kingdom Viridiplantae; phylum Streptophyta; class Magnoliopsida; order Poales; family Juncaceae; genus Juncus; species Juncus inflexus. Next base: position 6,080,988 of record JAJHPC010000013.1, on the reverse strand, counting down.
AAATATTCCTTATTTAATCTATTTATTTAATTCTTTTTTTTGCAGTCTGAAAATTTTCTGATGAATTTATGCAAGGAAGTCTCACTCAGATTGCAAGGCTGTGCTGTACAGGGTCGAACAATAACTCTTAAGGTGTATTTATTTACACTTATTTCTCATTTTCTTATTTAATTATATATTAAATTATTATTTTTTATTTATTTACTAAATTGCATCTCTGATAAAATTTAATAGGTCAAAGTTAGAAAGAAAGGGGCAGATGAGCCAATAAAATACATGGGATGTGGCGATTGTGATACAATTAGCCGTTCCGTAACGGTATTATTATTATATTATTAAACCAATAATATTGAAACCATTTAATTCACATTAGTTTAAAAAAAATGCTATTTTATTTAACATATTTCTCTTATGATAGATTCCTGGTGCTACCAACTGTGAGACTTCTCTTTTCCGAATTGCAAAACAAATTTTTACATCTCTAAATCTTGGTATTTTTTATTCTTATTTTTTTTAATTTCTTATGCTTAATTATTCCATTTTAGATTTCTTAAATAAGAAAAATATGTATTTTTCCAATTGTATAGATGTGAAAGAAGTAAGAGGTATGGGACTGAAATTGACACGGCTTGAGCCAGTCAATCCAAAAGGTAAATAAAATTGTACTTCCTGATTGATAAAATAATTATGTTTTATCAAATAATAATTCTATCAAAGTTAAAATTCTGAAACGTGAGATTTATTTTATTTAAAGGGCTTGAGGAAAATAAACTGGATTTATGGCTTAATTCATCAGCTCTAAAAAAGGGGAAAAAATCCATTCAAGAATCTTGCTCAGACCAACAAACTTATAGAGGTAAAATATTAGGGGAAATTTCATGTATATCCTTCCAAAACATAAAAAATATATCATATTTACCCTCTCTAAAAATGAAAATATCAAATTTATCCTTGTAGAATCCAAAATATATCATATTTACCCCTCTAAAATGTAGATTTAATTTATATTTAAAACTAATAGAGTAATTGTAATTAGCATTTTTAATTTATTTATTTGTATCATTTAATCACAATATTCTTAAATTACTTAAACAAATAACAACATTTGTCTTACAGAAACCAAACCAAGACCAATTTTAAACAAAGACAGAAACCGTCCATCGACCAGCAGCGCGATATCTCAAGGAAGTGAAATTACTGAAATGCCCCCATTAAGTGAAATCGATGTGGAATTTGTGAAAAATCTGCCTCCTGAAATAATATCTGAAATGGATCAAATGTACAAAGGGGCTTTGCGTAAATTTCTACAAGCAAATGAGAAGGAAACAAACAGTGCTTCAGAAATCCAGGCAAGTGAATTTTTATCTCTTTTTTATTTGATGATTTAATGAAAAAATAATAAACAAGTTTTGTGATAAAAGAAATATAATAGTAAGTGTCTACGTGAAATAATGAGGTTTTACAAGGGCAAACAAGAAAATTTGAAAATTTCCCCTCAAGAAAGAAAAAAGTAGAGTATTATTTATCCACCGTTATATATTTTGGAATTATCTAATATTTGAAAACTTTACCAGACTTTTAGGCCGAAATCTGAACATGAAGAGTCAAAATCGAATTACTCGGAATCCGATTTAATGCCCAACTCTCTCTCTCAATTGGACACATCAGCCCTAGACCACTTGCCTGACGATGTCAGAACCGACATTCTCAATTCCCTCCCAACTCACAGAACTGGGAATCAGAATCCCGGTTCTTCTACTGGGAATCCGATTCCCGGTTCTTCTAGCGGGAGTCTGATTCCCAATTATTCTGGATCCAAATCCAAGTGGACTGAAATGTTTGGAAATGTTCGGAATGAAGGTTTATTGTTGTCTGATTGTTTACTGAAAATGGATTGTGTGGGATTTGATTTGAGTGGTGAAGAATGGGATGTTGAGGTTTTAGGGTTTTGCGAGGGTTTTGAGGAGTATGTGAAGATGAAAGTTGACTGTGATATTGAAGAGCTTTACAATTGCTTCTGTTTAATTAAAAGGTATGTGATTAATTAGAGGATTTTTTGTATTTTGTTGCATAATTAAGAGTAAATTGAAGTTGGATTGAGTGTTGATTATGCAAAATTGGAGTAATTTGAAGCTTAAAGCTGGATTGATTCGGGAGATCTTGTGTATATATCTTTTTTTCATTTTAAGTAATTTATTCTGACTTGCTATTTCTCGTTATTTGTTTATTTATTTATTTAGGTTTTCAGTGAATTCTAAGTTTTTTCTGGAATTGCATGATAAGATGCTTCCTCATCTACAGGTAATTTTAATTCAAGCCAAAAAATGTTACTTGATAAAATTATCTGGTATTTTTCATTTGTTATTTTATAAGTCTTGAGGGTTTATGATTCTTCATTTTTTTGCGGGGCAATATGTAATATTATTGACTTGATTAAATAATATTTGAACAGGCTAGCATCAATGAGCATTATGGCGGAAAATTACACTTCTAACCTTGCAGTTATACGTTTTTGTATTTAAACTCATTATAATATGTGGTAGACAACTTAATCATTGACTTTTGACAAGGCATGACAAAGAGGCGAAATATACTGAGCTGATAATACAAAAGAACTGATACATATAAAAGGTAAGAAAAATTCTTGTATATTATAACTATGTAATTCAATTTTTTGTATATGTATGTCTTTTTGTATATATGTTTTCAAACAAGAATTAATATACTGAGTGAATTTAATATTGAAAATGAAATTCTTGAAAATGATATATTGAGTTTTGTATATGGTACGACAGCTACGCGGTTTGTTATTTGGCCAAATAGAGTATTGTTTATAGAAGTTTCTTTTCCTAGTGGTAGGTAAAGCTGTCACAATATTGTCCATAAATACTTTGCGTTATTTGAATGCTCATGTTTTATTGGTTTGAACAGTGTATTTTGGAAGGACGTGACTTGCACTAATTTCCTACTCAAAATTTAGCGTGTGAACTTCGTAAAAAAGACTAGTCAAACTCATACATCATGGTTCTCACGAATAACGTTGTACAGTGACAGTTTGTGAAGTTTTGTTTCTTGATAGTGAATATGGTATTGTTTGTTTCTCAAAGAAATATATTTCTTCTCTAATATGATACACATATAATAAAAAATTAAAAAAAAACTCGACAGTACATACTATAGTTTGGAAGCTTAATTAATCAATATTTATCCATAGAACAATTTTTTCCCTTTGAGAAAGAGTTTGAGGAGGTTGGGTTATATAATATTTTTATGTGTTTCAGAGTTATAGTATGTACTGTTGAGTTCTTTTTTCTTTTTGGATAAAACTTCAGTTCTTTTTATATACGTGTATGACATATCTAGTATGTATTTATTATAATATACCTAGATTGTCAAGATTTATATGCTATCAAATGGAATAAGATCTAATGTAAGAACAGAAACTATAAATCAATGAGATAAAATGCGACTAATAGCCTCTCCTTTGACTCTTCTTAGCTTATCTTTTCACATCCCGTTGATTTTTTTGTCTGTTGCATTTGGAATAAAGTAATTTTCACATAATTTCCCTCTTGTTACGGGCCAATTAAGTTACACTTAATTTAACTGAATATTCTCACCTCAAATAGATATTATCTTCTCCACAAAGTAAACAAATTTTTTTGTAAAAACTCATCGTTACAAAAACCATGATTCAAAGAATCAAATCCGCTTATATTCTTAATTATACATCATTAAATCATCATTTTTGAATTAGGGTCGCAAATATTGTGCAAAATATAATCTGTCTGAACAAAGATCCCTACCAAGATGGAACTAATGGTTGGAGCCTAAGTCAAAGTCAATGTCAATTGTTATGAATCAATTTCGTGCTTACAACTTCTTGCTAAAATTTGTAATTTCTTCCTAATACTATTCTTCCTTTCTTCACAACTTGCATAGAGTATTTATACATGACATTTTCTTCTTTCTCCTTCTCTTATATCTAGACGTTATCCACGGGTCTTCGGCTCTTCGTCTGTTAGCGTCTCAACGTTTTCTTTGCCATGGCCAACACGTCTACTCAAGCGTTTGAGACTTCTGTCAAGCCTCAGCCTAAGGTCTCCCTCTCTCTCTCTCTCTCTCTCTCTCTCTCTCTGACTGATGCAAAAGATTGCAAAAACTAGTTTATCCAAGTGTTATTCGCATTTGCATGAAACAGTATTTTGCAGGTCATGAAATCTGCTTCATTATTAAAAAGAAGATAACGAATAGTTTATTTGCCTGTCCTAAAAAAGAGTTTATTTGCTAATTTGCATGAACTAGTTTTTGTTTTATATGAAATAGTTTACTATCAACAAAGATTACAATTGAAAAAACAAATTACATGTTTAGCTTGTGTATATACATAGTAAAGGAATGATATTTATATGGGCATTATCGTTTGCCGTCAAGTAACAGAGGAATAGAGGAAGGATTATTCGGATACGTTGTGCCGAGGGTTTAATTTTATTTTGTTTTTTCATAACCACGGAAGAGGATCTCAAAACCAACACAGCCTTATCAGAGAGGAAGGAAGATCAATCCGGTGGTATAAGTACGCAACACGGATCGAAGACGTGGTATTTTGCCATGTAGAAAAAACAGTATAATTAAAATAGAAGGCGTTTTAATCACTTTTGCTTTTAATAATCCCATTTTCAGATTATAATATAGGAAAGCATTTTCATTATATGACTTTTTCTTAGATTAGAAATTATTCTAGAGAAAAGAAAATAAAAGATGAAAAATGTCAAATATCTAAATGAAGTTTTCAAAACAATCTCAATCAATGAAATTTGTTGTTTACCGGATATACAAAAGGGCTTACACAAGCAGTTTGACCTTGGACTACTACTAAAACTGAAACTAATATACTTAGTCAAACTTTGGGTCATTTTTTCATGTGCTATCCCTTTCATAATAATTCGCATGCTTGACAAAAGTTGCACGATTTATAGAAGTAGAATATCATGATTAAATAAATAGTATAATATATACTTATTTTATTAATTGAAAATTGGACTAATTAATTTTGAATTATTTTGTGAACAAAAAATTGTTGTGTGTGCAGAAAGGAGAGCCATCAGTGGATGACTGGCTGCCGATGACGTCATCACGTAACGCAAAATGGTGGTATTCGACGTTCCACAATGTCACCGCGATGGTTGGAGCCGGCGTACTCAGTTTACCGTTAGCTATGGCCCAACTCGGATGGTACAATTACTTGACATATCGATATACTGTTAAATTTATACAAAATAAAAAAATAATTGTCTCGAAAAAATTATATAAAATAATTAGATTTTATTATTTTGTATACAAACAGTATAACCAATGACCTATAACCTAGTTGGTTGAGATTATTGTATGTGAAATAAGAAGTTGTGAATTCAAATTATATTATCATTTTTCTTTGCTTTATTAAGTATGTGGTTGATATTTATCTGATGTCCTAATAAAATATAAACAATATCTAAACTACATAAACGGTATATAGCATCAAATTACATTATACGTATATTATACATAACATTAGCTGAAACATGCGCGGCCCGGGCGTTCTTCATCACGTCTCAATCCAAGAAGTCTCTTTATTACAATTAAACGGTCTTTTTCACTGCTGACCTAAGTTACTATCGAACAGGGGCCCAGGAATCGCGATTATGATCATATCATGGATCATCACTTTATACACGCTATGGCAGATGGTTGAGATGCACGAGATGGTACCGGGCAAGCGATTCGATCGGTACCACGAGCTCGGTCAGCATGCATTTGGCGAAAAGCTTGGTCTGTGGATTGTCGTCCCTCAACAACTGATCGTGGAGGTCGGCGTGGACATTGTGTACATGGTGACTGGTGGGAAATCTCTCAAGAAGTTCCATGATACTGTCTGCCCGGGTTGCAAGAGCATCAAGCAGACTTATTTCATCATGATTTTCGCCTCGGTGCATTTTGTTCTATCGCAGCTGCCTAACCTTGATTCCGTGTCCGGCGTCTCGCTGTCCGCTGCTGTTATGTCTCTTAGGTAATATATACGATTATAGAATTTAAATTTACATATTTGTATCACTATGTTCATTTAGTTAGTAGTTTAACCGCCTTCGGACTGTTTTGTGAAAGTGTAGTTACTCCACCATTGCATGGGGAGCTTCAGTGAACAAGGGCAAGCAAGCTGACGTGGAATACGGTTACAAGTCATCAAGCACCGGTGGTACTGTGCTAAGCTTCTTAAGTGCTTTGGGCAGTGTCGCGTTTGCATATGCAGGTGCAATATAAAATCTTACAACAATACTAAAAAATTAAATGTTAGTTTATTCTATGACAATATATAAATAATAAATGTTATATATTTTTAGGCCATAATGTCGTGTTGGAGATTCAGGCGACGATCCCCTCCACGCCTGAGAAGCCGTCGAAGAAGCCAATGTGGCGTGGGGTCGTACTGGCCTACATTGTCGTTGCGCTATGTTACTTCCCGGTGGCGTTCATTGGTTATTGGGCGTTTGGAAATACCGTGACTGACGACATCCTCATCAAACTCGAGAAGCCTCGTTGGCTCATCGCCATGGCTAACATGATGGTCGTCATCCATGTCATTGGCAGCTATCAGGCAAGCCATGAATTGTCTCTTTCCCCCCTTTTTTTGACGCTATGGCAGGCATACTTTATTAAAGTACACTAGAGTTATAGCTACGATCTAGGATATTTCAGTGGAGAACAGTTCATTAATTTAGAACTTGTTTTAGGTGTATAAATTAAGAGAATGAGTCATATATTAGCATAGAATTTTATATTTAGTAGATCGAATAAATTGAAAAATTCGATAGTCGGATGATCTACTTATCTAATGTTGTTGGAGGGAAGCCATGCTAATTTTTCTAAAATCAAACTTTGAAAATACAGATCTACGCAATGCCGGTCTTCGACATGATGGAAACTGTGCTGGTGAAGAAACTCGAATTCAAGCCCGGGTTCCCTCTTCGCCTTGTGTCCCGTTCAATTTACGTTGGTAATTATTATTATTATCTCTTTTCGTTTTCATTTATTGTCAGTTATAGATACTTATTTTCTTAATTAAAAAGATTTGTTGTATTTTTCACAGCCTTCACAATGTTCATTGGAATGACCTTTCCCTTCTTTAGTGGATTGCTTGGGTTTTTCGGAGGATTTGCTTTCGCTCCAACGACGTACTTTGTAAGAATTATTAGTTCATATAAGAAGAATTTTTAATTCACAAAATGCTGGTGCACAACTGTACATAATTACGTCAAACTATATCTATACACAATAAGTACATTTTTTTAGAAAATTTGTAAAAAAGTACATATTTCTTACAAAATTAGAACAAATGATGTTCTTCCGATAAAGAAAATGACCCAAAAGTTTTTGTTACAATTTTCTCTCAAAAATATCTTTCAACAATTTTACATTAAAAAATCTTTTGCTAATTACTACATGTCAAATTCAGCTTCCTTGCATCATGTGGCTGGCTATCTACAAACCCAAAAGATTTGGCTTGTCTTGGACTACAAATTGGGTAAGAAAAATTAATTTGTTTCATTTCTTCCATCAATTGAAAAAAATACATTTATTCATTTAATTAATATAAACCAGAAGCAAGAATTACAGTACCAAACATCAAAAGTAAAGTACCAAACAAGAATTACAGTACCAGTCAAAGCTCTCTACCAGTAATATAGTAGTACTGCATATCGAATGGTAATCGTTCGATTAAAATGCCAACTTAAGCAAATTATTCATCTTTTTATTCTTTTTTTAATCAGATTTGTATCGTACTTGGTGTTCTACTGATGATACTAGCACCGATTGGAGGATTACGTCAGATCATCATTGATTCAAAAACCTACAGTTTTTACTCTTGAGCTGTTTGTTATTTAATCATGAGAAAGAAAGAGAAATTGATATAGATTACAATATAATGCAAAGATTATTAAACGCATTATTTATTTTCTAATATATGTAACAGAAAAATATAAATAACAAGATTTGTTTTTAAACTGACATTGAGTTGGAGGCTATGATTTTTTTAAATTTGTGTTTTTAAACTAAACATTGAGTTGGAGGCTCTGCTTTTTTCGAATTTGCGTATTATTGATGTAATGTTTTCCATTCTGAGTATTCATTGACAAGAAAGTGTATTCTATTAATTTGAGTTGTTTGATAAATAATTATTTCCCCCCTGTATATATTTATGTGCAAGTTAATTGAGCTGGTAAGTGGTAAGTGCAAATCTGATCCGACTGATTACTCTTTCTGACTCAGGGGTAAATTTGATATTTTGAGTATTTGGAGGGCGTAAATATGAAATTCCCCTTTCACAAGACCATATTTTGAGAGCGTATTTCTTATTCTGATAGCAGGGATATGAAATAAAGATACTCTTAAAATGTATTCTACCTCTCAGAATAAAAAACGCCCTCTCAGAATATCGTCTCCCTTCTCCTTATCCTTCTCGCAAAGTAAAACCCAAAACCTCACTTCTCACTCAGTCCATCATCCAGCTCAAAATGAGCACCACCTTCACTCTCCCCTTCTCCCTCTCCTCTTCCCCTCTCCTCCGCCCTCCGCTCCTCCTCTTCCAATCCCCACAACTCCACTTCCGCAGACCCACCAAACTCCGCGGTTCTCTCATGTCGCAGTACGTCAAGGCGGAGGAGAAAGCTCTCTCCTCTGTCGACGGCGACGAGGTGGAGGAGGAGGAGGATGAAGAGTCGTTGATACATCATTTCGGGCCGACGGAGCCGGAGGACGAGGCGAGGAAGACGTCCTGGGATGTGCACGGCTGGGCGCCCTGGGAGGAAGTGTTGACGCCCGAGGCGGATTTCGCTATAAAGAGTCTTGAGGAGGGAATGGAGGTCCCGTTGGTGACGGAGGAGTCGATCGAGGCGTTTAGGATGCTGACGCCGTCGTACTGGAAGAAGAAAGTGGAGGAGATGGGCGAGGAGTATTTCCGGAAGCTTTTTGAAATTAGAGGGGAGATACCTGAGAAGCTGAAGACTCTTTGGGCCGGCCCGCTTGCGTTACGACTCGTGCCGCCAAGAGATTGGCCGCCAAAAGGGTGGGAGGTGGATAAGGCTGAGCTGGAGTTTATCCGTGAGGCGCATAAGATGCAAGCTTTGAGAGTTGATATTGAAGGAGAGAGAGAAACAGAGTCTGAGAGAGAGAGTAACAATGGTGAGGATGATTGGGCTGCTTGGTCGGAGCCTGAAGACGTTTTCTTGAGACGGTGCGAGGAGTTGAAGGAGATGAAAGAGACGGGCTTGGGCCAATACGAGGAGCTTTGGGAAAATCTCAAACAATGGGTTGAAGAGAACCGAGAGAAATTGAAAACAGAGGACTCAAAATCGACCAATCAGAATGAGTATTGGAGTGAGTTTAGGAAGTTTGTCGATGAGAATAGAGAAGGCGGGTTGGAAACAGAGAAGGCGGTTGAGAAGGCTCTTGAGAGATACGATGAATTTATGAAGCGGTTTGAGCAAAAAGTGGGTGAAAATAGAGAGAAAACAGAGGAGAAGGCGAGAGAGAAAATGAAGGGGATGGCTTTGGAGAGATATAACATGTTTTTGAAGCAATATACTGAGTGGGTTGAGGCGAATCGCGATAAATTGGAACAGGAATCTTATAAGGTAATTCATGGATTTTATTACGATTAGTAGGTTAATTAATGAATTATATTATTATTATGTTTTTACCATTGTAAGAAGGGTTTTCAATTTTGATTCAAATTTGATTTTTGCTTTTTTTTTTTTTTATAAATTTGTAGTATGATCAGGATTATTATCCCGGCAGAAGAAAGCGTGGCAAGGACTACAAAGAAGAAATGGTATATTTATTCTTCATATCTTATATCAAATCTATAGACCTTTCATTTCAAAACATTTATTTATTCAATATTTATTTATTGGTTGTTTTTTTTTCTGGTTCGGTGCAGCTTGAACTTCCATTTGTATATCCAGGACAGGTTTGTCTATCTTGAATCAACTTATTTATATAATTGAATCAGTTATTTATATGTTAATTATATATGAGTTATACTAAATCTATACTTGTTATGTTAATCATATGATTTTATCTTTTAGATATATCAAGGTAAAGTGATTAGCATTGCTCTTCATCAAGGTGCATTTGTTGATATTGGTTGCGTCCATGATGGGTATATTTATACTTCTTCATAAAAACATTATTGATAAAATATTATTTATTACTAACATTTTTGCACTTAAATCATTTTAGATGGGTGCCAATAAAATCAAATGATTGGTATTGGATTCGTCACCACATCAAAGTTGGCATGCAAGTCATGGTTGAAATTATTGTAAGTAAATTAGTATAAATTTAAATAAAATTTCTACATAATAATAATAATATTTAAATTAATGGATATTTTTACAGGCCAAGCGAGATCCTTACCGGTATAGATTTCCTATCGAAATGCGACTTGTGAGTCCTAACATTGATCATCTCATGTTAGTTTCATCTCTCTCTCTCTCTCTCATAAAATAAACACACTCTCTCTCTCTCACACACACACACAACAATTAGGGTTTATTTTGAACCCTTTTAATTTGGTTAAATAAAGGAATATTTACGAATCTGCAGCAACCACCTTTTCGTGTACAACACACTTCCCAATTATCGTTAGAACAGAAAATAAGACAAAAATTGGGAAGATTCAATAGAAAATTATGTAATTATCACTCTTAATTTTTTTAATTTGATCAATGCAGATTCAAAAGGTTTGAGTACCCACCAATGTTTCAGAGAGAGGAAGATACAAACCGTGATGAACTAAGGGTAAAAAGTCAACTTTACAATTTGCATTTTTACTCCATTTTTTGCATATTTCATGCTAAATTGAATGTAATATACAATATATCTTTCTAGAGATAACAATTTGGTAAAATTTGCTTCACCAACATTCATTTTTTCACACTTACATGTAAAATAATACACTCTAATTACAATGGAAAATTGGATATGATTTGATTTTAGAGAGAAGGTGAGAGAGCTCCGCTTCCCAAAAAGAGGCCTCGAGGTGAAGTTAAAATCGAAAGTCAGCCGTTGGTCTCTAACCATCCTTATGTTGATGAGGTATTATTATATTATTATACTTGTGGAAATATTTTTTGGCAATTTTTTTAATTCTTTGTTGGTGTGAATGACAACTTATTTGTTGTCTTGCTCTCTTTTTTTTTTAAACTTTAATCTTTCTCTCTTTCGTACGATAAATGCAGTACAACTGATATGTTTGTCAGACAATTTTTGTATATACAAGTGTGTTGTTGTGGTTGTTTATCAAAGAAAGAAAATTAAATAAAACATTACAAAATAAATAAAATAATGCAAAATGCGTGTTGTGTTGTGCTAGTCCATTCTAAGGCTTACACACTTAGGTTTTAGGGCTCCGAAATATTCGTGACGGAAAGAACTCATCTTTTATAATTTTAATGCTTGAAACAAAGCCGAAGCTTAACTATAGTAAATAATAATATAATGTTATATTTATGAAATATATTTTTACAGTTGTGGCGTATACACAACGCGGAGCAAATGATATTGGATCATGAGGAGGAAAATCCGGAAAAATACAAGGACAAAAAGTACGAAGAAACAGTTGACCTTTCTTCTTACGACGAAGAAAATTCTATAGAGCACACTCAAGCTTACTACCAAGAGACCTTGTTGCCAAAAACCATTGTGGTAAAAATAGAAGAAAATTTAATCACTTGTTAAATTTTAAGCAAATAATTTTCATCACTTGTTAAATTTAATGCAAGTTTATAATGTCTTAACAATGGAGCCGCCTTGGTGTTATCTTGAAATTCTTTTGAAAGTGAAGGTTTATGTGGTGAAATTCAAAAGCAAAATAATTTATTTTCGAGTTTGAGAACCCTTTTGTTTGTTTTTTCTAAAACTTTTTAGAGTGGATTTGTAATTTCAGATTTTTCGTAATTTTCTTTTTTAGCATATGGACATAAACGATCTTGATTTGGATGCAGCACGTGCTGAGCGTCAGGTATGAATTATTTATGCCACCATTTATTTCTATAAAGTACCAAAGTAGCCCTTCATAAACTAAAAATACCAAATCTGGCCTCTTAAGACACAAATTTGATATTTTACTTTTACATGGATAAAATCGATATGTTCTCTGCTCTCGAAGGGCCAATCTCAATATCTTCCGTTTAAGAAGGATAAATTTTCATTTCTTACAAAGATCGGAAAGCTAAATTCGATATTTTAACTTTATTTGCCTATCGATTGAGAAATTTCCAATCGATACGCAAACTAATAAACGATTATTTATTTTTACAGAGGAACAAGAGACTGGAAAAGGAAGCGGAAGAAAGAGGAGAGAAGTTCAAAATCCTAGACATGAGGCGCAATAAAGAGATGGACGAGTACGACTACCTGCACTGGAAACGCTCGAAAGAAGAGCGGGAAGCTCTCATTAGAGACATTAGCAAGTATATATACTGTTCTTATCATTTCACCCAAACTCAAATGTTTATAATACAATTTTATTTTGGGATAAATGTGTTGTTAGTTCTTGTGGTTGGTTGCAAGATAGTCCCTGTACTTTATGAAATGGTGCATGGGTCAGTCCCTGACTTAATGGAACATGTTAACACTGTTAATATATTTTTGAAATGACAATTTTGATCTTTAAAAAGAAGAAAGAAAAATTCCTTTTAAATAGTTCAAATTATTACCAAAAGAAAAAATATTTTCTAAATATTATTAAAAAAAAGTAAAAAAAAAATTCCTTGTTAAATTTAGAAAAAAATTTGCTTTAAAATTGTTAACGGCAAAATGGTCATTTTCAAAAATTGTTGATGGTGTTAATATAATCCGTTAAGTCAGGGTCTAACCATGCACTATTTTATAAAGTACAATGACTAAAAAAATCAGCCCAATTAAAGTTCAGGAGCAAAAGATTTATTTATTATTATTATTTTTTTTGTGTGCAGTCGATTGGCTGTAGGTTTGCCAGTGGAGGAGCCGGGCAAATACGTCGACGACCCAAAATTCTGGGGGAAAGAGTTCGACAAAGCGAACCCGGTCTACAGAGCAGACTACTGGGGCAACCCCGATCCGTCCGTCCGAAGCACGAAGGAGTATTTAGTCAAGGAGCATAATAGAGAGATTTTAGGTGAGAAGGCTGTGAAATGGAACGAGGTGGATTATAGCAAGTTGTTGAGGTATAGGAAGTGGAAGGAGGTGAAGGAGGAGGAGGAGAGGAGAGAGAGGATGAGCAGAGGGGAGAAGGAAGAGAAGGAAGAGGAGGGGAAAGAGGAGGATGAGTATGATGATGGGATTGATTTTGATTATCGGGTGCTTGGAAGGCCGGGGAGGTTGGTTGAGAGGGGGAGAGGGGGGAGAGGGAGGCCGGTTGTCAATGGGAATAGGAGTAGGTTTAGGCCTAAGCCGAAGAATTAAGGACCAGTTTTAGAGAGAGAGAGAGAGGGCTCGGCGAGTTGTAATGGGGGAATAGGTTTTGGTCCAATGGTTTGTGTATGTTTGTATCTCTATGGAAGGAACCTTTCATTGAACTGTAGTAATGTCTTTTTGATGGATGTTATAAAGATCCAGAGAGAAAATAAGTAAGGGTGTTCTGTATCTTAGTAGTATTATTTTGTATTTATATATATACTCTTATGCAATGGTAAATTAAAGAATGCAGTATATAGTTACAGGCAACTAATATATAGTTAAATAAATATATAGCTTTAAAGAAATAATATATAGTTATAATCAGGGGCGGCCCAGATACATAGGCAGGCTCGGCCAGATCTAGAGCCCCAAAATGTGGAAGGCCCCAATATATTATATACAACTATAGGCTTGCCTGTAAATAAAATAGAAAAGAAAATCGTGTATATGTGGCCCGCTAAAGAATAAAAGCCCAGTTCTACACTCCACGTCTCCGCTCCGTGATTGTAGCATCATTAATCAAAGGAAAGAAACCAAAATAATCCCTCCCATTCACTAATCAATGATCATGGTTTCCCCGTTTGGTCGCTCTCAATTCATTTCGTTTACATTTTGATCTCTCTCTCTCTCTCTACTAATCCTAATATGCAAAATTGGACTTTTGAATCTATGCAATGATTTTGTCCGAGGAGGTCTATAAGGGGCAAAACACGAAGCTTTCCTGTAGAACAACAACCACAACTTCTGATCGAACTTTGTTTTGTTTTTTCATCATATTGCAATAGTATTTTACTCGATAGGCCTACCCACCTCTGTTGTTCTACCATTTTTTTTTTCTTCCTCTTTTCTTATTTTCAGTCCTGTCCTTGTTCTGCAACTTCAAATTTTCTTTTCTGTAGTGAATACAATTCTCAGTAGGCTTGCCTACTAGAGTTTAAAAAAAGATATGAATATGTATGAACTATGGTCACAATCTTGATTTCAGAATATTTCGTTTATAGTCCAACAAACTATAATCCCAAAATTGTATTTTTTTTTGTCATGAAAATAAAAGTTTGAGTTAGACAAAGACTTGGTTTTTGTCAATACATTAATGTAAGTTTCTTATTATAAGAGCATACATAGTATTTTTTTTAAATGGTTGAATTTTGATTTATGCAAATATAACATCTTAATTTTCGGGCATATGGATATCCTTATTATTTTGCCGAGAGCCCCTAAAACAGTTGGGCCGCCCCTGGTTATAATAAAACAATGACACATTTACAAGTTACAGAATAATATTCAGTTTTTTTAAATGGTATGTGTATAAATATAAATTATAATATTTATATTTAATTTATATTAAAATAGTATAACAATAATGAAATAGAAATGTTAAATTGAGTCATAATTGGTCCAAAAATATTGATTCTTCCTTGTTTAAAATTCAAATTTAGTGGATTAATTTCAACCTAAAATTTGCCCCCATCCTGCTTATATTTTATGAGATATGGTCATTTGAAATTTGTTATTTTCTGAGTTTTTGTTTTCCAGTTCATGTTTTTCTGTTGCTATTTTTTTTGAATTTTTTAAAATATAAAAATAAAAATTCATAAAAATAGTCCTGTCTGAACTGATTTGAGTAGGGTTGTCAATGGGGCGGTGAATATCCATCCCGACCCAAACCCGGCCAAAATTGGGTGGGTAATACCCAATTATAATACCCACGAATATGGATACGGGGATGACAAAAAATACCCTGATACTTTGGTACGGTTATGGGGATGAAAAGATGACAGCGGATAATATCCATAATCATATGCGACAGATAATCGGTGTGAAATAAGAAGTATATATATATATATCCATAATTAAATTTAAAAATTTGAAAACTTTTTTATGTTCTTATTTGAATTTTATTAATTTTGTTTATCTTAATAGTTTAACTTTTGAAATATGTTGTTTAAGCTAATATTTTATTTTTAAAATTTCATAAATTTTGGTGTTTTCTAATTATAATTTACGGATATACGGTTTTCCCTGTGGGTTTACGGATACCCGACAGGTCGGATATGGGGAAAAAAAATAACCGCGGTTATATTGGATATGGGTATGGATAATAATCGGTTTAGGGTGTGCTCCAAAACGGGGTAAAGGAGGGGAGGGTAAGAGAAGAGAGAGGAAGAAAAAATATTATCTTGTTCCAATATTTTATTTTGTAGGAGGTGAATGGAGGAGAGAGGAGAAATCTTCTCCTTCAAAAGAAAAAAATTCTAAATTTTGTCTCCCTCCAAATTGGGGGGTAATTTTTCTCTCCTCTCTTCTCTTCCCATCTCCTCCCTCCTTCTATCATCCCCTACCTTCCCTTCCCCTCCAACAAAAAATTCTGGAGCACACCCTTAGTCGGGTAGATTATGGTAAGACAATAACCATACCCGAGCCGCACAATTGACAACCCTAATTTTGAGTGTAGAATCTAGAACTAAATTTTAATCATATCACTCAAGTCTTATAATTTGAAATATCACACTATTTTCAAATGGTGGTCTACCTGCTAGTACATCTGAGTTGTTGTCTATATTTTTCAATTATTTTCAACTATATTTGAAGTCAGTTTGGTCTTGTTACGAGTTAAAATATGAAAGTTTGTTAAGACTGAAATTTGAAATAAACCTTGAACTTTTACAAATAAGACCCTGAAAACTTGATAATTGATTATGAACTTGTTTAACTTAGCTATTTTCCATGTGGATCGACTCCTAGCCCAAATACCACGTATACACTTATTTAAAATGAATTAGGATAAAAATATTTTTCTGCCCATTTCTTGAATAATTTGAATATAAATGATGAAAACCTTGATTGTGATTGTGTAGATCTCTCTTTCTAGTTTCCATCAATATATAATTTGTTATATTTGAAGTTTATTTGGTCTAGTTGTGAGGTTAAATATAAAAGTGTGTCAAGGCTAGAAATTTGAATAAGAATTACCTTTGAATAATAGACCTTGAAATCTTGCATAAAAGGTCAGGTCAGCCTCCCTGTGGCTCGACGCCTAGCTCAATACCACATATACACTTTTGTTAAATGAATCAGGGAAAATAAATATTTTTGTTAAATTGTATCATAATAAATTATGCTAGTTTTATTTTTTAAATCTCTTTAGAAGCTAGTTTTAAATCTCTTTAACTAATAGCCTATAACGTAGTTGGTAGAGAGTGCAATCCTTGTGGAGGAAGAGATTGCGGGTTAAAACACTCATTGGCACATTTTTCTTTGTTTAATTAAATATGCAACAATTATTATCCTAAAAAAGCTTAATTTTAACTATATCATTTTGGATTGTTGCTATATTTTTAGAAGTTAATATATCTATTTTTTTGGTTTAAGAAATTTGTTTTAGAACTTTATTCTCTTTTGACATACAAAATATTTGATATTTGTATTAGTTTTAATTTTTAACTTTTTGAGAAATAGTTTTAAATTTTTAAATCTTAAAATGCTTACTTTTAATGTTCTAAATTTTACATATTCACACTTATAAAAATTTAAGTTCATTTTGCATGTTCTAAATATGTTTGAATCTAATTGCATTTAAAATTTTTTAAAAATGTCCTTTTTAGCAAATTAATTTTTTATATGATATTTCTTTTTCTTACAAATATTTTGTTACTTGACTTCTAAATTTTTTTATTGAATGTAGCAAAATGATTTTTTTTATTTGATTGACATATAAATTGTAACTTTTTAGGAAATTTTTTAGTACGTCATTTGGGATTGATATGTAAGGATAGGTAAATGAGAAAAAAAGCCAACTATTAACATTTATATCATGTTTCAAAATCTAATGAGTCATTTATACAATTGAATAATGACCCGTTACACGAAAATATCACATGTTTGCGTGGCTATACCATTTTACTTGTGGGATACATTTATTCTTATATCAACATTTGTAACTTTTGTTATGTTTTGGAGGATATAATGGATAATTTATATGGTCCTTTGAAGACCCGTCATACATAACACGACATATATGAGGTACTATCAACTTACTTAATTAGTGGGTTCGATTTTCTGTCAAAATAATATAATATAATATAATATAACATAAATAATAGAAAATAAAAATATAATAGAAAATAAATAATATAATACACACGTGAACGTTAAGGCCATAAACACACACAAAAATTAGTACAAAATACCAAAAAAAGAAAACATCATTTATACACGGGGTGTACACTGAATGCACTACTTCAGCAAGGATATTACAAGGACACACAAAGTTCAAACATTATAAATCCTGAACAATAACTTGAGCAACTAATAAAGGAAGAAAACAGACAAAACAAAAAAGAAAAACTGAAAATGATACCAAAGTAAACAAGAAATAATACCAGTTCATACACAAAAGATGATAAAAAGGAAGCAACCTTGACATGGACACAGTTTGCTCCCGACCCTATAAAAATTACTAATTATATGCGATTTCAGTTCTTCTTGCACCCCACACAAAACCTCCAGAGTTTACTTACTAATATGCTAGGAAGGGGTTCAAGTCAACATCTACGCAAGGATAGAAACCGAGTGCAGCCATTGTCTTCTTGTGTCTCCTCATAGAAAACCAAGTAACCTTCACATCAATCTTACCACACTCGGTGAGAAGAGTCCCCACATAATCCCCAAAGTATCCAGGTGCAAAAAGTAATGGACGCGTGGTAAACGGTTTATTTGGGATGTAGGCGTAGTCATGAAGATTCACATTAATCAAAAGATATGATGAACAGGGGACGGATAATAATGGCCTAGACAGGGGGATGAAGCCTCCAGGGTTGATAGAGAGACACTCATCGGCATTTGTCTTGAATATCATGCTTGTCAGATCTGCATGACCGCCAATGGATGCAGTGATGGTGCCCCACACTTTGGTGGTGCTTTTGTTCTCGATAAGTTTGACTTCCACTTCAGCAAGCATAGCAGCATCAAATATACTATAGGTTACTGCCACGCAGCCACTGCTCCAAGTGACTGGTTCAATCTGATGCGGGTTCTGGTTCATTTCATAAAAATCAGTCTGGACGGTAAGCCATTCTTCACACAAATCATTGCCTCCTTCCTTCAGGCGAATATCAACGCCAAAACCTTCACAAGGGAAAGTGGCTACAACCGGACCAGTTAGCGGGATGATATCCTGCACTCAATTGTCAATGTGTGTGTGTGTGAGTGTGAGAGAGAGAGAGAGAGAGAGACCAACCCCACACACAATTGTCAATGGATCTTTCCTTTTTCGGCTAAAAAGGTATGTCTTGCCTAATGAAGCTCTCAGCATAATTTCACCATGGATCTTCCAACGAGACTTTTCGCCTAAATCAACAATACGCACTGAGAATATTTCTCCATATTGATCCCCAAACTCAAACGTGATCTTTTCCCTTCCTTGAGTATTAATCTCCACACGAATCGGTTCCAACACCTTGTCGTTTTTTGAAGGACCTGACTCAAGGAGGTCACTCTTGCTTAATCCCATGCGTGCAGCTAGACATCTTGTAGGACTAGAGAGTGTAGATCTGGGGTTGTCGTCACACACTTTCGACCTTCCCAGTGCTGTTATTACGTCCAGAACCTTGTGAATCAAAGAAAGAAGTAAATAAAATGTCAGTTCCACCACATTTTTCAAGCTTAATCATGTAATAGCTACACAAAAAATAAATGACAAGAAAAAATAATTGGTGCATTTGGAGGAAGAGAAATTTTTGCATTTCCAAATGCAAGTCAAGAAAGCACAAACAAGTAGTCATTGATATTAGAAGACTACCACAACAACGGCGATAAAACTGTAAGCAACTCCATCATTGTAGCTCTTCATCTCAGCCTAATTACCGGGATTTTATACTCTCACAGCTAGTATTTCCAATCATGTTTTGTATTACTCACAACGCTTGTATCAAAGTCTCTTATTTCAGAATTAATTCTATTGAAAGGACCAGGCTCGCTGCTGCTCCTTAAAAAAAAGGCTGCGCTCAAACTATATAGCTAAATGAGCTTACATCAGATAACAAAGAGGGTGACATGCCGAACGACTCTTCCGATTCATCATAATCGTCGTCTTCAATTAAATTCGTCTTCCTTGATTTGATACTGGCCATTGGGGGTTCGGCTTAGGGTTCAAGGTTAGATGGAGAAAGATTGCCACAGAGAAATGTAGGCGGCGAGGGGGTGATTCGGCCTAGTATTTGGAGATAGGATCGAGCGAGGAGATGGAATCGAGCGAGAGAGAGATGGAATTCGTTTTATGGATTGAGGTAGGTTGGACTGGTTAGTGTTATCGATGGAGGAGGAAGAGAGAGAGAGAGGTGCGATATGGTCTATGCTCTATGGTTAGGGTTTGTGTGGAGAGAGAGAGAGAGAGAGAGATGGATTGAGAGAGGTGGCATTACTGGGTTGAAGGTTCCGTGCGATCGAGGCAGGAATAAAGCCCATAGAGGTCTCCATTTCGGCCCATAGTCTTTGGTCTAACGGACTCCACAATATATGAAGTTAATTTTTTTGGGAAATTTTAATACATGAAGTTAATTATTGAAAAGATTTGTGATTTCCTATTCAAAATGATATGGCATAACTGTGATCCTAATACTTTTATAATATTATCAATAATATCCGTAATACTTTTCGGAAAATATTTTGTTATAAAAATATTTTTCTAGAATTCTTTTAGTTTTAAAAAATGAGAAATAAAAAAGTTAATTAAAATGATTAAAATAAAAAAGTAAACAGTGTTACGTGTAATCTAACAGCAGGGACTAAAATTCGAATTTATCAAAAATATAGGAACTTTTTTGCAATTTTCAATAAGACAGTTTTTTTTTTGTTGCAATTTAGGGATAATGTAGTTTTTTTTTTTTGCAAATTTTCCTACTATTAATGACAGTGATATACCCACCTCGGGCCAAATCTTTCAAATTTTTTTTAATAACAGTGATATTTGCAACACTTTTAACAGTAATCGGACAGTATAATTAATTAATAAGATACACTAGCAACTTTTAGTACTAGCACGTAACTTAACTAAAATATAACTTAACTAGCAAATCCTTTGCGCTCGTTGCGCGAGATTGAAAAAATAATTTAAACACAATTTATATAAAAATAATATTTATATAAAAATATAATAAATATTGGTATTATTATGCATCATAATACTAATTTAGTCAAAAATAAATTTTATAGTTGCGCCAAAATTTTCCACTACAATATAAACACATAGAAAATTCAAAAGTAACCAAAAATGAATAAGTAATTATTTTTTTTAAAGTAATTCACTATGTAAGAATACCTTTTATTTTATTTTTAATATTTGTTAGTAAGAATGTTGAGCAATTTTTCTTTATGGATATGTTTTTTTCCATCACTAATTACCTTGACAATTTATGATACTAATTGCCATCTCACAACAACAACAACAAAAATCGTAAAAAAATGAAAAATTATTTTTTCAACTAATTTGACTCCTTAATTCCATTTTCAATCAACTCCTCAAAATGCAAGGTGAGAAAGAGTGTCAGACGAAGAGAGGACAACGTTGGGAAGTAGAGTTTTTCTTTAGTCGGAGAGAGAAAGAGGGGGGGGTGGTTGGACGTGAGAATGTGAGCTCTTAAATTGATGGGCGAGAGAAATCAAAGAAATGAAAAGGAGGACGGAGCAATTGACATGTACATAGGGGTTTAAACGGTTCAAATTTTAGTCATAACATATTCATATACGTATTATTTTCTTGGATATGAATACAAATGTGGATAGCTTCGGATATGAATGTGCTTCGGATATTATCGGATACAAATACAAATTTATTTCCGATATTTAACCGGACATGTAACAATATTATATATCTATACAGTTAACTATTTGTGGCGACAAAGTTAATAAATTATAATAACTTTTAAAAAAATATTCAAAGAAAGAACAATAATAATATATGTATTTGTATTCAAATATGATAAAAATACAAAATATCCATTGTCTGCATCCGTGTCAATATCCAATCTGTTTCTGACATGGACTGAAATATTAGAAAATTGGTACTATTCGAATAACGAATTATCCGGATACGGATATTATCCACATCTAGGTGCCAAATCGACAACTGAATCTGAATCCGTACCCGACTTAAAATATCTAAATCTGTATATGGATGTATCTAGTTGGATGCAGATAATTTTGATTCGGATATGAATACGGATCGGTCAGATATTATTTGACTCGTTTGCATCCCAACATACATGGACTTAATCTTGACTTTTCTTTATGTATATAACAAAATCTTATCATTTTGATAATACATGATTAAATTGTGACCTTTAGATTATGAATCTAATGGTCAAAATAAAAAGGCCTACGTGGCTTAATGATAGGAGAGAAAATTTTATAGCATTATAAATTATTATAAATATCATATATTTCTAATATGTGAAATAATAGAATAATTGAGAACTCAAATAACAATGATTCTGTTTAGATGTCTATATTGAACATTGTAAATACTGAGGAGATATATAGAAAATGAGCTTCCCATTTGGAAGAGGGGTTTTAAACCCTCTCCAAATTTTCTCAAAAGAAATTAAAAATAAATAAACAACTATTATAGTTTCATGATGTCGAAAAAAATTGATATCATAAGAATGCGGTTATCAAGTGTACAATTCCTCACAGACCAAAATATGTTTTCTTCATAGTTAAATTATGTTCTTATCTTTCTAAAAAATTATTACACGAACATGGACACAGACACGGGTGTCGTGTCCGACACGGCAACACAGCAATTTTAAAAATAACATCGGACACGACACGTTACATATACATATTATTTTATTATTATTTTAATATAATTAATTATATATCTAAAAATATAAAATAATAAATATAATAATGAAAAGATTCGAGAGGATAACAATAAGAAAAATTATTTTTTCCTATGGAAATGCACGAAGAAAAGAAAAGATATCGTCTCTAGTACTTGGTTCTCATATATAAGTTATGGCTGTTAGAAAAATATATATAAAAAATGTTGTTAGTAAAATAAAAAGAATATATTTTTAGAAAAAATGAGAAAACATATATACTTATATAAAAAATATTGATTTAAATTGGACTTTTATATACTGGGCTGTATCCGAAAAGTGTCCAATCATGTCTAAACCGTCTCCAACCGTGTCCTAGTCGTGTCCAAACCGTGTCCAAAAATTAATTAATATTAAAATACTCGGACACGCCACGTGACGTGTCCGAACCATGTCTGTATCGTGTCCGTGTCCGTGTCCGACACGGATACGGCCGATTTTTCGAAGTATTCGCGTAACATAGGTTATGACCAAACTATAATTTCTTTTAGGTCTGTTTCGAGAGGTGGGAGAGCGGAAGAGGTCGAAGGGCTTGTTCCGTGACCAAACTATAATTATTCTATTTGATTATTTTATTCAACTATCGTTGGCAAGTCTAATGGAATAAAAAGTTGGTGTGAAGATATAGATCATTCTTGACGACTAAAACACCTTTGTTTTTATTGTTGATTTATCAAATTATTATTATTTTAATTATTTATTATATTATTATTATTATTATTATTATTATTATTTTTGTTATTATATTATTGTTATTTTATTATTATTATTATTATTATTATCATCATTATTATTATTATTATTATTATTATTATTATTATTATTACATATTATTGTTGCAATATTTATTGTTATTGTCATTATTATTATTTTAATCAATTTGTTTTGTCAATAAATGGAATAAGAGGGGGTAATTTTCTCATTAAACTTAGTTATTCCATGGAATAAAGTTTATGAGAAATTATTGAAATTGATTTACTGTTTTTCTTTGAACTTTCTAAAATTTGACTGATTTGAAAATTTGTGAGTGTTGTTGGAGTTTGGAAATCATAATTTGATTACATATCTCCCTGTGAACTCGGCCCTACTTGCCATTCATACTATGTACAAAAATATCAATGAAGTTAGACAAACAAATCCGATAAGAGGTATTTTTGCAGTCGTTTTACACTTACCAAAAAAAATTTATAACTCTAGACTTAACTATAATACAATAGATAGTGGAAGTAGAGGTCGAACCACAGAGAAAGCACCCCCACTAGCAGAATCTACATTATCCCTAGTCTCTTGAAGCATCCCATCATACAAGTGTTGAATCAAAAGATTCTCTGGGACTTGATGGTTGGGGCATTTTGTACACAACTTCTGGAAGCGATCATAGTACTCGTAGAGGGTTTCCCCTACTTCTTGTTGAATACTACAAATCTGCTTCCTAATAGAAGCGGTAAGAGAGACAGGAAAATACTTGTCTAGAAACAACTTTTGAAGTTCCACCCAAGTTGTTGGAAAATGTGCTAGATGGTAGTACCAGTCCTTTGCTGGTCCTCGAAGACTGTATGAAAACAGTCGCAGTTTGTAAGGACCTTCATCTTTAATCTCCGCCGGCATCATTGTTGCATTGATATGGTTGAACTCACGCATGTGAGAGTGAGGATCCTCTCCGGCGCTCCCATTGAAAGTCGGTAATAATTGAAGAAGACTCGTATGGATCTTAAAATTCGGGACCGGTGGTAATACAATACCATACTGGTTGGTAGCAAAATCAAAGGTAGACAAGTCCCTAAGTGTCCTATCCTCAAAATTAGTCATGACTGTAGTGTTACCTCTTGTAGCGTGAGGAGAACTGGTGGAGTAGGAGGCTCGCTTTCGCTGTCCGAGTTCTCCAACTTTTCAGTTTCTTCGGCTGCTTTCGGTGTCACAGGAAGTGCTCTTCTTTGCTCCAGGTGTGTTCTCTCGATCTCCGGATCTAGTGGTGCAATTGGAAGATTAGAACTACGAGTAGCTTTCATGAACTAGAATCAAGTGTAAAAGAGAGAATTAGTGAATGCAAGTAATGCAAACTCAAAGTAAAAATAAATAGTATGACTGACTCTGACAAAATGTAAAAAAGATAACAAAGGTAACGAAAGTGTGACCTTGACAAAAAGTTAAAAAGATATGACTAACAAAAAGTAAAATGAATTTGGTTTACTCTTGACACAAATGCAGACTACCGTACTACACAAGAGAAGTGTGAATATTGACCTAGAATAGTCGCGTTGCTAGCTCCCCGGCAACGGCGCCATTTTGATAAAAGGTATTTTTGCAGTTGTTTAACACTTACCAAAAGAAATTTATAACCCTAAACTTAACTACAATACAGTAGATAGTGGAAGTAGGGGTCGAATCACAGAGAGCTGTTTAGACTAAATTAGGTGAAAAGATTACTTCCCTAATGAAAATGGACTCACCAAAAATAGAAAACTAAAATAAAGAGAAACCAAGACCGTAAATAAAACCAAACACAAGACCTAAAACAAGACACACAATTGGGGGGGTGGTTGATTGCAACAAAATGAAAGTAACAAGTAAAGAGGAAACTTAGAGTAAAAATCAAGTGATGTGGTGGTTTTGTGAATTGAGGCATAGTTTTGTGTAGTGAATTTGTGTGTAACTTTATCCTTGACTATAATAATGAAATTATAATTAATCTCTTAAGTGCAATAAGATGAGCTCTAACTGATAAATAACCCAAACAAAAAGATAGGGTTTTAGTTTAGATGAGCTCATAAATAAAAACACTAACCTACTTGAATATCATAACCAATTCAATAGAAATCATTGGTTATTTAAACATATCAAAACCTCCTAAACAATGAGCTTGTTCAGAACTGTTTAGATCGTTGTGAGTTATTTGCACTTGGCTATTATTCAAATTCTAATGGAGGCTATTGAGCAAAGCAACCATAGGAATTTTGTGGTCCTTGTTAATTACTATTGAACATAGAATTGACCGAAATAAACTTAAAATAATTCATTGAGCATGAAAGATAATAAGTAAGTGAAAACAGAATAATAACCATTCAAATGAAATTCATTATTAATGGTCTTAAAAGTTACAACACAAAAAAATAAACACTAACTATGCCTCGAAAGGCTTACTCGAAATACATGGAAAAGAAAGAAAATAAAATAATGATAGAACCCATTAATGAAGCGCGGATGGAAGAATGAACCTTGCTTGACTTGCCCAACTCCAAGAGAGAGAATGATGAAGTTCAAAAGTGAGTAGAATAGATGCCTTGCACCTGGTTATAACCCTCTCAAAAGGTGATCACGAGGGATGAATGAAGCCCCATGCAAAGAGTGTGAATGAGCATGGCAAAAGCATGATGAGTGAATCCAAAGTGCATGAAAGATCTGTCTAGAAAATGGTCAATTTGAGACATGTAGACTTCAGAATTGGGCTCTGGTGATAT
This sequence comes from Juncus inflexus, assembly GCA_024447665.1. Taxonomy (NCBI): domain Eukaryota; kingdom Viridiplantae; phylum Streptophyta; class Magnoliopsida; order Poales; family Juncaceae; genus Juncus; species Juncus inflexus. Next base: position 6,055,172 of record JAJHPC010000013.1, on the reverse strand, counting down.
AAAATTAATTGTGGGTCTTGTTCTCTGCTTTTTAACGGTATATGTTTTTCATATAGAGGAGGCCCAGATTGTGAGTTATGGCCGAAATATTGAGCCTGTGTCAGCAAGTCCGAGTCTTGATTATTATCTCTATCTTGTGCTCTAACATATTTTCTTTTCAAGCTATGCTCAATCCAAATTGCACCTGAATTCACATAAATATGTCATTAGTAGTATTAACATTCAAGTTGTGATTATTATCCATATAAATAGAATATTAACACATATAATAATGCAATATCACATATGTATAGAATATAAAATTTGTATAATTAATGACTTATCAAAACCTATTTAACCAATACAGATCATGTGGCCCTTGCCTCTCCCTCCGCGTCGAGATACTATCCAATTCCTATTCAGAAACAAAAGAGAGAAAAAAAACAATCCATTAACTTTTTTGAAAAACCATCCATGTATTAATTGTTTATTACTTTCATCCTTTTATTTCCTAACCAACTTTTGGGTGAATTTTGTTTTGTTGTACAAGTTGCACAGTAAAAAACTTCATCAGATCATATTCCTGCAATCTGAATTCGAGTCTTCATTTGGACATGTCGTGGCCTAGGGTTTCACGTGGCCGTCGATCCGCCACATGAAGAAGCGCGAGGCGCCGGAAAGGCGTGAGGTACAGAAAGCGACTCATCGATGTCGAAAAGGCGCGTCTTCAGTCGGAGAAACGCCATTAACAGACGTGTCTCGCGAAGAGGCACCATGTTTTCTTTTTTTTCTTCTCTGGACGAAGGGTGTTTTGGAGGAGATGGGAATTGAAATCCCGGTTTTTCAAATTTTCTCTGATGGGGCGATACCGTCCGGTACCGCTAAAAAACCCGGATCGAAACTATGTGAATCAAACCATAAAATAATAGCGGAAGCGTACCTCTAGTCCTTGCTTAAATACCGAATTAGAAGATGAAGCCTTATCAATTTATTTCGAATGAAGGACACCGAAATATGCAAATAGGGTCTTCCAAATACTTCATGAACGCCAACTGAGATTCCTTTGTTTTCTTTTCTCTTTTGGTCTCTCCCTCTCTCTTCTTAATGGGGCAGATGAGAGAATGACTTAGTTCATGTGTATTGGGGACCAAATTGCTTATATATCCAAACAAGCACCCTTTCATGAAGAGACACCATTTGGCTCCTAATGTGGACTTTTCCATTTCAGCCCATCATAAAAATAGAAACACACCACCCACAATTCTACACATCAAAGGCCACACCCTAATTTGACACATTAATACTTAATATAATTAACTAAACTTGATCACTTTATTATAAGTATATTTGACGTAATATTATACACAAATATTATACATATAAGTCTAACGTTGGATTAATGATCCAACAATCTCCCACTTGGACTATATGTAGAACCTTATAATTGTGTATAAAATATAACCCAAATATGCGCATCTTTTCTATCATTGACTTTTATGTGTCCCTTAACAATTCCGTCCATCAAGAATATCAATATAGGATCAAAGCGGCTTTCGTTACATTTTGCGTAACTAAACCTTCAATGGTCACGTACTCGATATACTGAATGACATGAATCATGATGTGGATGTGTAGCATGGAAATTTCATGTAATGTGATCTTAACATGCCTATTTCCAACTGGTCCACTTTAGAGAGATCAAACCTCATTTCGTAATGAGACAAAACCGTCTCCCTTAAAACATTAATGAGACAAACCGTCTCCCTTATAACTTTAATGAGATAAACCAATCTCCCTTAATGAGGCGAACTTTATTATAATCAAGAGTATATAATAAATTGAATTTTATTTCTGCAGAAATAACCTGAAATCCGAATAACCGTATCATATGTCTATATCATTTGTCTAGATTATATACGTACAAATATGAACTCCCACTAGAACTGAATATTCTTAATTAAAATTGCACCCATATGAGTAGCTAGCTCATATAACCTTTTGAGTGATGACTTTAATAAATGAATCCATAATTTTGGAGTTTGTACAAATACGTTATATAGACAACCGTTTACTCTGAAATCTTTATTTACAACTAGAAACTTGATCTCTAAGTTTCTATTGTTGGAATATATATAACTGCTAATTTATTATCATAATATCTTGAGTGGTCTTATAATACTATATCCACTATTTGCAACTCCATAACAAAATTCTACAAGTAATATCCCATAATTAGATGTCCCATAGTATAATATAATTTTGTTAACATTATGAAAGATGCTATATAATTAACAAGTTAGCATCCTTTCAAGTAAATGAAACAACACCTACAGCTCGCATATTAATGCAGCTCTTTACTTATTTTATATTATCTTGACATCTACTAACATCAGAGTCCGTACACCATATTATCTTAAACACTGATCTGAACTCTGATTTGTGAGCATTAAGTCTTTTGTTCTCTATAAATATCGCAAGACCTTCTTGGCTGCTTTCCAAATGATTTATTTCAGAATTACTTAAATATCATTCTAGCATCACCATAATGTATGAGTAATTTGAACTGCATACATACATGATTTTAACCTTAAGATTTCTTATACTGAAAGTATAAAAAAAAAATCTTCTATATTTATGGTATTTCTAACACATTAGGACACTGTTTGAGACTAAATATGTCTCCTCTATTCACAAGAGTACAACATGCTTTGCAATGCTTTCATGCTATTTTTATTAAAAGTTTTTACGATCTAATTCTTTTGTGATAAACTGAGATACCATGAGAATGGTCTCAAAGTATTTCTATACTTGACACAAAAGAAGCATCACCAAGATTTTTTTTATCTCGAGATTACTAAATTGAATTATCTTGGTGTTATGCAATTAAGCTAGATCGTTAGTAGCATGTAATATGTCATTGACATATAAAATCAGAAAAATATAATTACTCCCACATAACTTTATATATACATCTACTAACTTCATCTCAAAACCAAACGAGATGATCTATTGATGCAAGTTATAATACCATTGTCGAGATGTATGTTTGAGTCTTTAGATATAGTCCTTGAGTTTGTAGTGCATATTATTTGTATCTACCAACACAAAAAATTCTAATTGCGTCACATACTTTGTCTCATCAATGTCACCATTGAAAAATATGTCTTTATATCCTTCCAATATGACTCAAGATTGAAATGCGCTCGCCACTCTTGTCATGATAATCTTTAAGAGTCTTCCGAATAAACAAGAGAGAAAAGTACCTTTATAATTTATTGACTTAATTATATTTGTTGTGCTTCTTGAAATATCCAAGTTTGCTCTTCGGCTATAATGTCTTGACAATTTTAACATGAACAAATCAAAACGTAAGTCTTGAATTTCAAGACTATAGCCGTATTTCCCCCCACAAACTGGACATTTTCAAAGAACCGCACATTTCCCGAATAATTATACAAATCGACTTTATTTGTGGGATCGTAAAACTTGTATCCATATAAATTAAATGGCATATCCAATAAAATAGCAACTTGAGTCGAGTTTCTTTTCCTTATGCCTTTAGGCTTACCTTAACTAGACAACCTCAACATGTAAATGATCTAAACAAGGCTAATAACCTATTCAAAATCGTATTGCGGTTTATTAGTTGCTTGAGTTGGAACTGTATTTAGGATATAAGCTGCAGTACTAAGTGTTCCCCCCCAGAGCAATGACGATAAATTAATATTAGTAATCACACTATGCGTCATATCTTTGAGCAATCTATTTCGTCAGTCAGTCAAATCAATCATGTTGGAAAAATCCGACATTGTATACTGAGAGACGATATCGCTTTTCTCTAGAAATTTCATAAATAGTCATGGATGTTATTCACCTTAACCGCCATATTAACCATGATATTTTATCATCACGGTCAAATTTAATGCTTTTAGTTTTTAAGTTGAGTTAACCCAACTATAACCTTAAAACTTTTGAACATCCAATACCGTTGTCATTTCATAATTGAGATAAACGTAGTCATACCTAAAATATGTCTATGAACATGATATTTTACTGTTGATCATTCCTAGAAACCGTAGGAAATGATCCACATATTTCCTTATGTATCAGTTCTAATACATCTTGAGACCTTTTTGACTTTAAATCTCCTTTTATTAGTTTGTTTCCGTTATATATAACACAAACATTTAAAACCTCGTGAAACTTAAAAGGTAGAGAATTTTGTTTGACACAAATCTTTTTAATTCCCCGATTGGAGATACGACCAAATATTATGTGTCACAATATACTCTCCTAGGTTAATTTACACTTTTCACAAGAGTGTACTTAATTGCAAGATTTTCATTATATGAAGCAATTTTATCCAAAGATAAAGATTATCATAAACCGACAAAGAACCGAATTAACCAACTTTGAATAATGAAACTACTAACTTTTCTATTTCCAAATAAACAAGCAAAATCCGCTTTATCAAAAATTGGAAGTAGAAATCAAGTTACCTCTAAAAGACGCAAGAACAAAAGTTTCATATAGATCCAAATAAAAATCCAGTCCTTAATAATAATCTAAATTTTCCAATTGCTTAAATTTTAACTGTTTTGCCGTCATCTGTAATGATGTATCTTTCACCATCATTAGGTTTCTAGCAATTTAATAATCTTGCATAGACATGTGATGTAAATAATTATACCGGAATCTATTCATCACACGAGTCTATTAACCAAATTAAATTAACCAATAAACAAACCAAAATTAGAAAGAAATCTTATTTCTTTATTGGCGACAATTTTGCAGCTATCTTATTCTGATTCCTGCATCCCTTTGCTTTTATTCCTAATTGAATTTAAATTTGTCTAGATGATACATAATTTAACCTTTTCAATTTTGACAAACGTATTTTCAGTATTCTTAAATAACTTTTCAACCGTAGTTATATTCCGAAATTATGCCCTGAATGTCTATGGAATAGTATTCTGTATTGATCATCATACACATGCGATATGAATTCTCCCATATTTCTCAATCTCCATCATTATGGGAAGTCACTCTTATCACAATGTCAAGATCGTTAAGCTTGAGAACTATAGAAAATTCCCTTTTATACCATTCATCTAGAACTGAATTGATGCTAGCAATATTCGTTGCGATATTTACTATTAGATAGAGAAATATATTCAATTATTATAAGCTCATCCAAATAACTGAATAATAATAAATTCAATTAAAGGTAAACCCCATCACAAGATATCGGTTTCCATTAATATTTCATCTTTGGCAATAATATCAACTTCTAATTGATATCTTGGCGTAATTATCAAGCTTTGATAATAAAATAACGTGTCAACAAATTTACCTTCCTTTGGGCCGATTAAATTTGTCACACGTAAAACTAAATAATAATCACATACTTGATACTACTCATATGCACATATTATTAAAATAAATATTGTCTTTCTTTGGGCCGATCAATATTTACATAATAATACAAACACGGCCTTTTATATTCCAAAATATAATTAATCTCAACATGAGAGGTCACTTTGGCAACATGATCTTTGAAACAAATTAATTTCAAAATATATACCTTATATACCTTTATTTGAACTTAAAATTATACTTCAAAGTTGAATTTACAACTTTATGTATGGGCATTTTCATTAACTTTTTCAAGAGTGTTTGAATTTACAACTTAATTTTGATACGAGCCAATACCAATATATACCTAATTTTACTTAAATGAGTTATGCAAGCCATATTTATTATAATATATGAAAATGTTTCCATTTGTTTTATTTCTAATAAATAATTCTAAAGCCCAAAATCCATATTGCTTTCTTTCTTTATTTATTATTATTAGGCCCAAAAATCTAAATACTAATAATATAAACACTCTAATCTTAAATAGGCCCAAAACCTATTTCATATTTATTTATTATTATGGCCTAAAACTCTAAATAAATAAATAAAAATATTCTAACCTGGCCCAACCATATTTGGATGAACTTAATCGGGATTTTAAATCTTGAATTGTATTTTCGTATTTCTTGAACTTCGGGATTTCTAAACTCGAATTTTAATTCCCGGTTCATTTAAACAATAAATAATCCGAGAAACTTAATCCCGTCTTCCCCAAAACGTGCCTCATCCACGAAACGTGAGAATTTCGAAGAGACGCGAATCTCTTCTTGCGCCTCTTCAATGGCGTCCGGTTGATACCCGAATCCTCCGTCCCGTCGAGTGAACACACGCCGCCTCGCCACTGCATCGGATGCATCGTTCGGCGACGGTGCTCCGGTGATCCCACGGCCGACGAAGACTATTCAATAATCCTCAAAACTTATCCTTCTTTCTAATTTGTGAACGATTTGGCCTTAAAATCCCAACAAAAAATGCTGACTTTAATCATGTTTGTTCTATCCTTAATCCATTTGTGCCCAAGAAAGGCTAAATAGATTTTCATAGTTTTCTTCAAACACCCCTTTTCTTGACTTGAGTCAATCCGTGACCACACAAGGGAAATTGAAGAATATAGATAAATCAAATTCTGAACCAATAACCTAAATTTGACCCTCAATTTGTTTGTTCAATTTCTCAAAATAAGTCAAATTTGAACCGGAGTTTGAAAAAGGCAAATTTTGACTAAAAAATACCAAATAAATTTTGATTCATCATAGCCTGGCTCTGATGCCACTTGATGGGGCGATACCGTCCGGTACCGCTAAAAAACCCGGATCGAAACTATGTGAATCAAACCATAAAATAATAGCGGAAGCGTACCTCTAGTCCTTGCTTAAATACCGAATTAGATGATGAAGCCTTATCAATTTATTTCGAATGAAGGACACCGGAATATGCAAATAGGGTCTTCCAAATACTTCATGAACGCCAACTGAGATTCCTTTGTTTTCTTTTCTCTTTTGGTCTCTCCCTCTCTCTTCTTAATGGGGCAGATGAGAGAATGACTTAGTTCATGTGTATTGGGGACCAAATTGCTTATATACCCAAACAAGCACCCTTTCATGAAGAGACACCATTTGGCTCCTAATGTGGACTTTTCCATTTTAGCCCATCATAAAAATAGAAACACACCACCCACAATTCTACACATCAAAGGCCACACCCTAATTTGACACATTAATACTTAATATAATTAACTAAACTTGATCACTTTATTATAAGTATATTTGACAGTAATATTATACACAAATATTATACATATAAGCCTAACGTTGGATTAAATATTATACATATAAGTCTAACGTTGGATTAATGATCCAACAATTCCTACATCCATACATTCATAATCAAAAACTTGCTCCGCAAAATAAAATTGTTTAGATGATAACTCAAATTTATAATACATCCATACATTCAATTGCACAAATCCTAGCAATGTCAAATTACATGCATAAATCCAATCTTAATTACATCCATTAGAATTAAAAGAATCCTAGCTGCCTGAGCGACTAAAATTCCTTTCATGTATGTGTGTGTCCTGCAAAATCACAAAAAAATTAACATTTTTAGTAAGGCATGAACCAAAACTATTTACAGAACTGGCATATCAAATTACATCCCTAAAAAGCCTTCACTCAAAAGGATATGTTAATTATTTTCTTTTGGGTTATGATATTGCGCGATTTGGGTCTGGTAACAACCTGTGCGCGACGGCTGACGTGGCAGACAGCCAAAATGCGGCGGCGATACGAGGGGTATCCAACTTGCGACATCCACCTGAGGAGGCGACGACGGCAATACGATGGGATGAAGCTGGTGTTGTTAGATTGAGGCCTAAAGGGAAAGAGAGAGGGGGGGGTAGGCTAGGCCGGTTGTCAATGGGAATAGAAATAGGAATAGATTTAGGCCTAAGCCTAGAGGTGGAAAAGGGGTGGGTCGGGTCACTTTGGGATTGGGTTATTCGGATCTCGGGTCATACGTGTATCGGATAGTTCTGGTCTCGGTCGTTCGGGCTCGGGTATTTCGGGTTTCAGGCCGTTCGGGTTCTGAGTATTTAGGATCTCGGGTCGGGTTCAGGTCGTTGACTTATCAATATTTCGGGTTTCGGGTCAGTTCATATTTTGCCAGCTCTAGTTAGTGTTTAATTTGTGATGAAATTTTTTTGTTTCAATAAATATCTATTTATTTTCAATTTGGCGCAACTAAAAAAGATGATGAGTTCAAAAGCCTCAAATAGAATTTTATGTCTTGGAAGCCAATATAACTAGTGAAATTATTCTCAGCGCCCCACTATTTAGCACTTAAACAGTGCCCGTCCCATTTAAAAGTGTGTCCGAGTCATGCGCAGGTTTAATTTAAGCCAACAACGCAACTTAACTACATCCATGTCTCAATTCACACTTGCTCCATTCCACTCGCTCCGCTGCACTCTGTTTTGATTTTGTAGTTACTATTATTCCTTTTACTTTGATTGATATGCCTTTATGGCAGTGTGTTAAATTGTTATGTTTTTTTATTTTGTTTGATTGATATATCTTTTTAGTTGTATTGTTATACCTTTTAGGTATATTATACCTTTTGTATTGTATTGGATTGATATGTCTTATACTTGTGTTTATATGACTTTTTAGTTACTGGATATGTCTTTTAGTTATGTTTATATGACTTTTTAGTTACTGGATATGTCTTTTAGTTATATTGATATAACTTTTTGGTTACTGATTATATCTTTTTAGTTGAATGTTATACTTTTTCTACTGTGTTGGATTGATATATATTTTTAGCGAAATGTCCTTCCTTTTGTGTATTGTGTTGCATTCAGATATCTTTTTGATTGTGTTTCTATGTCTTTTTCGTTATTGAGTATATCTTTTAGTGGATTGTTATTCTTTTTGTGTATTGTGTTGGATTGATATGTCTTTTAGTTATGTTTATATGATTTTTTAGTTACTGCGTATGTCTTTTAATGGAATATTATATCTTTTTGTATTGTTGGCTGTAAAAAAAAAAAAAAAAAAAAAATAGAAGCATTGAGCGGCGTGGAGGTCTGATGCGCCGCTAGAACAATTTTAGAACATGCGCACGTGGGGATACTTCGTGGAGACGCATATCTGGGACACATCATTGCCCGACGTGGCACGCTGTGATTGTGCTAGCGGTGCGGTGCTACATAAACTGGCGCTCCATATTCGGACTCATATAACTAATATATTATTTTCTAAAACAATACATTGACATTATGAAAACAGAATAAAATATTATAAAATAATATATAATACTAGTATAAGAGTGAATTCAACAGTTTCATGAATCATTTATTCATTATATCCAGGTTTTGATCATTCAGGTTCGGATAATTGAGTGAGTCATTCGGGTGAAGAATTATTCATGTTTGGGTCATTCGAGTCTTCGGATCTCGGGTATTTCGGGTTTCGGGTCGTTCAGGTTCTGTTTATTTCGGGTCTCGGATCGTTTTGATTCGGGTCGGGTCGGGTCGGGTCGGGTTTTGAGTCATTGACTTGTCAATATTTTCAAGTCAGGTCGGGTTTGTATTCGGATGAGTCAGATCGGGTTTTTCAGTCAGGTCAGATTTTGCCAGCTCTATCTAAGCCGAAGAATTAAGAACTAGTTTCAGAGAGAGAGAGATCAGCGAGTCTTGTAACGGGAATAGGTTTTGGTACAATGGTTTTCTATGTCTATGGAATGGAAAGGGCAAGTTCTATTGCAGTATGGCTTTTTAAGAGATATTCAGATCTAGAGAAAAATAAGTTTGTGTTCTATATCTTTGTATTGTTGTTATGTACTTATAATATACTGTTATGAAATCGTAAATTATAGAATACGAAATATTGAAACAATGTATAGCTATAGGAAACTAATATATAGTTAACTAGATATATAGCTATAAATAAATTATATATAGTTATAATAAAATAATGATACATATATAAGTGACGGAGTAATAATAAAATAATGATACATATATAAGTGCCGGAGTAATTATATTATATATTATAATTTTGAATGGTTATATCTACAGTAAAAACACCAGAAGATGCCACTTCATGCCAAATTATAACTCTTTGATCAAATATCAATGGCTATTATTTATTGATTTATATGTTTATATTTCCCCAAGATATTATGCAATTATAACTACTTAATTGATACACCATGTGTCATCACTTGAATATTATTATACAACAATATTTTAAATAATGATATCACGGTCCATAGCGAATTGATTTTTTTTAGCGATTGTCATTGTCATATCGCGGGTGCTATAGCGAATTGATTTTTTTTAGCGATTGTCATTGTCATATCGCGGGTGCTATAGCGGTATTATGACCTTATATTGGACATGCACTATGATTTATAAATTATATAAAATATCTAAATATATTAATGAAAAAACATAATCATGATAAAGTTTTCAATATAAAGTATTAAAAATCAAAACATCAATGCCTATAACTATAATTAAACATACCGCACCGCCGCTATAGCGGCCATAGCGCCTAAAACGTAATTTTTGTGATTTTTTCAATGCGTGTTGTATATTATGGCTGAAATCCGTTATAGTGTCGCTATTTAAAACACTGCTTCACAATTTTTTCATTATCTTTTTTTTTTTTGTTTCTTCACATTCGTTGAACCTATTACCTGACCTGATGCAGATTCGTATTGTCAATTATAATTTCTAACTAAAATGAATATATCACTATATTTGATATATTTGATAAGGTGGGGCTAATTAAGTGAAGATTGTTTAAGAATATTTTTGTTTAGAAAAATGTATAGTTGAGAATTGGGATCTTGGGAATATCAGTGTACAATAAGAGGATACTTTTTATTTATGTTTTATTTTTGTTAACAAATATGCAAAATAGTTGTTCAAAGTATTTGCTCTTAAATAAGTGAATCAGGGGAGAAAATCATTAGAATCCAGATTCAGATAGTGGTCATATAACATTTATATCAATCTCTTTTTTCTACATTAACATTCGACTTCGAGTATAGTTTGATACAAAAACTGATACGACTTCGAGTATAGTTAGATAAATGGATATTGATACAAAAACTGATACCAGATTCAGATATTTATGAATCCAAATTCAGATTCTTTTCGAATATTAAATAGATATTTAATACACAATTTTCATAACTTTCATAATTAGTAATTCATAGACAAAAATCAGGGTTTGAATATAGGGACAGATTTACATTAAATATGTTATCATTATCCAATAAAAAAATATTAAGAATTCAATAAAAAAAGAATACATTATATTCTTAATTATGGGTCTCTACCATCCTAGAGTCTTAAATTAATAAAATAGACAACGAGAAGATTATGCATGTGTCAGCTTATTTGATTATTAAACTATTGGATTTATAATTTCATGAAAATATTGAACAATTGGATAGTAAAATCAATATAGAATTTGAGTACATAAATGCATATCTCTTTTGATAATTTAGGCTTTGTTTGGTATCGTTGCTGTTTTCTGTTTTCTGGGTAAAAAAAAACAAAACGTGTTTGCAAAATGGCTCTGTTTTCATTTTTTTCTGTCCAAATGGCAAAAAATAAATAGGATTTTAGAAACAAGAAGAAGTTGTTTCTGTTATGAATATAATTAATATGGATGTCCAATACTTGACCCCTAAGAAAAGATAAATTAGGAAATGCTTATAAGAATGGAAGGAGTTGTGGCAGGGTATATTCTATTGTATTTAGGTTAGATTATTTCCTTTATTGTAATCCTAAATCAGGCAAGAAATTTCTTGACCAGCACTCATCCTCTACTATATAAAAGGGGGCAGTGACTATTGTATTCATGAATCCACAATTCAATACATAATTCTCTCTTTCCAATTCTCTGTTTTATAGTTATTTGCTCTTTTATTTTATAACACGTTATCAGCACGACTCTGACCCAACGTAAGCGAGGTAGGAATCATAATTATTTCTTATATTCAAATAATTTTTGTTCGGATTCTTTTTCTTCCTTTATTCGAATTTTATTTTATTTATTTATTTGAACATTAGACAACATGTTATTATTAATACATGTTTATTTTTAAGCACCAGAAGTTGATCAACTCTCAAATAATAATTTAAAAAAAAAAATGAAGAATATATATTAAATAATGATACTCCTTACCTTTTATCTTGCTCTTGAAGCAGCAACAAGATGAAGAGAGTTGTAAGATATATTGAAAACCAATATCATATATTATTGTGAATAAGCAAACTAATGAGTTGTAAAAGAAGAAATTATGAAACTTGTCTAAATAATTGCATTCAATTCCCAGAAGTAAATGTTGCAAAATAATGACATAAATGAAACAAATGCTAGAAGTCATTACAAGAAAATCACATAAGACAATGAGAAGATACAACAAGATATTATTTGTAACTGATTCCAAAATATGTATTTTTGATGTTGTATAAAAGAGCATTGGTTAAGTACCTGTTGTACACCAAAATATTTTGTCGAATTCTATAAAGTCTCTTTAAAAGAAAAAAAAAATATGGTTAATTATGTTTATAATTGAAAACCATTTCAATAAGCTCTTAAATATTACATAAGACTTTTGGGCGGACTTTCTTGACCATATATTTATTCAATTTATTTTATTTATTTGTGGAATCCAAAATGTCTGTCATATGTCCAGCAGACATTGAACAACTAAAATAATAATTAGAAATTGAAAGACATGTATTAATATAATACCATGTATTATAAATGTAATTTAAGACTCCAGAAGAGTTACCATTTTGTTGCCCTGTATATAATAGATAATGCTTTAAAATTGTAAATTATTATTTCTTGTATATAAGCAAAATAATGAATTTTCATTAAAATGAAAAATCACGAATTCCGTACAATTGGTTCCGCATCATTCCCAGAAGTGAATTCCACATATACAAGTTGTGATTATTAATATGGATGCTGACGTGTAAGAGGTCAAGGTCGAAATTATACTTGTGACTGTGATGATTATATTAAGAAAAACATACAAGAAAGCGGAAAGAACGCACAAAATGGTCTAAAAATTTATGTGATAGTAAATGACATTTGGTATTTCTCTATGTACGCCCTAGAATCTTGTGGGGGTTTATTAAGCCGTCTTAAAAGCAAAGAGAAAAGAATAATGTCGACTTGTTTATCACCATAATGAAAAAGTTGATAACCGATATTGATATCATCTGCTGGATTTAAAGCAAATTAACAAGAACGAGTTAGAGAAAGAACCGAGTAAGAAAAAATTTCTTTTATTCTATTTTATATTCTTATTATTATTGTTATTATCATTATCATTATTTTTTCTTTCTTTTGATACTACTAATATGAATCAAAGTATGTATGGGCACAATAAGAATTATAAATATATGTGGCTCATTGTAGTGGACAATATTTCTATATTTTGAGAAATATTCATTAGAACAACATGCAGCTTTTCTATTGATTTGTATTATGAAGGACTAATATAATTAAGTCAGATTTATTAAGTAAACCATAAGTTTATTGACTTAAAACTTATTTATGCTTCTGCATATCAGATTTCGTCCTGTCGAAAAGTAATTTTATAATTTTGACATGAACTTGAAGTTCATTAATTAGAAAAACAACTTTATCATTAAACATGAACTAGAAGTTCAATAATTTGAAATGTAATTTAATGATTTGACATGAACCAGAAGTCCACTAATTCGAAGAGAAATTTCTTGTTTGGCATGAACCCAGAAGTCCACTAATCTCGGAGTAATGATGATGCAAATAATCACAGAGAATTCAAATATGCATCAATTAAAGAACCTGAAGATTCTTTTATCATGTGTTGCATGTTATCAAAGGAAAATTAATTGTTAGACATTACAAATCAGGGTTGGGAATGAATCACCCAATTTCCTTAAGCTTATTAATTGAAATATATGTGGCCCTATTACTCTTTCATGTGAACCATCTAGATATTTTATGATATTAATTGATGCATCTATTAGATGGTCACATGTACATTTATTTAATCTCGAAATATTGTATTTGCGAGATTGCTTGCTCGAATATTCTAATTAAGACAATAATTTCTGGATCGTACAACTAAGAAAAATCGTCTTGATGATGATCAGTTGGCTACATCCCAAGTAATAATTAACTATTGTACGTTGATTTAGATTATAGTTGAGCATTGGCCCACAAACGCACTTAGAATGATCTAACATTATATCTTGTTAAGAGATTATAATTAATCGTTGGCCGCTAATAATGAAATGAACGCTCGTCTTTTGATTGAGGCCATGAAATGATATATGCTGCAGCACTAATTAGAGTAAAGCCAACATTTTATAATAAGTACTCCCCATTATAATTTGTGACCGGCCTGCAGCCGAGTAAATACTATTTAAAATCTTTTGAATGTGTAATATTTGTTCCGGTAGCTCCACCGCAACGCACAAAAATGGGTCACAAATAAAAGTCGGGCATATATGTTAAGTTAAACTGCCCTGCATAATTTGATATCTTGAACTTCATTACACAAAATTATTCACTATATCTTAATTCGGATGGATATCCCTGAAGGATCATCCAAAAAAAACAAGCCTGAAGTGTGTTAGATATTTATAGACAAAATTCCAGAAGAATAAATTGAATGAATACCCAAGTGATTGTTGTGAGACAATTAAATATTAATGAATATGTTCAAGATATAATAGACAATGAAAGTCCTGAAGAACTTGATTAATAATTAATGATAACATTAGGGGGAGAGAAACAAGAGCTGGAAAATGTAAGTTATATCTTATATAGAATGCATCATTAATATATTTTACTTAGATCCTCGAACAAATTAATATGAACTAGAAGTTCATAAATTTATTAATGTGAAACAACATGCAATTATATTATTTATATTGATGCAAAAAATGATTATCATATCATACATTCCAGCATTATGTGCTCATAATTATATTGAAGTACCCTTAGATTATACTATGTTTGATATATGCCAGAAGCATGGTCGACCAATCGGTTCCAATGATAAAGATCCAAGGAAGAAAAAGGAGCATAATAAAAAAAGTTGGCATAATTGAAGTTAACGATACTTCTAAAGAAATAAATTCTTCTGAAAAGAATATTAACGATAAAAGAGTAGAAGACATAGACGAGCAAATAACCGCAGAAGAGGTTCAGGTACCTAATAATATTGAAAATATTGAAAATGATGAGATCTCAATAAATTATGTCTCTACTAGAATAAATATGGAACCGTAATAAAATTAAGATTAATCAAAATTTATTTATGCAATTGCAATTGATATAATAAATAAAAATGAGGATCTAGAATTAAAATTATTTGTATAATGTCGACAGATAAAGTATTGGCCAAATCGAAAGATGTGATTAAAGCATCATTATTTTCACTAGTGAAATATAAAATTGTGGACATGTAGTCCAAACACGTGACATTGTATAATGATAACTTATAAGCGGATATAACTTATAAGATGGTGTTTTAAGAATATGTAATAAGAAAATTAAATTGTGATGTGCAATTATATTTCTAATTTTGTCGTCCCTGATAGACTTATTAACGTAGTAGCAAATTATTCATATCTCATTTGATTGCAATATATTAATGAAAATCCCTGAAGGATTTAGAATGCCTGAAGCATTTCAAACTCTCGAGAGATTTAATCTATTAAATTACAAAGATCTTTGTACTAATTAATGCAATATTGAGATATGTGATAAAATTGCTATAACAAATGTTTGTTAAATGAATGTTATGTAATTGATCAAAATTACGTATATGAAACTATATATTTACCTTTTGAATGTTGATTGATGATTTAAAATCTTATGGTACTCTCGAAGAGCTCCAAATGCTACCATATTATTTAAAAGAAAATAAGATTACATTCTTTAAGGCATAAAATATTATCTTGAATCATAAATTGAATATTATTTCCGGAAGGAGTTATTGTTTCACAATTCATCTATTACAATGATATAATGTGGAGAAATCGCATCCATTAAGATCATCAAGATAACTTATTTGATGTATTGACAATTGAAGTAAAGGGTGCTGAGTTATTTTCATGCATGAGCATGATGATTGTGAAACAAATATTTAACGAATCTCCTCAAATAATGATCCAGCAGATCTCTTCTTAAGCATATATTACAGAGATTGAACTTTGTCATCTCACATATAGTTGCATATATGAGGGGGAGAAATAATACGCACTGCACTCTTTTTCCCTTGTCTATGGTTTTTGTCCCAATGGGTTTTCCTAGCAAGGTTTTTAACGAGGCAACTTTTGTGCGAAATATATAGAATGATGATGCACTCTTTTTCCTTCACTAGGATTTTTGTCCATAGGGTTTTACCTAGTAAGGTTTTAACGAGGCATATTTAATATATGAAATAATGAGAAATAATGATAATACGCGATGCACTCTTTTTCCCTTAGCCAAGGTTTTGTCCTACTAGGTTTTCCTTATAAGGTTTTTAATGAGGCAGCTTCTAATGCGTATGAAATATGGACATCCAAGGGGGAGTGTTATGAATATAATTAATATGGATGTCCAATACTTGACCCCTAAGAAAAGATAAATTAGGAAATGCTTATAAGAATGGAAGGAGTTGTGGCAGGGTATTTACTATTGTATATTCTATTGTATTTAGGTTAGATTATTTTCCTTTATTGTAATCCTAAATCAGGCAAGAGATTTCTTGACCAGCACTCATCTTCTACTATATAAAAGGGGGCAGTGACTATTGTATTCATGAATCCACAATTCAATACATAATTCTCTCTTTCCAATTCTCTGTTTTATAGTTATTTGCTCTTTTATTTTATAACAGTTTCTTTTTTTTGTTTTTCATTGCCAAATTTATAAATGTCCGAATCCACATGAAAATAATATGGTAGCACTAAAAAGAATATCGACCTTGAAATATTGTATTATGCTAAAAAAGGTAAGTTGATGTAAAAAGTAGTATATTCATATTAAAAAGAAATTTTGACCGTGAAACTTTATATTCACTAAAAAAAGTAAGTGGACACTAATTAAAAATATTGACCCTCAAACTTTATATTGGAATAAAAAAAACTAACTTACTACTGAAAATAATATAATGATACCGAAAAAAGGTTCATTAATACTGAAATCTTTATATTCACATTGCAATGATATATCCACACTAGAAATGATATATGCCGATATTAAAAATGATATATTAATATTTTTTTAATACTATAAATGATATATTGACATTGAAAGTGTACTATTGATACTAAAAAAATAGTATTTTGATGCAATAAAAGCAATATATTTTCACTAAAAATAGTATATTGACACGAAAAATGATATATTAATATCATAAACGGTAGATTGATACTGAATACTCAATATATTGGCATCGAAAATAATATATTAACCCTAAAAATGATTACTTAAAATAGGATATTAATACTCAATAATGATAAAACAACATTATAAACGGTATATTGACACTAGAAATTATATATTAATACTTGAAACGGTATATTAATGTTGAATATATTATGTTGATACTATAAGCGGCATATTGGCGCTGAAAATTTGATATATTAATTGGCACTGAAAAATGTTATAAATGTGTATTTGATAAAATAATAACTAGGAAAAATTATTATCGGTTTTAAAAACAAAAAATAGTTTTTTTGAAAACAAAAACTGATTTTTAAAAAAAAAAAAGAAAAACAAAAAAACGAAAATGATGCCAAACGAGCCCTTAGATTAGAAAATAAATATTCATTTTTGGCAATCCTCCGAATCCGGATAGTATGCATACCGTATCCGAAAGTATCCGATATCGACACTAAAATTAAATACAAGTTTCAAATCCTAATGAAAAGATATTTACCTAATTTTTATTCATATATTAATATTTTTCGAGTATGATTTGAAAAATTATCCAAATCATAATAAAAGAAAAATTATGAAAATGTGGCGCAAAGCGCGACTATCCCTCGTATTATATTTAATTTATATTAAAATACTGAAATAGCAATGTTAAATTGAGTCACGCCAACTGAGTCTTATTTGGCATTATATTACCCAGCCTTTTATGGGCCTACTACACTAGTTTGGTACACTAAGTTTGGCCCAAGGCCATGAAGATGAAAAACAAAGGCATGAATGCAAAAAAGCAAATCAGCATATTTGCATGTACACCCAATATTGTTTTCTGTTTTCAAATAAAAGAACTAAAAGTAGCGTTTTTAGATTTTAAATAACAGCCATTGAAATCATGCTAAGAAGACAAAAGAATGATAAATTTGCTTCTGATTATTTGGAAAGAAATAAGTGAATATATATTATTTCATGATTTACATAATAAACCATTGAAACCATTTAAATATTATTTAGCAACAAATAAGTGAAGATTTAATGTTGCTAATGATTTATATAATCAATTTTATGTCATATATAATAAATTTGTTAATATATGAATTTTAATATTATTCTTCTTTTTTTGTATTAATGCTAACTGAAGAGAGGAATTTTTGTAGTACAAATTTAATGTTTTAGAAAATGAGAAAATGAAAAAAATCAGTACAAATTTTCAGCTTTACAATAATGAAATACTATTGATGGTATTAATACCACTATACAAAATCTAAATTTCCCACAAATATAAAAGCTAACAGTCAAAATTTCCTTCCGAGTATCTTGAGCAGGGAGTCAAAATTGAATCATTGCATAGTTTATAACTAAAAAAATAATAAAATCTAATTGAGACAAATTTTATACTAGCTTAAGCAATCAGACATTTATTAAACTTTGAGGAAAATCTTAAATTCAAACAACACTAATATTTATTTTCTAAAATAAACATACCACACATGAGCCCATCTCATACTCTTTTTTAAGAAAGTTAAAAAAGGGCTCTAAAGTCCCCCCCCCACCCCCGTTTAAATGCCAATCAAAATTTTTCTTTTCATTAAGGTGTTTATGTACAATCTAATTTCTATGACGATACAAAATCTACCAAAAATATATATCTCGTACTCTTTTTAGGGGGAAATATTTATCTCATACTTACTGAAAGATATAATAATTTATCTAAGTTTATCTTTCTTTATCATAATTTTTTGGTGGAGAATTGGGATATCTGCAAGATGCAACTAACCCAATAAAAGTTGGAAGTTCGATCCAATTACAAGCAAATACTGGGTGTTAATGGTGAACTAAGTAAAATGTTGGGTCTAGATGCAAAAGCTTGTTTCTTTTCTTTCCGCGCAAATCAGCATTTTTCCCTCTTTGAGCATATTCCGTCTCTTGGTGCCTTCTCCAAATTGCCAAATACAGAGTCAGAGAGAGGAAGAGAGAAAGAGGAGAAGAGAATAGGCGAGAGAGAGAGAGAGAGAGAGAGAGAGAGAATGGATTCAGAGGTTTCTTCTGAGAGCCCTTCTTCTTCTTGTCCTTGGTATTTGGCTATATTTCACAACTATCCTCTCATTTCAGCTGTTCTTGCCTTTGCAATTGCTCAGACCACCAAATTTCTCATAACCTGGTAAGTCTCTACTCCATAATTGTTACCAGAACCACAAAGAAGCTAATATCTACCTGTCTTGTATTTAAATTCAATTAAAGAACACTTCTATTGTGTCCTAATACAGCTAGAATAACCTAGGTAAACACGAAAGATGAAACAAGTAAAAAAAAGAACATAACTTTTGAAACTATGCTGATGCATTTCCAGTTCCTGCTGCTCAATATTAATTCAGGATCTGACCTAAAATCAAAAAGAAAAAAAAGTAATTGAAAAATCACCAATTTAGAAAAATAACTGGTACCAGCCAATACCAACCTACCTAACATCCCTATACTGTCCAATTAATGATTCAGTTCAAATTCAAACACACCCGTTTATTTATCTTTTCCCTAAATGGCTAAGAAAGATTTATTATGGTATTGATTTTTGATATTCATGAATAAGGTATAAAGAGAACAGATGGGATCCAAAGAGACTGGTTGGATCAGGAGGGATGCCGTCTTCTCATTCTTCCACAGTTACAGCTCTTGCAATGGCTGTAGGGTTTAACGAGGGTTTTGGAAGTTCTTTTTTCGCACTTGCTCTTATATTAGCCAGTGTTGTGAGTAATAAACATAAACGTTCCTTCGTTTCTTTTTTCGTTTAAAAAATTAAATTACCTTTTTAACTCAAATCTTTCGAATTTACTCTTCAAATAACTCAAAACTATCATATTTGTCTACAGTTTTTTGAAAGGAAAACTATTTTTTTCGAGTTTTAGAAGGGTTAATCTGGCATTTTGCGTTTTTGAAAGGGTTTATATGAAATCACGTCTTTTTTCTTTGAAGGGAGTTTTCCATTGTATGGTACAATTTGTACCCCTGTAGAACTTTGAAATATGTTTTATATACATGAAGAGTCGTTTTATTTGAAAATTTCATGAAATATTTTTTCTTTTCTGAATAGTTAGTTCACTGAGAGAAAAAATTGGAATTGTATTTCTGCCTTTCTGTCAATTTTTGAGAAAATTGGAGAAAGGTTTGGACAATATTTTCATATTATTTTTTGATGAAAAAATGTTTTTCGCGTTTTGTAACAATGTATGAGATATTTTCTCCTGGATTTTAGGGGTATATAAGTTATTTTTGGTTTTACAGGGTTACACAAGATATTTTACCTTCACTTCTCAAAATTCACATGGAAAAATACTTTCAAAAACCTCATACATATTCCAACTAAAATTTCATTATTTTTTCTCAAATATTATCCTGTCATATAATATTGACATTATTAGCTATGTTTAGGTGATGTATGATGCATTTGGTGTCAGATTACACGCAGGAAAACAAGCAGAGGTACCACCAATTATGTTTTCAACTAAACATTATTCTGTTTTCATTACATGAAAATTTCATTATTTATTTATTTATTATTCTTTTAAAGGTATTGAATCAAATAGTGTGTGAGCTTCCAATTGATCATCCTTTAGCTGATTCAAGACCATTATGCGAGCTCCTTGGCCATACACCTAATGAGGTTTTTTAATATTTTTCTGTCTTTAAATTTTTTTTTTATTTATGTTTATATTTGTGAAGTTAATCTATTTTTTATTTTAATTTATTAGGTCTTTGCTGGTGCTGTGCTTGGGATTTCTGTGGCTACAATTGCTAATTTCATTTAAGTAATTCGGATTATTAAGTTCTTTTTCGCGATAATATATGCATTGTATAAAACAATGAATATCATGCCCTCATTCTGTAAGTTAAGCGTTCATGTACAGTATATTTGTTTGATTATTTCTTTAGGTATTTTATTTGCTTTCGAATTGAATTTGAATTCTATGAAACCGAACAGCATGATTTTGTGCTGATTATTTGTTAAAATAAAATATTTGTTTAATAATTTGGTAATTGTAATTTCTGGTCATCTAATGCGTTGTTATTTTGATGGGAAATTTTCATTATTTTCTATAATTTTCTCTAGCTAATGGATTATTAAGTGGATATATTTAATATTTACAATTAAAACTGAATTTTTAACAGTAGAGTATTTTCATGCTGAAAGTGATATAAATGATTAAAATGGTTATACTAGCTCAAACATGTAGTAGCTGTCTGCTATCAGCCTTAAAAATTAAAATATTAAAATCTGTATTAGTATAATCTTGTTGCCAAGATTTGTATTTTAATATGCTTAGTTTACATGCTACAAATTCACTCAAATACAAATACCATTTGTTGTCTCAAATCTCCGCACCATGTATCACAATTATTTTAACATTTGATTAGTAGTTTTAATTTTAACATTTGCGCGTAAGATGCAAAGCCTACCACAATTATATATATATATATACACACACACACACACACACACACACACGAAGGATGACTAAATAACTTGAACAAGCAAATTCTGAATTTTGTTTGTGACCAAAATTCATCAAAATTCAAATTTCAACCGTACGGATGAAATATATATGTTTTGAATATGTTGTAGATTAATTTTCACAAGGATCGGAATATTATATCATTACCATCATATATTATCAAAATTCATCAAAATATATATAATAGGTATTATATATATTTTAATGAATTTTGATAATATATGATGGTAATGATATAATATTCCAATCCTTGTGAAAATTAATCTACATCATATTCAAAATATATATATTCCATCCGTACGGTTGAAATTTGAATTTTTGATGAATTTTTGTCACAAGCAAAATCACAAGCAAAAATCGAACTTTATTTGTACAAGTTGTTTAGTCATCCTCTATATATATATTAGTTGAGCTAGGTTACTCTAATAACATCATATGGCTTGGTACTCTTACCTTTTTAACTGTTGGATCGCATCAAGATTACTGCTATCATTTAATAATGGGAAATTCTTCAAAACCCCCCTAACTTTTCTCAATATTATCAAAAACCCCCTATCTTTTTTTATTCTTCAAAAAGCCCCTATAATTTGACTTGAATTTTTTTATAACCCCCTATGGGGTTAACTCTCACGTTTTCCATCCAATAATTTTTCTTTTTACCAAAACGCCCCCGCTTAAATTATTTTCATATTTATGTTAAAAATAATATATGAAATATTTTTCTACATAATATTATTTTGATTATATTTTATGATATTATTTCAGGATTCATTATTTTATTTTATTATTATATTACTTAAAATATTTTTTCTTATTTTATACGTAAATTCAATTCTATTTTTAAATTAAAACAAAAACAATTTATTTTACAGAAAACATTATTTTCTTGATTATTATTTATTATGATTTTATTTTTATTTTAGTACTCATTTATTTATATTAAATGTAAATATATAATTTTTATTTATTATTCTGGTTTTGAAAAAAAACGAATTTTGAAGAGGGTATTTTGGTCCCAAAAAAAATTATTGGATGGAAAATGTGAGAGTTAACCCCATAGGGGGTTATAAAAAAATTCAAGTCAAATTATAGGGGCTTTTTGAAGAATCAAAAAAGATAGGGGGTTTTTGATAATATTGAGAAAAGTTAGGGGGGTTTTGAAGAATTTCCCTTTAATAATTTAACGGACCAATTGACATATGTTCTCCGTTTATTTCCTCTCTAGTTTTTTTGCTCTACATTGTTTCAATTTTGGAAACCAATGATTTCGGAAATATACTAAATGACCAAATAGGATACTAATTGCTATATTTATTATCTTTTCGTGCTCCTCGAAATTATTGTGCTTGTATATTTCAATTTTTCTTTGTCACGGTGAGATACCTTGTTACATTTTTTTGTTATCAATCAACTCATATTAAAATTTTTATTGTTAATCAGTTCTTTTGGTGTTCGTCTCTTTCAAGCTTATCAATCAAGAATCGAAATTTCAAATAGTTTTGAAATATTATTATTCTATTTTAAATCAATTTATGTATAATGTCATTATCTCTAATAGAAAAATAAATTCATAAATATGAAGAAAAAGAAGTCTTGAGTCATCCAAAATTCGAAAATTCATACAAATATGAAAATCCCTCATGAAATTATCCCTAATAGAAAAAAAAACAAATTTCATATAGGAGATTCACGTGTCAGAGATTGAAACTTAGGTATAGATAAATACAGCAACAATAGATTAGAGGATGCAACAAATAATTTTTTAAACTATTATTCTTTTTTTTTAAAGTAATTATTCAGAGTGCACAGTTTTTGGAGTGCCCAGAAACGCCCACCATACAGTTTCAGCTGTACACATATATATTTGCACTTGATATACCTTTTGTGTTTATAAATATACCTTTTGAAAAAAAATACCTTTTACAAAATATACCTTTTTGTGATTTTACTATACCTTTGGTATTTATAAAAATAACTTTTTGTAATCGGATGCTGTTGGGCGCTCCAAAATGCATTCCTTATGGTGCTTTATCAAGACATTTTCAATCTACCGGTAGGATTCGGACCACCCGTCCAAACTGAAGCTCCAAAACTACGAGCTAGATTTGTCAGACTTTGGGCCCACATTGCATATGCACTGCTCAAGATCAAGAACGAGACTGACCCCACACTCACCTTTCGGCGATCTTGCCGTGGGGGTATTTGCGGGTCTTGTGTCATAAATGTCGATGGTGATAATGGCCCCGCGTCTCACCAAGATCAATCAAGACACTTGAGATGAATTGATAAAACCCAACATATACAATAGAGACTTTTTCAAGTGTAATAGGTAGTCATGAGTTCAAATCTCGACAAATACAAGCTTATGTAATATAATCTTATATAGCATATATTTGAGAAAAAATTTCTCCCTTCAAAAAGTTTCGTCATAGTCTATACCAGGAGTTTGTCGGAAACCTTTCGCAACAAGTCTCGCTTTATAGGTGTGCACATTTCCGTCCATGTCAGTTTTCCTTTTGAAAACCCATCTACACCCAATGGTCTTTGAACCTTCAGGTAAATCAATTAAGTTCCAAACTTGATTATCGTACATGGACTGCATCTCAGTTTTCATGGTTTCTAATCATTTATGAGAATCAGGATCCTTCATAGCTTCTTGGTAAGATGTGGGTTCATCATCTATGAGCGTCACATTTTTATCATCAGTCACGAGAAATCCATATCTCTCGGGCTCATGACGAACTCTACCAAATCTACGAGGAGCATCTTGTGTTTCAAGACCAGACTCGTCAACTCTTGAAGAGACTAGTGGATCTTCCAATGGTTATTCATTGCTAATTATGGATCTTGAATTTCTTTAAGGTGTACTTTATTCCCACTAGTTCCTTTAGAAATAAATTCTCTTTCCAAAAAGATACCATTTCGAGCAACAAATACTTTGTTCTCGGATGGGTTGTAAAAGTAATATCCTTTAGTTTCTTTAGGATATCTCACAAATAAGCATTTATCAGATTTCGATGTTAACTTGTCAAGAAATTTGACGCTTCACATAAGCTTCACAACCCCAAATCTTTAGAAAAGACAATGTGGGACTCCTCCCAGTCCATATCTCATATGGAGTCTTTTGAACAGCTTTTGATGGAATTCTGTTTAGTATGAACGCGACAGTCTCAATGGCATAACCCCAAAAGTATATCGGAAGATCTGTTTGACTCATCATAGACCGAACCATATCTAATAAATCATTGAGATTAGTAAATTCTTGAGGCCACACCTCCTTGTGTTCGACCCCTAAACTCATTTACCGCTCATACTAGTAAATTGATTAATAGGGAAATACAAATTATTTTGTTAAATTGAGTAAAATATAAATGATGATTTTACCCGATTTACAAAGAGTTTAAACGATGACATGTGGATAAGGATGAATGATGTCATACACATCTCTTAATGTGTGCGAGGCAACTCTTTACCCCTACATAAAAATATAGAGGGGTCCAAAATTTTGCACCAGATCATTCTCTATCTCTCATTATTTCCCATTCTCTTTTGTGTGACAAAAGAGAGAAAATATCTCTTTTTCTTTTGTATGACAAAATATGAAAGGGTGCTTTCCTTTTGTATGACAAATTGAAAGGATGCGATATTATATGAAATAATATATAGTCGATTTATACATCTTTTGTGAGACAAAAATAAGAAGAAATTTTTTTTCTTGCGCAAGAGAAGAACAAGCGTACTTGCATATGTTGTTCTTTTTCCCAGTTTAAGAAGTTTATTTGTGTGGATTCCGGTAGAGGCATTCGTACTTTCGGCGCTTGTGATATATTCAGCCTAAGAAGATGAGAACGGGTTGTTGAGAGTTTTGGTGAAGATCGATTGTGTGTGCGGTAGATGGCTTCAGCATGATTTGAGTGTCACAAATTAAATGTAACCTGGAAGGTATTTTAAGTTTTATTTCTTTGATTTAGCCGATACGTACGGATCCTCGGATTGGTTTTGGACAAAACAAATTCATTGTATTTAAGTACGTCCGAAGCTCAACAAGAACTTTTATGAGTGACTATAGGCCCTTAAGCATAATCCACGGTCCAATAAAAATCATCTTCAAACTTCTCGCACTAGACTACAATATTTTCTTGAGAAACTAGTTGATCCACAGTAGACGGCTTTCATTAAGAAGAGGCAAATTACTCAAATCTTTGTTAACATTAGGGACGTGTCATGCTTCCTCAAGAAGAAATAAATCCCTTTGGTTCTTTTCAAAATAGATTTCAAAAAGGCATTCGATACGGTCTCATTGGACTTCCTTCTCAGAGTCCTCCAAGGATGAGGGTTCTTCATAAATGAATTCTTTGGATAAAAAACTTTCTCCTCCTCTTCCTCTTTCATCAAGGTAAATGGAAGAGAAGATGATCCACTCTACCATAAGCAAGGTCTACGATAAGGGGATCATCTCTCCCTTATGCTATTCAATCTAGTTTTGGATGTTCTATACTGCTACTTCCACCAATCCTCATTTAATTTGTAGACGACAAAACTATCCTTTCTGGTGTTGATCCGAGGAATCTCAAAATAATGAAGGAAACACTTAATAACCTCTCGCTCATCTCTGGGTTGCATGTGAATTGGTTTTGTCAATCTGAAACTGCCTCTGAGACAATTTCCCGTCATTATTGCCCCCACTTTTGTCTCAAGAAAGACCGGGAAAGTCCAAAATACCAATTTTTGACCCACATTCCCCATCAAACAAATATTCCCCAACCTTAAAATTGGCGTCCTTGTTCTCCTCATTTTCACCATGAGAACCCTCAACCCCTAATTCTTCAAAAACCCTTGAAACCTCATCATAAAGAGATTCCCCAATTTTCACTTCTTCAAAGACCCTAAGACCCTCATCACAAAGTCTATCTTCATTATGATGAGGTTGGATGGTGGCTTCTCGTCTGTTGAATATCTCCATGACCGAGTTCGACATATCTGAGAACCGTTTCTCGAGGAAGTCCATCTTGTCAAGCCATTTGTCTTCAAAAGAAATTTGAGGTTGTTCATACCCTTGGTTTGGAGGATGGTATTCGTTTTGGTCAAGTTGAGGTTGAGAGGAATAGGTTGGCATGGCGGGCGTGTACGTATTTCGGAGGTTCACTTGAGGTTCGAAACCCCAGGATTGGTTCAATATTTCATCCCTCGGCTCCAGGATGGAGTGGTTGAAGAAACCTCCTTGCTTGTAAGAATGCCCATAGGAAGGTTGTGGGTGTTGGACATAGCCTTCATTGCTTTGCCATCAATAACCCTCGTCGGGCCATGCAGTCCATGTTTGTCTTCTGGTCATTTCACGTCTTGCCTTCCCGATTCATCTTTTAACCTAAAAACCTTCAAAATAAGAAAGACACAACACTAGAGAAAATATTAGTGGTTTAGTTTTGACTTAATTAAAGCCATCTTCGCGGCAACGGCGCCATTTTGTAACTACGGGAAAACATGTCGTGGTGTAATCACGTGTTAACAAAAATATTTATAAGTCCTCAAATTCATTCGCAAAATGTATATGTGAAAATTGAGTATAGGGTGTCGAACACAAGGAGACTGACCTTAAGTAATACAGGTTCACAAATCAAATCTCAAGTGCTAAGTGTTTATGCAAATTCCAAGGGTTATGATTTAAGAACGAAAAGTGTGTATAATGAAGTCGTTTAAGAGATGAACATGTACGATAAAATAATAAAAGAAGGAATAATATTTTTTTTGTTTTATTTTAAGAGTTAACAAAAGATAGGGAAATTATAACAATTTGTATAACTTGTAAATCATTAATCACACAAGATAACAATTTTAATAGTTCTAGAAGCAAAGGCTTAACTAATTT
The DNA here is from genome assembly GCA_024447665.1 of Juncus inflexus. Taxonomy (NCBI): domain Eukaryota; kingdom Viridiplantae; phylum Streptophyta; class Magnoliopsida; order Poales; family Juncaceae; genus Juncus; species Juncus inflexus. The sequence goes on along the minus strand of JAJHPC010000013.1, from coordinate 6,027,450 downwards.
CCTTCCAAAAATTAATCAATTAATAAATCAAACATTAAGTTCAACTCAAAAACTTCCACTTTCAAGTTTTTATAAACTCGATTTAAAACATAATTTAATCACAAAAATCTCTTCCAAGTGTTCAAATGGTCAAATAACTACTAAACACGTCACAATTTAAATCAAGACTAATCTTCCAAGTAGAATTAATTTATTATTTAAGTTTTGAATCAAATATATCCTTCCAAATAATTCAACTCAACAATTTAAGTGTTCTTAAGCCAATCTTTTTAAACCACAAAAAATGTTCAAATCAAACACAAGATTTCATCACAAATTATACAAAAAGTATTTCCCTACACAAAACTACTCAAGCATGCACACACAAACTATATTCACAAGCATACTTGACAAATTATTAATTCAACAAAAGAGAGAAAAATTAAGGAACAAGAAGAAAAATAAATCAAACTACAAATGAAGATTCAAGTTAGAGCCTCCTTGGTAGATTTGAATCTTCCTTCAATTCTCGCTCCTTCTAGAACTAGAATTTCCTCTTTAAACTTGGCCTCCTTTTGTCTCAAGGCACCAAAAGAAGAAAATTAGATTTTAGACAACCCTAAATAAGGTCATCCATGGAGGGATATTTACAATGGAGGAGAAGAGAGAAGATGTTTGTGTGATGGATGTGTAGGGGTTTATTTATAGGAGAATTTGCTTGCAAAAATTGAAAACAAAGCTTGTGGGACTAAAAAAAGTGGTTTGATCCGATTTTGCCTTTAGGTATTAATTTGGGGGATATTAAACATTTGTCCTCATTTTCCTATATAAATTCTATGTGTGTGCTCTTTCTTGGTGCCTTTATCATTTTTCCCTAAAGTAATTACTTCCACCAGCCCTTGCCACGTATCATATCAGATTTTCATTTGCACTTTCTGAGAGTTCTAGAAGGTCCTTTTTCATGAGGTTGGTACCATTGGATTCGTATCGTCGAGACCTTCGTGTTGACACCACACATTACCCTGTTTCCGCCATCCATGACCCAGAATTCGCAGATCGGCCCTTCATTTGAGTTGATTTTTCACCCAAGTTCTCCAAATTTGCCTTTTTTGGTCTATTTACCTGAAAAATCACACAAAAGTGTATTAAGAGGTTTAAAAATGAATTTTACGAATTTTAAACACTTTTTGATCATTTTATGGGATTTAATGGTGAAATTTACATGATAAAAACCTTAAAAATGTATATAAAAATACACATTACAAATCTCAGCACACTTAAACAAAGCTTGCCCTCAAGCGTAAATTCAATCAAGTTTTAGGGTTTTTAGAATCAGTTTAAATTCATTTGAAAAAAAATTAAATTATTGCCATGTTATTAGTTGATTATTATAAAAATACACGAATATCGATGAATGTCCATTAATAATTTTAAAATCTAAAGGTCGTTTCAACTTGCCAATCTTTTATCCCAATTATCCATTTTCCATAAAATAGTACCCTAAGAAAATATTTCTACTTTAGCCCCCCTAAATTTTGCACAAAAGGTTCAGCTAAATTTCACTTCGCCCTTTGAAACTGATTGAAAGTCCACACACCCAATCCCAAGCACAAAACTGTGTCTAATGACACTAAAAAGTATTTATTTATTTAAAAGTATTTACATATATATAATTATTTATTCATTTTTATTTTTATTTTATTATTTTATTATTTTATTTTTATTTATTTTTATTTATTTTTATTATTATTATTATTATTATATATTTTCTATTTATTATTTTTATTTGTTTTTATATTCTTTTTTTATTTACTCATCATCATTTTTTTCTTTATTTATTATTTTATTTATTATTATTATTTTATTATTATTATTATATATATATTTTTTTAATTATCTGATTTTATCGTTTTAATAATCTGCTACCCCAGTCTTTGCCTCTCCGCGGTGGATCATATCCCTCTGGTCACTCCTAGCATACTCGGATTCGAGGCCATGCAGCGGGCCTTCCGCGTGAATACAAATGATTCATCATCACTGATACCCAGGTACTTGATACCATGCAAGTTGGATTGCCTGTAACCGAGCGTTAAGAACTATCTCTCGCGCCGTACATCCTTGAGGGTCACCATAAGACTAGGTGTAGCAGATTATTTAAAAATCATATAAAAATAATACATTTTTGCACTAGAAAATGGGTGGTAGGTTTTCAACAAGTTTCGAAGGGCTGATAAAAATTAGACATTTCACGAGACCATAGTTTGAAAAGTAGGGATAATTTCGAAAAATTTAAATACGGCACTAAAGGATGGAAACATTATATTTTGTCGTAAAATATTGAGGAGATGAACACGTTATGAAATTTTAAACCATTAATGGACTTTACATGGATAGTATAGATGAAATGAGGTGGAATGGAAAATATTATGACAAATAATTTAATATCCTTTAAAATATTTCAAATATTATTCATCATTTTTCAAAGCCCTATACTTTTCAAAAACTTGTTGCTCCAAGGGGCTTAGTTCAAAACTACTTCCTTTTCAAAAATCCTTTTTCCACTTTCCTTTTAAAAACTTTTTATTTATTTACAAATCCAAGCAAGATAGTGTATTTACAAAAATAAAAAACTTATTTACAAAAATAAGAAAAAATGAAATAAAAACAAAATTTTAATTTTTATAAGTTTTTTTTTATGTTTTTATGTGTTTTGTATTTTTGTATTTTTTATATTTTTCATATTTTATTTTATTATTTTTTATATTTATTATTTTACTTTTTGGACCGAAAAAAGGTTACAAAACTTGGTTTTTTGCACAAAATCAATTTCACCATACTTAAACTTTTATATATACATGAAAATAGTTCAAGAATTTGTGTAAATTGAAAGTATTCAAGGAATTTGTGCAAAATCACTCTCACCACACTTAAACTTTTGCAAGTTTAAGTGTAATTGAAGAAGTTTTATGAAAAGAAAAATTAAAAATAATAAATAAAAAGAAAAATACTACTTGACATGACGAGTTGCCTCTCGCCAAGCGCTCCCGTTTAACGTCTCGAGCCCGACGCTTTTGCGTCAGCCTCTTTCGAAAGTGTCATAAATGTGAGCAAATCCTTTGAGGAGCTCACATGGTGGTAAGAGAGTCGGCCTGTGTTGCCGTTTGCCCTTGTTCTCGCAAAAACATGGTCTTTCTAGTTTTGAAAGGAATTTGGAGTCGATTCCCGTCGAGAGGGGAAACTCAATACCCAAATGATTTCCTTCTCAATTGGTTGGAAGGTCAACGAACATCACACCTCTTATATCAAGCTTGGTGTAATGAATGGTTTGGCCAGAACTAGGGTTTGGGAGATTTTGTGGAGTTGGCTCGTGGTATTGGGTGTTAACAAAAATATTTATAAGTCCCCTAATTCATTCGCAAAATGTATATGTGGAAATTCAGTTAGGGTATCGAACACAAGGAGACTGGCCTTAAGTAAAACATGTTCACAAATCTAATCTCAAGTGCTAACTGTTTATGCAAATTCCAAGGATTATGATTTAAGAACGAAAAGTGTATATAAGGAAGTTGGTTAAGAGATGAACATGTACGATAAAATAATAAAAGAAGGAATAATACATTTTTTTCGTTTTATTTTAAGAGTTAACAAAAGATAGGAAAATTATAACAATTTGTACAACTTGTAAATCATTAATCACACAAGATAACAATTTTAATAGTTCTAGAAGCAAGGCTTAACTAATTTCCTTCCAAAAATTAATCAATTACGAAATCAAAGATTAAGTTCAACTCAAAAACTTCCACTTTCAAGTTTTCATAAACTCGATATAAATTCTACTTTAATCACAAAAATCTCTCCCAAGTGTTCAAATGATCAAAGAACTTCTAAACACGTCACAATTTAAATCTTCCAATTAGAATTAATATATTATTTAAGTTTTGAATCAAATATATCGTTCCAAATAATTCAACTCAACAATTTAAGTGTTCTTAAGCTAATCTTCTTAAACCACAAAAAATGCCCAAATCAAACACAAGATTTCATCACAAATTATACAAAAAATATTTCCCTACACAAAACTACTCAAGCATGCACACACAAACAATATTCAAGCATACTTGACAAATTATTAATTCAACAAAAGAGAGAAAAATTAAGGAAAAAGAAGAAAAATAAATCAAACCACAAATGAAGATTCAAGTTAGAGCCTCCTTCCTCGATTTGAATGTTCCTTCAATTCTCGCTCCTTCTAGAACAAGAATTTCCTCTTGAAGCTTGGCTCCCTTTTGTCTCGAGCCACCAAAAGAAGAAAATTAGATTTTGGACAATCATAAATAAGGTCATCCATGGAGGGGATATTTACAATGGAGGAAAAGAGAGAAGATGTTTGTGTGATGGATGTAAAGAGGTTTATTTATAGGAGAATTTGCCTTGCAAAAATTGAAAACAAAGCTTGTGAGACTAAAAAAAGAGGTTTGATCCGGTTTTGCCTTTTATAATAATTTGGGGGATATTAAACATTTCTCATCATTTTTCTATATAAATTATGTGTGTGTGCTCTTTCTGGGTGCCTTTGTTATTTTTCCCAAAGTCATTACTTCCACCAGCCCTTGTCACGTGTCAGATCATGAGTGGTCCAAATTTAATTGAATTTACTCCCCTTATATCAGATTTTCATTTCCACTTTCTGAGAGTTCTAGAAGGTCCTTTTTCGCGAGGTTGGTACCATTGGATTCGTATCGTCGAGACCTTCGTGTTGACACCACACATGACCCTGTTTCGGTAAAGTTAATTTTTTGGTCAAAGGCGGTTTTCGGGTTTGACTTTTTATATTTTCGTGGATTTTCGTGTTTTTGCTTGGATTATTGGTAGGAAAAAGGTTGTCGAAGGTTTGAGAAGTGCTTGTACGTTTTCACGGAGATTTTGGAGAATTTGGCCATTTTTGACCCAGAATTTGCAGCTCAGCTCTTCATTTGAGTTGATTTTTCACCGAAGTTCTCCAAATTTGCCTTTTTTGGTCTATTTACCAGAAAAATCACACAAAAGTGTATTAAGAGGTTTAAAAATAAATTTTACGAATTTTAAACACTTTTTGATCATTTTATGCGATTTAATGGTGAAATTTACATGATAAAAATCTTAAAAATGTGTATAAAAATACGCATTACAAATCTCACCACACTTAAACAAAGCTTGCCCTCAAGCGTAAATTCAATCAAGTTTTAGGGTTTTTAGAATCAGTTTAAATTCATTTGAAAAGAAATTAAATTATTGCCATGTTATTAGTTGATTATTATAATAATACGCGAATGTCGGTGAATGTCCATTAATAATTTTAAAATCTCAAGGTCGTTTCAACTCGCCAAACTTTTATCCAAATTATCCATTTTCCATAAAATAGTACCCTAAGAAAATACTTCTACTTTAGCCCCCTGAAATTCGCACAAAATGTTCAGCTAAATTTCACTTCGCGCTTTGAAACTGATTGAAAGTTCACACACTCAAGCCCAAGCACAAAATTGTGTCTAATGACACTAAAAAGTATTTATTTATTTAAAAGTATTTACATATATATAATTATTTATTCATTTTTATTTTATTATTTTTATTTTTATTTTTATTTTTATTTTTATTTTTATTTTTATTTTTATTTTTATTATTTTTATATATTTATTATTTATTATTTTTATTTGTTTTTATATTCTTTTTTTATTTACTCATCATCATTTTTTTCTTTATTTATTATTTTATTTATAATTATTATTTTATTTATTATTATATATATATATATATTTAATTATCTTGTTTTATCGTTTTAATAACCTGCTACCCCAGTCTTTCCCTCTCCGTGGTGGATCATATCCCTCTGGTCACTCCTAGCATACTCGGATTCGAGGCCATGCAGCGGGCCTTCCGCGTGAATGCCAATGATTCATCATCACTAATACCTAGCTACTTGGTACCATGCAAGTTGGATTGCCTGTAACCGAGTCTTAAGAACTATCTCTCGCGCCGTACACCCTTGAGGGTCACCATAAGACTAGGTGTAGCAGATTATTTAAAAATCATATAAAAATAATACATTTTTGCACTAGAAAATGCGTGGTAGGTTTTCATCAAGTTTCAAAGGGCTGATAAAAATTAGACATTTCACGAGACCACAGTTTGAAAAGTAGGGATAATTTCGAAAAATTTAAATACGGCACTAAAGGATGGAAACATTATATTTTGTCGTAAAATATTGGCGTCCTTGTTCTCCTCATTTTTCTCCCCTTCGAGCATTTCCTTCTCCTCATCACCCTGAGAACCCCCAACCCCTAATTCTTCAAAAACCCTTGAAACCTCATCACAAAGAGATTCCCAAATTTCCTCTTCTTCAAAGACCCTACGACCCTCATCACAAATGCTAGCTTCATTATGATGAGGTTGGATGGTGGCTTCTCGTATGTTGAATATCTCCATGACCGAGTTCCACATATCTGAGAACCGTTTCTCGAGGAGGTCCATCTTGTCAAGCCATTTGTCTTCAAAAGAAATTTGAGGTTGTTCATACCCTTGGTTTGGAGGATGGTATTCGTTTTGGTCAAGTTGAGGTTGAGAGGAAAAGGTTGGCATGGCGGGCATGTATGTATTTCGGAGGTTCACTTGAGGTTCGAAACCCCAGGATTGGTTCAATATTTCATCCCTCGGCTCGAGGATGGAGGAGTGGTTGAAGAAACTAATAAAAGAAGGAATAATATTTTTTTTTTGTTTTATTTTAAGAGTTAACAAAAGATAGGAAAATTGTAACAATTTGTATAACTTGTAAATCATTAATCACACAAGATAACAATTTTAATAGTTCTAGAAGCAAGGTTTAACTAATTTCCTTCCAAAAATTAATCAATTAATAAATCAAACATTAAGTTCAACTCAAAAACTTCCACTTTCAAGTTTTCATAAACTCGATTTATAACCTAATTTAATCACAAAAACCTCTTCCAAGTGTTGAAATGATCAGATAACTTCTAAACACTTCACAATTTAAATCAAGACTAATCTTCCAATTAGAATTAATCTATTATTTAAGTTTTGAATCAAATATATCCTTCCAAATAATTCAACTCAACAATTTAAGTATTCTTAAGCTAATCTTCTTAAACCACAAAAAATGCCCAAATCAAACACAAGAGTTCATCACAAATTATACAAAAAGTATTTCCCTACACAAGACTACTCAAGCATGCACACACAAACAATATTCACAAGCATACTTGACAAATTATTAATTCAACTAAAGAGAGAAAAATTAAGGAAAAAGAAGAAAAATAAATCAAACCACAAATGAAGATTCAAGTTAGAGCCTCCTTGGTTGATTTGAATCTTTCTTCAATTCTCGCTCCTTCTAGAACAAGAATTTCTCTTCAAGCTTGGCTCCCTTTTGTCTCAAGGCACCAACAGCAGAAAATTAGATTTTGGACAACCCTAAATAAGGTCATCCATGGTGGGGATATTTACAATGGAGGAGAAGAGAGAAGATGTTTGTGTGATGGATGTGTAGGGGTTTATTTATAGAAGAATTTGTCTTGTAAAAATTGAAAACAAAGCTTGTGGGACTAGAAAAAGAGGTTTGATCTGGTTTTTCCTTTAGGTAGTAATTTGGGGGATATTAAACATTTCTCCTTATTTTCCTATATAAATTCTGTGCGTGTGTTCTTTCTGGGTGCCTTTATCTTTTTTTTCCAAAGTCATTACTTCCACCGCCCTTGCCACGTGGCAGATCATGAGTGGTCCGAATTTAATTGAATTTAATCCCCTTATATTTTATTTTTATTTGCAGTTTTCTGAGAGGTCTAGAAGGTGTTTTTTCGCGAGGTTGGTACCATTGGATTCGTATCGTCGAGACCTTCATGTTGACACCACACATGACCCTGTTTCGGTAAAGTTAATTTTTTGGTCAGAGGCGGTTTTCAGGTTTGACTTTTTATATTTTCATGGATTTTCGTGTTTTTGCTTGCATTATTGGTCGGAAAAGGTTGTTGAAGGTTTGAGAAGTGTGTGTAAGTTTTAACGGAGATTGTGTAGAATTCGGCTATCCTTGACCCAGAATTTGCAGATCGGCCCTTCATTTGAGTTGATTTTTCACCCAAGTTCTGCAAATTTGCCTTTTTTGGTCTATCTACCTAAAAAATCACACAAAAGTGTATTAAAGAGGTAAAAATTGAATTTTACGAATTTTAAACACTTTTTGATCATTTTATGCGATTTAATGGTTTAATTTACATGATAAAAATCTTAAAAATGTGTATAAAATACACATTACAGATATTGAAATCGGATCCGTCAAGCTAATGGTCCAAGACTCAATCTCTTATATGGACAAGAGGGTCCGAATGATCTCAATCCAACCTGCCAATCGTTCAGATTCTTCCTCTTAAGCATTCGGAAGCTTTTACCTTTGTTCAACATCTCTATATCCTATGAATTAGGTAATGGCGAAATGATTGGGGTAATTTATATAGATATTTACCTGTTGCATTCGGAAGCTTTTACCTTTGTTCAACATCTCTATATTCTATGAATTAGGTAATGGCGAAGTGATTGGGGTAATTTATATAGATATTTACCTGTTATCTTGTATCTTACTTTCTGCACATTAATTAGTATTTTTGGTAGTTTACTTATATTTTTACCCAAGATCGAAGTTATTGACAGAATTATATATGCTTGCAGAAAATAGAGCAAAAATGCCAAAAAGAACGCAGAAAGAAGTGCGAGTAATCTAGGAAGCGATTGGAACAGTCATCGCACCGTGATCCCACTCGGGGGCACAGTATCATTCGACCTGTCAGCATGGATCATAAAGAATCGTGACTCCAGAGGAGCGTCTTACATGCATCCAAAATGGGAAAGAAACTCAAGCGTTGGAATCACGGACTGATTGATTGGCAATTTAAGAGGAGATCTGGCAACGCCAGGCAGACGCATTCAAGAAGGAGCAAATTGGGAAAGAAGCAATTAAGATCAATCAATATTAATGGCGAGAAGATCTGCGAGGATATTCTTAAGATTTTGCCTGCCGTTTGGAGACGCTGGAAATCCTAGAGGTCTCTCCCCTCTAAAAGGCTCTTAGATGGGACGGTAGAGGGGGATCAGTGAGATAGAGAGAGAGAGAGAGAGAGAGAGAGAGAGAGAGAGAGAGAGAGTAGTCTCGTTAGTCATGTGTGATGACAGCCTGTGACTACAGACTTAGATTTAGAGAGAGAGTGATCATTTCTGATCCTCATATATCTTGGTTGTAGTTATTGTATCATGTACTTTAACTAACTCCGCCACTTAGGATACGATTTTAGTAGTCTTATCAATTTAGTATTTCAATAAGTTATTTCACTCCTTGTCCACTATTATTATTTACTGTGATGTTGTTTGTGAATTGCTTAACTCTTATCTTGAAGTGTGTAGCATGCCAAACGGCTTGATATATAGGTAAGTAAGTGAAGGACCGAGAGGAGAAGTCGAAAGCCAGATCCGCTATTAACACTTGGACCAACGAGGCATGAGAGTACCCGGGACGTCCGAGGGGGAAGGAAAACCACAGATCTCAAAGGGCTCATACTCTGGTTGAGCATCCCTGGAGTGTAAGCCCAGCAATTCACTGCGAGAGCCGGTTTCACGATACCAGGGTGGAACCCCCTCATCAGCATTAATAAGAAGGATGCGGAGAGACAACGAACGGCGATACTGAGGATATAGACGAAACCACTAGGCCCTAGACTGCAGTCCACTAGGCCCCTGTCTGAGCACTAAAAATGCGAGCGCATGACCTTTTTATTTTATGTGATTTTATTTTACTTTCTCTCAACTAACCAACCCTTAGATTAGGTTTGGATTACCAACAGGTAGCTGGTCCAGTAACCCACCTTTAGCCTGCCTGTGGATCGTCACCCCAATTTTACTACATTACGAGATCGTGAGAGTGGATGCTTGGACGATGAGACCTCCTTTGTCGGAATATCATTTGATTATGTGCTTTTCAAATCGTCCAGCAAGTACTGTGCCATTCTATGTCCCATTGGCTTCTGGCGTCCTTATCCATTCCCTGGCTTTGAGCTCTCCAGAAAGAAGGAATTTCGTGAGCTACGTTTGAGTTCACCCCTTTCCTTGCCCATACTCTACTTGCCAGGTCACAATGTAGGAAGAGGTGAGTAGCTGTTTCGAGAATGTGAGAAAAGCATAGGTGACATTCCCCATGATTAGGCCATCCTCGTTTTTGGAGATTAGCTTGAGTGAGTAGTCGATCGAGCAGTAGAAGCCAACCAAAGAACCAGACTTTTTCCGGACAATAATTTTCCATAATATGCAGTTCTCTTTCGAGGTTGAGTGTGTCAGAAGAAGCACTTTGTATGCAAATTTTGTAGTAAATTCGTCTGAGATATTCCATCTCCATATTGCCTTGTCCAGAAGTGGAGTGGGACTAAAAAGCACAAGTGTTAAGAAAAGGTCTTGAGATTCATATATGATACTATTCAGTGGTGAGGCCAGAGATTGAAGGTTGATCATTCATTGAGTACTTGTGCAACCGTCAAGGTATCATCTCTGATTATTCCATATAGAATTGGGAAGAAACTTTTGGAAGTACCTTCAAATACTTATCGGTCATTTCGGAAGATGATTCCCTCATGTTCGCTGGGTGGTGTGTATGGATAAAAGGTGCGGTTCCCAATTCAAAATTTAGAACATCAGTTTTACTTTACATGTAGTTCAGACACATGACAATGTACAACAATGGACCACAAGTGAGTGCCTGTAACAATACTTAATGAGAAAATACGATTGTGATGTAGTTACATTTACATATATTATATTTGGTGGCCACTGAAGGACTCCAAATGCATCTCATTAATCGTTGTAAATCATTCATATAACTCACAACAAAATCTGATTTGTGTGTAGTGCCAATTTATTTGGCTATTAAATATTGACATGCATGCTCAATATGAGGGTGTTAATTTGGTCTGGTCTATTCATAATATATCGAATTGAATTAAATCATGATTCGAACAGAATTTATTCAAACTTAACCGAATTTATTTAATGTATTAAATGAAATGAGAATATTTACCAATTTGGTCTGGTCTATTCATAATTTGCTTGTCTTTACTGAGTCAACCCACATTCATTCTCTCCTCTTCAATTGCTTAACTCGGTTCAACTGAACCAAATGTCGACCAAATCGAATTGAACCGAACCAAACTAAAATGAACCGAACCGAATAAAGATTAAACCGGATTGATAAACCGAATTTTACATATAAACATTATTAAGTCAAATTTAATAAATTTTTAGATTAAATAATGACTACTAGTTAATATTGAAATACATAATTTAAATATTAAGATTCAATAATTGTAATTAGCAATTTGGCATATAATTCGGTCGGTTCAGTTTATTCGGTTTTTCCAAACCCAAAACTGAGCCGAACATAGTGTATTTGGTTTTTCCAAACCCAAAACTGAGCCGAACATAATTAGCCGATTAACCTAAAATTTCAAACCGAACCGCATTAACCAAAATCGACCGGTTAAGTAACCGAATAAACCAATCCAAATGAACACCCTAGGCGTGACTTTTTGATTCCCCTTTACTATTAATATAACATAAACATTTTGTATTTCTTTTATTGAAAATTATAGAGTTGCTAATTCCTTTGAATATGAGTAAGTGTTTTATTCAATACATCACTTGATCTAAGCCTGTAAGAAATATAGTTTTGGAAAAATATTGAAAGATATAATATGAAGCCTGTATGTCGAACTCTCTAGTTTTCAGAAAAAAAGGAAAAAGTAATTCAGTTGCTTAGATTTATCATTTCATATTTATTATACATAGAATGATAGAACCAACATGACAATGTACACATGATGTTATTACATAAATAAAATATTTATTGGGCTCATCTAGTCCAGCGTGTCGTACAAATGCTTCAATACATTACAAATATGTGCTAAATGGATTAATCAGGCATCCAACAGTTTCTGAATGTCTTTCTGCAAATATTAAAGTAAGATTTTAGTATTACTTTTGTAGGTAAATTTTAATATTTATAATAACATGATCCTTAAATTTCCAAAGAATTAAAGTTAGTGTATTTTTTTTATTAAATAAATTTAGTGTATTAAGTATAAAATTTATCCATTTGGTCCTTATGATTATTTTGTTAGCTTATGTCTTAAGTAATTACAAAAACTATCACGTCATATATTTTGAAGTCCAAAATAGGTAAAAGTATATGTCTTCATCTTGAAGATAAAACATACTACCATACTAAAATGGTATACGACACATATAAAATACTATATTACATATAGAAAATGAATAGTACATTACCTCAATCTTTAGGGGTGAAGTGGTGGGTGCAAACCTCTCAAGTACCTTTCCATCTTTTGAAACTAAAAACTTTGTGAAATTCCATTTTATACCATCTCCAAAAATTCCTCCTTTTTGAGCTTTCAAAAACTTGTACAATGGTGCAGCATTCTTTCCATTCACTTCGATCTAATGAAGTTCAAAATCTAAATGTTAAAATAACATTAAAAGATGACTAAAAATTAAGGAATTTTCAATCTGATTAATTAAATTAACTTTACGTTGTCAAAAATAGGAAACTCAGCTTTGAATCTTGTACAGACGACATCTTTGATTTCTTCATTGCCGCCTGGTTCCTGACCCAAAAATTGGTTGCATGGAAACGCCAATATCTCAAAACCTATAAATAATTTATTGTTATAATTATTTTATTATTATTTATTATTATTATTATTGTTATTATAATTATAGTTATTATTATTATATATTTTTATTTTTCTTGCGCAAAACTGACCTTTGTCCTAGTACTTTTCATACAAAACATTCATCTCCTTGTAGTTGGAATATGTTAGCCCACTGTGTATACGTGAAAAAGGGGTATATTGGAAAATCATTAATTAAGATATTTTTTTTGTTATGAACAAACATAAATAATGTGTGAAAATTAAACAAGATCCTTTACTAACTTTGGGAGAGACCCAAATACGAGTCACGGAAAAAATGTATTTAGCTGTATTTAACAAGACTAACAACCCAATAGATTGTCTCATAAAATTAAATAAGATCTTTTGTTAGAAAGAACAATTTAGTACCATTTTGAAGCAACATTGACAATAAGAAGAACCTTTCTGCTGTAAGAACTCAGATTCACATCAATTCCATAAATATCCTATTATATTACAAAATAAACAATTTAATGTAATCAGTTATACTTTGATATTTTAATTTTAGCGAGTTCTCATTCAAAACTTTGCAAAATCATGCAATTGACTGTGATATTCATTTAATTAAAAGGTAGACTTAGTTTGATTTACAATATATAAATTTTAGAAGCTACAATAATAAGAAATTTTTGCAAGCTACATGCATCAATTTTAGTTTTATTACAATTTTGATATTTTATAGGGGTAAACAAGAAATTATAGTTCCATTCAGTTCAATTGAAAAGGAAGAAGAGAGAAAGAACCATAAAATGAAGAAGCCAAATTAGTAATACCTTAACTACAATATCGTGAATGGAGCTTGGCTTGGTTTCGTCAGCCATTTCTTTCCCCTCTCCCTCTCTATCTCCAAACTTGAAAATTTCAATGAAACATAGAGTATCTTTTATATAGATATCAAAGAAAGTGTGAACAATTTTCTATAGTAAAATCCTCTGTGACAAGTAAAATTTTGTGACGTGCAGCGAGACAACAAAATGTGAATCTAAATTGAAGGAAGAGTCATGAATTCTGCATCTTAGCTGTAAATATATTGTATAGGCCACAGAAGATTCAGCTTGATTTTGCCGAACAAAGGGTATCAAGCAGTTGAAACAACAATGAATGGTCTTATGAACTGTTGCCGTTTATGATTGACTAAATCCATTAATTAATGCACTGTCTGATCATGGTGTGAACAAAGGACTGTTTCTTATCTTTTATTTTGTTCAGTTTGATCCATTTATTTGTTGGTGGTACTATTCATATGGTTGGCTCAGTTCATACACAACAAAATTTAGACTTTCAGAATAACTAATCTTTTGTTTTGAACAAAAACACGAATTGAAGAGATGTATCAATTCTATACTTACAATTCTCAATCAACATGAGATTTTCTTTGAAAAAAAGTTTGAACACATGATTTTGATTGATTTGATTTATATGTATTTATAAAAAAAATAACGAAAATGGTCTACCCTTTGACAGGGAAAATCTACGCTGTTCTCTCGCCTGAGGATTAGAGGATAAATGAGCCACTTCTCCGCTACCTTTTCTTTCATTTTTCTCTTTTTCTTACTTATTTTATCCTCGTCGGTCTGTAATTATGATATAATTCGAAAAAACTTTTTGATTTTTTATTGGTATCTATAATCGCCTATTGAGCCTTCAAAACAAAAAGAAGATTCATAGCTTTTTAATCAAACGGAAACGAAATAAAGAGATGTATAGCTGAACCATTTAAATAAAAATATCTAGTAAAAGAATAAGAAATAAATCTATGTTTTATTTTTTATTCTCAAGTAGGATTGCCTGAGAATTGTAAAAAAAAAAAAAAAAAAAAAAAAAAATAAAGGCCTTCTTATTTCTTACTCTCTTTTTTTAGATTTATTTTTTATTCTTTTACTACAGATTTTTATTTAAATGGTTCAGCTGTACGTTTCTCTGTTTTCAATTCTTTAAGAAGGCTTGTTTTAATATAATGGAACTTTCTACCTTTTATATTGTTTTTTGTTTTCAATTCTTTTACAAATAAAGCTCTTCAAAATTCAAATATCATATAATTTGATTTTTTTGTTGTTTTTTTGGATCCATGTGGTTACACACTTCGTTTAGAATTATCGAGAGTGAATATATGAAAGAGCTATGAAATTTCATATGTAACAATCATAACTTTAAATTCAAGTAAAGATGTTGTAACAACATGGGCTTCAAATCAATACATTTAGTCATAAATTCAATTGAAACAAGGGATAATTTCATATATGTCAATACAAAAACTCAAAATATCATATTTGTCATTACAAAACTTAAATATCATATTTGCCATTGTAAAAACTTAAAAATATCATATATGTCATTACAAAATCTTAATATCATATTTGCCATTACAAAAACTTAATATATCATATTTGCCATCAAATTTACTCAAAGCTCAAAATCATCCATTTTTTCCATTATAATTTCTATTATACCCCTAAATTTAGTTAATGAATTAGATTTCATATTAAGCATTCATTTGATGATCTCTCTCTCTTCATGATTGAAATTCATATATAAACAAAAATAATCTTCACTTA